>CM067375.1:67159937-67232437 GCA_034401795.1 Chaetoderma sp. LZ-2023a
GGAGATGGTGATCAACAAATTAAACTAACGGGTGCAGCACTGTCGGCTAAGTTAGCACATGGAAATTGAAGCCGCACGTTGCCAGTGCGTCAATAAAATAAAAATACATATACTGCCAGAGCCGTGCTGGAGTCAGAGTACAATAGGCGTAAAAGCCTAGGATTGATTGTGACAGATGCATCCACAGATAGTCCCATATGAATCGTCAGTGTGTCAGTATATCAGACATGTGAAAACTGGTCGGCCAATCCTTGACTACCAGTCTTGGTGCGGTGGTCCAGTGGAAAGATGCCTGGTTGCTGATGCTATGCGGAGTTGCAGGATGGCGGTTCGATCCCGCGACCGGGAGATGGTGATCAACAAATTAAACTAACGGGTGCAGCACTGTCGGCTAAGTTAGCACATGGAAATTGAAGCCGCACGTTGCCAGTGCGTCAATAAAATAAAAATACATATACTGCCAGAGCCGTGCTGGAGTCAGAGTACAATAGGCGTAAAAGCCTAGGATTGATTGTGACAGATGCATCCACAGATAGTCCCATATGAATCGTCAGTGTGTCAGTATATCAGACATGTGAAAACTGGTCGGCCAATCCTTGACTACCAGTCTTGGTGCGGTGGTCCAGTGGAAAGATGCCTGGTTGCTGATGCTATGCGGAGTTGCAGGATGGCGGTTCGATCCCGCGACCGGGAGATGGTGATCAACAAATTAAACTAACGGGTGCAGCACTGTCGGCTAAGTTAGCACATGGAAATTGAAGCCGCACGTTGCCAGTGCGTCAATAAAATAAAAATACATATACTGCCAGAGCCGTGCTGGAGTCAGAGTACAATAGGCGTAAAAGCCTAGGATTGATTGTGACAGATGCATCCACAGATAGTCCCATATGAATCGTCAGTGTGTCAGTATATCAGACATGTGAAAACTGGTCGGCCAATCCTTGACTACCAGTCTTGGTGCGGTGGTCCAGTGGAAAGATGCCTGTTTGCTGATGCTATGCGGAGTTGCAGGATGGCGGTTCGATCCCGCGACCGGGAGATGGTGATCAACAAATTAAACTAACGGGTGCAGCACTGTCGGCTAAGTTAGCACATGGAAATTGAAGCCGCACGTTGCCAGTGCGTCAATAAAATAAAAATACATATACTGCCAGAGCCGTGCTGGAGTCAGAGTACAATAGGCGTAAAAGCCTAGGATTGATTGTGACAGATGCATCCACAGATAGTCCCATATGAATCGTCAGTGTGTCAGTATATCAGACATGTGAAAACTGGTCGGCCAATCCTTGACTACCAGTCTTGGTGCGGTGGTCCAGTGGAAAGATGCCTGGTTGCTGATGCTATGCGGAGTTGCAGGATGGCGGTTCGATCCCGCGACCGGGAGATGGTGATCAACAAATTAAACTAACGGGTGCAGCACTGTCGGCTAAGTTAGCACATGGAAATTGAAGCCGCACGTTGCCAGTGCGTCAATAAAATAAAAATACATATACTGCCAGAGCCGTGCTGGAGTCAGAGTACAATAGGCGTAAAAGCCTAGGATTGATTGTGACAGATGCATCCACAGATAGTCCCATATGAATCGTCAGTGTGTCAGTATATCAGACATGTGAAAACTGGTCGGCCAATCCTTGACTACCAGTCTTGGTGCGGTGGTCCAGTGGAAAGATGCCTGGTTGCTGATGCTATGCGGAGTTGCAGGATGGCGGTTCGATCCCGCGACCGGGAGATGGTGATCAACAAATTAAACTAACGGGTGCAGCACTGTCGGCTAAGTTAGCACATGGAAATTGAAGCCGCACGTTGCCAGTGCGTCAATAAAATAAAAATACATATACTGCCAGAGCCGTGCTGGAGTCAGAGTACAATAGGCGTAAAAGCCTAGGATTGATTGTGACAGATGCATCCACAGATAGTCCCATATGAATCGTCAGTGTGTCAGTATATCAGACATGTGAAAACTGGTCGGCCAATCCTTGACTACCAGTCTTGGTGCGGTGGTCCAGTGGAAAGATGCCTGGTTGCTGATGCTATGCGGAGTTGCAGGATGGCGGTTCGATCCCGCGACCGGGAGATGGTGATCAACAAATTAAACTAACGGGTGCAGCACTGTCGGCTAAGTTAGCACATGGAAATTGAAGCCGCACGTTGCCAGTGCGTCAATAAAATAAAAATACATATACTGCCAGAGCCGTGCTGGAGTCAGAGTACAATAGGCGTAAAAGCCTAGGATTGATTGTGACAGATGCATCCACAGATAGTCCCATATGAATCGTCAGTGTGTCAGTATATCAGACATGTGAAAACTGGTCGGCCAATCCTTGACTACCAGTCTTGGTGCGGTGGTCCAGTGGAAAGATGCCTGGTTGCTGATGCTATGCGGAGTTGCAGGATGGCGGTTCGATCCCGCGACCGGGAGATGGTGATCAACAAATTAAACTAACGGGTGCAGCACTGTCGGCTAAGTTAGCACATGGAAATTGAAGCCGCACGTTGCCAGTGCGTCAATAAAATAAAAATACATATACTGCCAGAGCCGTGCTGGAGTCAGAGTACAATAGGCGTAAAAGCCTAGGATTGATTGTGACAGATGCATCCACAGATAGTCCCATATGAATCGTCAGTGTGTCAGTATATCAGACATGTGAAAACTGGTCGGCCAATCCTTGACTACCAGTCTTGGTGCGGTGGTCCAGTGGAAAGATGCCTGGTTGCTGATGCTATGCGGAGTTGCAGGATGGCGGTTCGATCCCGCGACCGGGAGATGGTGATCAACAAATTAAACTAACGGGTGCAGCACTGTCGGCTAAGTTAGCACATGGAAATTGAAGCCGCACGTTGCCAGTGCGTCAATAAAATAAAAATACATATACTGCCAGAGCCGTGCTGGAGTCAGAGTACAATAGGCGTAAAAGCCTAGGATTGATTGTGACAGATGCATCCACAGATAGTCCCATATGAATCGTCAGTGTGTCAGTATATCAGACATGTGAAAACTGGTCGGCCAATACTTGACTACCAGTCTTGGTGCGGTGGTCCAGTGGAAAGATGCCTGGTTGCTGATGCTATGCGGAGTTGCAGGATGGCGGTTCGATCCCGCGACCGGGAGATGGTGATCAACAAATTAAACTAACGGGTGCAGCACTGTCGGCTAAGTTAGCACATGGAAATTGAAGCCGCACGTTGCCAGTGCGTCAATAAAATACAAATACATATACTGCCAGAGCCGTGCTGGAGTCAGAGTACAATAGGCGTAAAAGCCTAGGATTGATTGTGACAGATGCATCCACAGATAGTCCCATATGAATCGTCAGTGTGTCAGTATATCAGACATGTGAAAACTGGTCGGCCAATCCTTGACTACCAGTCTTGGTGCGGTGGTCCAGTGGAAAGATGCCTGGTTGCTGATGCTATGCGGAGTTGCAGGATGGCGGTTCGATCCCGCGACCGGGAGATGGTGATCAACAAATTAAACTAACGGGTGCAGCACTGTCGGCTAAGTTAGCACATGGAAATTGAAGCCGCACGTTGCCAGTGCGTCAATAAAATAAAAATACATATACTGCCAGAGCCGTGCTGGAGTCAGAGTACAATAGGCGTAAAAGCCTAGGATTGATTGTGACAGATGCATCCACAGATAGTCCCATATGAATCGTCAGTGTGTCAGTATATCAGACATGTGAAAACTGGTCGGCCAATCCTTGACTACCAGTCTTGGTGCGGTGGTCCAGTGGAAAGATGCCTGTTTGCTGATGCTATGCGGAGTTGCAGGATGGCGGTTCGATCCCGCGACCGGGAGATGGTGATCAACAAATTAAACTAACGGGTGCAGCACTGTCGGCTAAGTTAGCACATGGAAATTGAAGCCGCACGTTGCCAGTGCGTCAATAAAATAAAAATACATATACTGCCAGAGCCGTGCTGGAGTCAGAGTACAATAGGCGTAAAAGCCTAGGATTGATTGTGACAGATGCATCCACAGATAGTCCCATATGAATCGTCAGTGTGTCAGTATATCAGACATGTGAAAACTGGTCGGCCAATCCTTGACTACCAGTCTTGGTGCGGTGGTCCAGTGGAAAGATGCCTGGTTGCTGATGCTATGCGGAGTTGCAGGATGGCGGTTCGATCCCGCGACCGGGAGATGGTGATCAACAAATTAAACTAACGGGTGCAGCACTGTCGGCTAAGTTAGCACATGGAAATTGAAGCCGCACGTTGCCAGTGCGTCAATAAAATAAAAATACATATACTGCCAGAGCCGTGCTGGAGTCAGAGTACAATAGGCGTAAAAGCCTAGGATTGATTGTGACAGATGCATCCACAGATAGTCCCATATGAATCGTCAGTGTGTCAGTATATCAGACATGTGAAAACTGGTCGGCCAATCCTTGACTACCAGTCTTGGTGCGGTGGTCCAGTGGAAAGATGCCTGGTTGCTGATGCTATGCGGAGTTGCAGGATGGCGGTTCGATCCCGCGACCGGGAGATGGTGATCAACAAATTAAACTAACGGGTGCAGCACTGTCGGCTAAGTTAGCACATGGAAATTGAAGCCGCACGTTGCCAGTGCGTCAATAAAATAAAAATACATATACTGCCAGAGCCGTGCTGGAGTCAGAGTACAATAGGCGTAAAAGCCTAGGATTGATTGTGACAGATGCATCCACAGATAGTCCCATATGAATCGTCAGTGTGTCAGTATATCAGACATGTGAAAACTGGTCGGCCAATCCTTGACTACCAGTCTTGGTGCGGTGGTCCAGTGGAAAGATGCCTGGTTGCTGATGCTATGCGGAGTTGCAGGATGGCGGTTCGATCCCGCGACCGGGAGATGGTGATCAACAAATTAAACTAACGGGTGCAGCACTGTCGGCTAAGTTAGCACATGGAAATTGAAGCCGCACGTTGCCAGTGCGTCAATAAAATAAAAATACATATACTGCCAGAGCCGTGCTGGAGTCAGAGTACAATAGGCGTAAAAGCCTAGGATTGATTGTGACAGATGCATCCACAGATAGTCCCATATGAATCGTCAGTGTGTCAGTATATCAGACATGTGAAAACTGGTCGGCCAATCCTTGACTACCAGTCTTGGTGCGGTGGTCCAGTGGAAAGATGCCTGGTTGCTGATGCTATGCGGAGTTGCAGGATGGCGGTTCGATCCCGCGACCGGGAGATGGTGATCAACAAATTAAACTAACGGGTGCAGCACTGTCGGCTAAGTTAGCACATGGAAATTGAAGCCGCACGTTGCCAGTGCGTCAATAAAATAAAAATACATATACTGCCAGAGCCGTGCTGGAGTCAGAGTACAATAGGCGTAAAAGCCTAGGATTGATTGTGACAGATGCATCCACAGATAGTCCCATATGAATCGTCAGTGTGTCAGTATATCAGACATGTGAAAACTGGTCGGCCAATCCTTGACTACCAGTCTTGGTGCGGTGGTCCAGTGGAAAGATGCCTGGTTGCTGATGCTATGCGGAGTTGCAGGATGGCGGTTCGATCCCGCGACCGGGAGATGGTGATCAACAAATTAAACTAACGGGTGCAGCACTGTCGGCTAAGTTAGCACATGGAAATTGAAGCCGCACGTTGCCAGTGCGTCAATAAAATAAAAATACATATACTGCCAGAGCCGTGCTGGAGTCAGAGTACAATAGGCGTAAAAGCCTAGGATTGATTGTGACAGATGCATCCACAGATAGTCCCATATGAATCGTCAGTGTGTCAGTATATCAGACATGTGAAAACTGGTCGGCCAATCCTTGACTACCAGTCTTGGTGCGGTGGTCCAGTGGAAAGATGCCTGGTTGCTGATGCTATGCGGAGTTGCAGGATGGCGGTTCGATCCCGCGACCGGGAGATGGTGATCAACAAATTAAACTAACGGGTGCAGCACTGTCGGCTAAGTTAGCACATGGAAATTGAAGCCGCACGTTGCCAGTGCGTCAATAAAATAAAAATACATATACTGCCAGAGCCGTGCTGGAGTCAGAGTACAATAGGCGTAAAAGCCTAGGATTGATTGTGACAGATGCATCCACAGATAGTCCCATATGAATCGTCAGTGTGTCAGTATATCAGACATGTGAAAACTGGTCGGCCAATCCTTGACTACCAGTCTTGGTGCGGTGGTCCAGTGGAAAGATGCCTGGTTGCTGATGCTATGCGGAGTTGCAGGATGGCGGTTCGATCCCGCGACCGGGAGATGGTGATCAACAAATTAAACTAACGGGTGCAGCACTGTCGGCTAAGTTAGCACATGGAAATTGAAGCCGCACGTTGCCAGTGCGTCAATAAAATAAAAATACATATACTGCCAGAGCCGTGCTGGAGTCAGAGTACAATAGGCGTAAAAGCCTAGGATTGATTGTGACAGATGCATCCACAGATAGTCCCATATGAATCGTCAGTGTGTCAGTATATCAGACATGTGAAAACTGGTCGGCCAATCCTTGACTACCAGTCTTGGTGCGGTGGTCCAGTGGAAAGATGCCTGGTTGCTGATGCTATGCGGAGTTGCAGGATGGCGGTTCGATCCCGCGACCGGGAGATGGTGATCAACAAATTAAACTAACGGGTGCAGCACTGTCGGCTAAGTTAGCACATGGAAATTGAAGCCGCACGTTGCCAGTGCGTCAATAAAATAAAAATACATATACTGCCAGAGCCGTGCTGGAGTCAGAGTACAATAGGCGTAAAAGCCTAGGATTGATTGTGACAGATGCATCCACAGATAGTCCCATATGAATCGTCAGTGTGTCAGTATATCAGACATGTGAAAACTGGTCGGCCAATCCTTGACTACCAGTCTTGGTGCGGTGGTCCAGTGGAAAGATGCCTGGTTGCTGATGCTATGCGGAGTTGCAGGATGGCGGTTCGATCCCGCGACCGGGAGATGGTGATCAACAAATTAAACTAACGGGTGCAGCACTGTCGGCTAAGTTAGCACATGGAAATTGAAGCCGCACGTTGCCAGTGCGTCAATAAAATACAAATACATATACTGCCAGAGCCGTGCTGGAGTCAGAGTACAATAGGCGTAAAAGGCTAGGATTGATTGTGACAGATGCATCCACAGATAGTCCCATATGAATCGTCAGTGTGTCAGTATATCAGACATGTGAAAACTGGTCGGCCAATCCTTGACTACCAGTCTTGGTGCGGTGGTCCAGTGGAAAGATGCCTGGTTGCTGATGCTATGCGGAGTTGCAGGATGGCGGTTCGATCCCGCGACCGGGAGATGGTGATCAACAAATTAAACTAACGGGTGCAGCACTGTCGGCTAAGTTAGCACATGGAAATTGAAGCCGCACGTTGCCAGTGCGTCAATAAAATAAAAATACATATACTGCCAGAGCCGTGCTGGAGTCAGAGTACAATAGGCGTAAAAGCCTAGGATTGATTGTGACAGATGCATCCACAGATAGTCCCATATGAATCGTCAGTGTGTCAGTATATCAGACATGTGAAAACTGGTCGGCCAATCCTTGACTACCAGTCTTGGTGCGGTGGTCCAGTGGAAAGATGCCTGTTTGCTGATGCTATGCGGAGTTGCAGGATGGCGGTTCGATCCCGCGACCGGGAGATGGTGATCAACAAATTAAACTAACGGGTGCAGCACTGTCGGCTAAGTTAGCACATGGAAATTGAAGCCGCACGTTGCCAGTGCGTCAATAAAATAAAAATACATATACTGCCAGAGCCGTGCTGGAGTCAGAGTACAATAGGCGTAAAAGCCTAGGATTGATTGTGACAGATGCATCCACAGATAGTCCCATATGAATCGTCAGTGTGTCAGTATATCAGACATGTGAAAACTGGTCGGCCAATCCTTGACTACCAGTCTTGGTGCGGTGGTCCAGTGGAAAGATGCCTGGTTGCTGATGCTATGCGGAGTTGCAGGATGGCGGTTCGATCCCGCGACCGGGAGATGGTGATCAACAAATTAAACTAACGGGTGCAGCACTGTCGGCTAAGTTAGCACATGGAAATTGAAGCCGCACGTTGCCAGTGCGTCAATAAAATAAAAATACATATACTGCCAGAGCCGTGCTGGAGTCAGAGTACAATAGGCGTAAAAGCCTAGGATTGATTGTGACAGATGCATCCACAGATAGTCCCATATGAATCGTCAGTGTGTCAGTATATCAGACATGTGAAAACTGGTCGGCCAATCCTTGACTACCAGTCTTGGTGCGGTGGTCCAGTGGAAAGATGCCTGGTTGCTGATGCTATGCGGAGTTGCAGGATGGCGGTTCGATCCCGCGACCGGGAGATGGTGATCAACAAATTAAACTAACGGGTGCAGCACTGTCGGCTAAGTTAGCACATGGAAATTGAAGCCGCACGTTGCCAGTGCGTCAATAAAATAAAAATACATATACTGCCAGAGCCGTGCTGGAGTCAGAGTACAATAGGCGTAAAAGCCTAGGATTGATTGTGACAGATGCATCCACAGATAGTCCCATATGAATCGTCAGTGTGTCAGTATATCAGACATGTGAAAACTGGTCGGCCAATCCTTGACTACCAGTCTTGGTGCGGTGGTCCAGTGGAAAGATGCCTGGTTGCTGATGCTATGCGGAGTTGCAGGATGGCGGTTCGATCCCGCGACCGGGAGATGGTGATCAACAAATTAAACTAACGGGTGCAGCACTGTCGGCTAAGTTAGCACATGGAAATTGAAGCCGCACGTTGCCAGTGCGTCAATAAAATAAAAATACATATACTGCCAGAGCCGTGCTGGAGTCAGAGTACAATAGGCGTAAAAGCCTAGGATTGATTGTGACAGATGCATCCACAGATAGTCCCATATGAATCGTCAGTGTGTCAGTATATCAGACATGTGAAAACTGGTCGGCCAATCCTTGACTACCAGTCTTGGTGCGGTGGTCCAGTGGAAAGATGCCTGGTTGCTGATGCTATGCGGAGTTGCAGGATGGCGGTTCGATCCCGCGACCGGGAGATGGTGATCAACAAATTAAACTACCGGGTGCAGCACTGTCGGCTAAGTTAGCACATGGAAATTGAGGCCGCACGTTGCCAGTGCGTCAATAAAATAAAAATACATATACTGCCAGAGCCGTGCTGGAGTCAGAGTACAATAGGCGTAAAAGCCTAGGATTGATTGTGACAGATGCATCCACAGATAGTCCCATATGAATCGTCAGTGTGTCAGTATATCAGACATGTGAAAACTGGTCGGCCAATCCTTGACTACCAGTCTTGGTGCGGTGGTCCAGTGGAAAGATGCCTGGTTGCTGATGCTATGCGGAGTTGCAGGATGGCGGTTCGATCCCGCGACCGGGAGATGGTGATCAACAAATTAAACTACCGGGTGCAGCACTGTCGGCTAAGTTAGCACATGGAAATTGAAGCCGCACGTTGCCAGTGCGTCAATAAAATAAAAATACATATACTGCCAGAGCCGTGCTGGAGTCAGAGTACAATAGGCGTAAAAGCCTAGGATTGATTGTGACAGATGCATCCACAGATAGTCCCATATGAATCGTCAGTGTGTCAGTATATCAGACATGTGAAAACTGGTCGGCCAATCCTTGACTACCAGTCTTGGTGCGGTGGTCCAGTGGAAAGATGCCTGGTTGCTGATGCTATGCGGAGTTGCAGGATGGCGGTTCGATCCCGCGACCGGGAGATGGTGATCAACAAATTAAACTAACGGGTGCAGCACTGTCGGCTAAGTTAGCACATGGAAATTGAAGCCGCACGTTGCCAGTGCGTCAATAAAATAAAAATACATACATACACACACACACACGCACATTTTAAGCAAGAAAAAATAAAACGTGTTTTAATTGGCATGTTCGACTGGTCATTCAGATAATAACTCTTTAATAACAATTAAACAGCCCTATCTACGTAGTAAAGAATAGTTCCTTAACTTTTAGACAGTCAATCGAATACTATCTGAGATCTTATTCGACTGGTCGTATAAAAGTTAAGTAACTACTGTCCACTGCGCAGGTAGGCCTGTTTCTTTTTTCCAAATCATAAAAAGATATTTATCTGAACGACCGGTCGAATATGGAAATGTCAATAGAATAATTGATTAATTATCATCAAATTGAGTATTAAAAGCATCTGATAATATATCAGATGTTGCTGGATAGGAGTCATATTGTGATTGATATTGTTGTTGCTGTGTGAAATTGTGTGTGTTGTTAATTTTTATTTGTTGAGATGTTTGTGTTTGTGATGGCAGTGGTGTGATTGGAATCGGTGGCAATTTATAATTTTCCGCGTTGAAGAGAAGTTGTGAGATTTGCATATGCAAATATGACCTAAGATGTTTGGGGATGTCTTTCATTCTTAACGCGCAGCTTTGAAAGAATACATCATCTGCCGTTTTGTCAGATTCCTGGGTGACTAACTGACGTGTTTGTTTGTGCTCGTGGATCAACTCATTTAGGGCTTTATCCATTTCCTCCCCGGGTGCGGTCACTCCCTTCCTCTTCTTGCCTCTAGTTGATGATGGTGCCATCATTACTTCTGCCGACTGATTCTCTAGGCATGTATCAGTTGACCTGCAATTTATAAATTAATACATAAACTCTCGTTTGCTTGCTAGCTGGCGTATTCATTCCTTTATCAATTCAATTATTCGCTCGTTCATATATGCATGCATTTGCATGTACAGTTCAATCTGTCTATAGATGTAACGGACCAATATCCAATTTGGCCCGCCGGTCAACGGGTCAGACCCAATATCCACTCTCTGGCCAAATTGGATATTGGGTTGGTACATCGACACCACCAAGATGAACCCGCAAAAGTAGAATCTATAGACAAGTAATCTCTCGGTAGATGGTCAAGTGTATTGGTTAAAGTGGTCTCTATTCAAAGGTTATATTTATACAGATGTGGTTTCGAAAGGAGGACCTGTGTATCCCTTAAATTATTGACCACTCTATTATTGTGTATAGAAATTGTATATGTCTGTCCGTTTACGACTTTTCCTGATAGATCCGAATCAAATTTGGCTCATGTTTTCGAAAGAGGATGTGTTACATACATTATGTATAAATAAATGACACATATCTGTATAATATAATTGATTGTTTTTGCTCATTTTATATTCACAGATTTCTAGCAACCGGGGAATCCTTTCGTTCACTAGCTTTTAGTTACCGTGTTGGAGCCAAAACTGTCAGGAATATTGTACATGAAGTCTGCAGATCTATATGGACTAATCTCTCACAGCAGTTTATGCAACTGCCTGAAACTGCTGCTGACTGGCTAGGTGTCGCTGCAAATTTTGATGATAAGTGGAATTTTCCACATTGTATAGGTGCCATCGATGGCAAACATATATTACTAAAAGCTCCGTGGAACTGAGGATCACTGTACCATAATTATAAGGGAACCTTTTCAACTATCCTTTTGGCATTAGTGGATGCAAACTTGCATTTTTTAGCGATAGACGTTGGTTCGTTCGGTCGTAACAGTGACGGTGGAGTTTATGCCAACTCAAATATTGGAAAGGCCATTGCCTCAAATAGCTTACATTTGCCAAATGATATACCGTTACCAGGAACTGAACATCTAGGTCCAGTCCCATATGTTGTGGTAGGGGACGAGGCATTTCCTCTTCAGATCAACATGATGAGACCATTCCCAGGAAGAGATTGCACTCTAGAAGAACAGCTCTTCAATTACAGATTGAGCCGAGCACGAAGAATAGTTGAAAATGCTTTCGGGCTTTTGGCAGCTAGATGGAGGGTATTTTATACCAAATTAGCAATACACCCTGATAAGGTTAATGGCATAGTAAAAGCTGCATGTGTCCTACATAACATGTTGCTGTTGGACACAACACCCGCACAAGTAATAAGTACATTACGAGAAGTAGAGGAAATAGACATCAATGGAATGCAGGATATGGTCCGAGTAGGCAACAGAGCTGGTGATGAGCCAATACGAATACGAAATATATTCAAAGAATATTTCTCGCGTGTCGCCCCTTTGCCATGGCAAGATGCGCATGTACGTAGAGGTATATTTGACTAAGCTTTATAACATTACCTTCCTCGAACATCGTGATCCTCTCCAGCAGAATCACTGCATGCGACCTCTTGATTTACTTGTGGCGGAACATTAGTCTCTGTGCTAAAATATAAATGAAGATGATTAATATAAGATTGAGGCAATATCAAACTAGTGTATAAATCTGTCATTTTTTATGTAATTAAGCGTTATGTTAATTTAACCTTCATAGATTGTGTTTAATTAACCCTTTGAACTTGGAGTGGCAACGCCAGCTTTCGGGAAAAATCAGTTTCAATTATTAATTCGTGGAGAACTTTGGCGTTTTTGCCTTTCGTGTTCAAAAGGTTAATGATAACTTATCTTTCTGTATAATTGTGTAGTCATGGTTACTGGAAATGTGTCGTAGGTCTACTTATATTTATACACTTCGGCCAAATCTTTGCTTAGAAAATTGTTGTGTCATTAGTGCAAATTTATTGTTAAGTGAAAATCAATTAGCATGTGTGGGGAGCATGTTATATCTTACAAGTTTTGTGGTATAGATTGCGCATATAATTTATCGTTAAAATCGAGTTGCTGGGCAATCAGATTTGTCCGTATTTAAAATAATATATGAAGTTGCACACCTGTTTTCATCCACGAATGGATCAAGAAACGACATTATGTCGAAATATTGCCATTTACGGCCTTTATCGGCAGCTTGGCCACTTTTGCTGGTTCTCATTTCCCTCCTTTTGCGGACGTACATATCACGAAGCCCTTTCAATTTTTTACGCCAATCCGATCCTGAAATTTTTACATGCAACACATTTATTGATCAATTGTCTTAGGACTTTTACTGGGATTTCTATGTTATGACTGGGATGTTATTATTAGCTCACCTTGCCCGAAGGCCATGTCGGTCGACCGTCGTATGTCCGTCTGTCCGTCTGCCCGTCCATCCGTCCGTCCGTCCGTCCGTCCGTCTGTCCGTCTGTCTACTTTTTCGCTAAACGACTTCTTCTCAAGAACTACTTGGCCGATTTCAATTATATTTGATAGGAAGCATCCTTAGGGCATTGGAAACCAATTGGTTCAAGCGAAGTCGATCTGCCTAAATCCAAGATGGTTGCCGCTCGCTAAAATGCCCCATAGTAAAGCAACAGGAAATTTAAAATGCTTTCTTCTTGACAACAAATGGCCGGATTTCTTGCACTTCGGATGCAACTTGTACATGTACATCATATATTGAAAAAGTATAAAACCCTGTTGATTAATTTTCCTACTGGCCAGTAATGCCAATAATGCCAGGTGAACGATACAGGCCCCTTGGGCTTCTTGTGTATATTTGGGAATTAGAGTGACTCTATTTATCCAATTTCAAGATAGAATGTCACAGACGATCCCCACGTTTCGCGCCTTTGACCAATCCAACTCCACCCACCATACCAATACTCCCGATGATTTTGGATGAGATAAATGCCATTCAAGGGGCGGACACAAATATGAATGTTGACTCGGAAATTGTCTTTAATTATACCAGGCGGTTTAGGAGGGGATAGTGTGACGGACGGACAGACAGACAGACGGACAGCAAAAGGGACGAAAATGTGCGAGGCAATTACCATATTTCCTTTTTTAAATGTGTAGTTAATAGAGTGCGCAATGTTCCTACTACTACTACTACTACTACTACTACTACTACTACTACTACTACTGCTGCTGCTGCTGCTGCTGCTGCTGCTGCTGCTGCTGCTACTACTACTACTACTACTACCACTACTACTACTACTGCTGCTGCTGCTACTGCATTTGGAATAACCCTATACTACAATGTATATATGCGTATCTGTCTGCCTGCCTGTTTGTTTGTTTGTGCGTGTGTCTGCTTGTCTATTTTGCTGTCTGTCTTGCTGTTTTTGGTATGTTTCCCTGTTTGTCTGATTAATTTTCAGTCCGAACACATTCAATAGCACATAAACGTACACCCAACCAATGGACGGATATACCAACCGTTTAACCCCTCTTTGCCCATTGCTTTGGCAATGCTGCTCCATGTGTTGTTGAGCTTCTGCGTGTCTTTATGGTCCGGAGATCGAACATCGTACAATGCCGTGTTGTTTCTCACTAAATGGAGAAGCCTCTCCACCTCCTCTGTGTTTAGGCTTGATCGTACCTTCGACATGTTTTCATCCAACTATGAATACGTGTGGGACAACATGCACCGAATGCATATCAGAGAATGCATGTTTGAGAATGCACGTTTGAGAATGCATGTTTTACGTCATTTGCATGGATTTATAGTTCGCGATTGAAGCGCGTGTAGGCATTTGATCGCTACATGAAGCGATTAAAAAAACGTGTACGCAAATGTTCGCGTAAACGCGAATAAATACGCGATCCTGGACACACTCCTATTGATTAGTATGTGGTTTGATTATTAGCGCGTACGCGTACGCATACGCAAGCGCGATCCTGGACTCTTACCTTTACTGTAACTATAAAGACGCGTATGTGTTATCTCACCAGCCAGATGAAAGATCTTGATGTATAGGCAAACGCACGGTATTAGAGTTGTTTAGTAAAAAAAAACATATGTAATAGTATACCGTGACCGCGGTGTATCTTCCTTCCTACATCATCACATCAAGGACCCTTTATTTCTGTTCCCTTTGTGCATACGCTGGCGCTGTTGTCCAGGGAGTGTGACGTATTGGCTAAACGGCTCAAGCTCGTGTACTCACTACGGGGCTACGCGACCGTAGGTGACATGTGTTCAGGAAATCGCGTGTGCGCGCGACCGGGTCTTCATTGACTGGCTGGCGCAGACGGTCAGCTGTATATCGCCTTCAACTATGACTAAATTATTGTTTTTAGAACTTTGAAGAGTAATTGAACAGACGCAAATTTACACATTTTTTTAATCAGAAATAAAATTGTTTTGACTATATTAAAGGGAAATTCCAGTGAAAATCGGGAATAAGTCAACTAAAAATATACTATAATCCAAAATAGTTGCCGCAAAAAAATATAAAATACACTGTTCCATTGCCGAGAAATAATAAAATGAATATGCCCAAAACGCTCGAAAACGTGACTCTTGGGCGCATCCATTTTCTCGCAACGAGAGCGAGAAACCGCAAGATTATGACGTCAACGACACACCAGCAAAATATCGCCAGCGCTTTTAGATTTACCTGCTTACTTCGAGCTATGAAGGGCGAATATTAATTAACCCTTTAATGACCAAATTCTGTCAGGAAAATCAGAATATTTCCTTATTGAATGGCCATTTGCAGGCCAAGCGAAGACTATTTTTGAAAATTGACCACTGGAATGGCTGGTTCGGTTACTGAGACAGTCATTTTAGTTGTAAATTCTCAAAATAGCCTTCTTTTGACCTGCGTCCTCAACTTGACGATTGCAGAGGCCAGTGCTGGCGTGAAATGGTTAAATCGCATCATGTCCGCATGTCAAGCATGGGCTTGTAGTAATAGAAACTATCATGGAAAGGGTACGGAAATTCACATTTTCAGATACCGGATCCACAGAAGCATCCGCATGAAAAGGGGCTAACTGAAAGATGGCTTCATAACATCGGCACTGGATGGATATCTACCACATTTAAATTTGGAGGACACAAGTTTAGAACATATAGTCTGTATAATTTTAAAATAATGTGTCATGCATTTCAAAATAAAAGGCGTGGTACTTAATTTTAATATAACAGAATCAAACTCGACAATTAGCGTCGTATTTGCTTGCATCAATTGTAAAACGGGATTTGCAAACCAAAAAGAAACGATGTCGCTAATTGCCCGGTCGGTCAATTATAGGCAACCGCTTAGCGGCTTACTTCGTAGACTATAGTAGGTGACAGCTAGTAAATAATGACAAGTGTACGCTAGACATAATTAGTAGTTTAGTGCTTTCACACTATTGGAATCCAGCGTTATTAATCATTTACAACGTTTACTCCCAATTTTAAAACAACTGCTGAGTGTTGAATATTCTGAATTAAATGTGTCTGGAATTATGTTGCAGTAGCTTCCAAACTAATTAGTTTCACACAATGCGCCTATGCAGGGTAAAGTTTAAGCTTTCTGCTTTTCTGTCCTTGAAAGGGTTAACTAATTGATCCCAAATTTTTTAATGTTGACCCATATTTACTGCCTGTTGAATATTTTGAAACTGGAATTTGACTGGACGCAGAAGTTGCAATAGCAACAGAGAAATTACATTCACCATTTATTCTACTAACATATTTTTCAAGAATTTGTTGTAGCTGGTTGATTGCAAACACGCTCCTGGCATAGCCCTTCAATGTTTTTTAAAAATAGAAATTGCCCATAAGAAAACAATTGTTGACAATTTAGCACTACAATGATTGCGCGATCATCGGGACACTAACTGCACTTTAATTTCCTCCACACACTGTGGCAAAGTGTCAGTTGTTTAGCCAGTACGCTAATTATCCACGAGATGCGAGATTTACCTCCCCTGGTTACGGCTATCCTTGATCGGGCAGAGTAGGTGTGTCGGTGACGTCAGCTGCTTGTCCAAAATGGCCCCTCTATCTACTGGTTACTTTAGCAATTTAAATTGAGGATATCTTTGTTATTTGTTGGCATAAAATTGTGCTCTTGGTCTCAAATTAATGCGGACAATTAGTACTTTACGTCAGATGCATACAATCCCCCAGTGGAATATCCCTTTAATCTGACATTTATTCGACTACGTAATATGTTTAGTAGTAACAACATATTGTATTGGAGCCTACAAACCCGGTGAGAAAACAATCTGCTCTTCCCCTTTTTTGAGGGGGTGACACTCGATCCAACGCGCATATACTAAATCTATTTTGTTATTCTAGAGCAGTCTTATTACAACCACAGCGATTAACTAATCTACATATTCTATAGGCTCAAGAGAAATTCCCCAATGAACCTGTCCACTAGATCCACCCATCGCATGACGTCATAATCAGCTACGCGACGCGTAGAATGACATCACAATCAACGATGATATTATGACGTCATGATATACGCAGATAGGAGCGTCACAGGCGCATAGTCGATGATGAACTATGCGTTGGTGTACGGATTGTGTCTTTACTATTTAATAAATATCTTGTTGAATATTTTGAAGCTAATTTGGCTGGGCGCTGTTGCTACCATAGGCAGCAACAGCGCCCAGTCAAATTAGTTACACCATATTCAACAGCTTCCCTGTAGTTTTCAGGAAATTGATAGTTAAGGCATTCGGGGATCGATCAATCCTAACACGGCGGCGTGTGGGTTGAGCTTATCTAGAGGCGGGCGCTCAAAATGGAAAGGTGTATTACGTCTTTCATCGCATACATAGATATGCATCAAGGAATCAAAGATCAAGAAATGGAACGCATGAATAAAAAATAGTGTGGCAATAGAACCGGTCTATGATGAAGGGTAATGGGTGAATCCAGTTTTAGCTATGCCCCGCCCATCTTTAGCTAAGCTCCACACACGTTTTTCCAGTGTTGGCTTCGATCGATGCCTGATTATGACCGTCAAGCCACGCCACCTCGCCACTACCGACTGAGCACCCACCCCACACACCCTCAACATCACCACTCCACAGTAATCTACCAAGTGTGCTTGTGCGTGCGTGCGCGCGTGGTGCATATGTTTGCTGGATGCACGCGTACCAAAAGCTGCGGCTAAAATAGCTGCGTATGGCCACTAGCTGCGTTTTAACACAGTGTGTAAACGGATTTCTCGCGTGAGCGCCAACTTGCATCTGCGAAGTCACCGCGACTGCCCAATTCGCAGAGTGTGCACGCGTGTACGCACATATTCCGTTATGTTATGGTCTGGTCAAATGTGTGGCGTGAAAGGATTAGTATCTTTCCTGCTGGAGATACGTTCAAACGCCGATTACTTCGAGAGTACCAACTCGAATTAAATAAGTATATCTGCGCTTCGCAAGGCCTTTCCAACGACCTGCAATAAGTAAAACTCCACTTCAGGTAGTCACATTGGTTGATTTCACCATAGCATATATAGAACATATGTACACAAAGGATAATTATGCTATGCCCACACGTACGATAACATGGTATCGGTACTTTCTGGTGTTTGGTTAAGAGAACATAGTACGATATCATATGTGTAGCGAGTGAAGGGTCGTAGCCCAACTCCCACCAACCCATAACCCTCACCCCCACTACACCACAACATCATCTGGCCAGGGTACATGAGAGCATTCGCTACGTGTTCAATATTAACCATATCGGGGCCATGGTCCAAACACGGTGCTGGCGGAGCATCCACACTGTAGCGCACGGACGGCACCTACTGTTCTGGCTCAAGTCCGTAAAATACGGCACTCAACTAGTATGTGCTAACTGCTAAGCTCTTCTGCTAATGTTGCTATTAGCTGAGACGGTAGTTTTAATTATTGCGATTTCATGGTCAGAATACGTCTTTATTAGCAAAGTACTGAGCAGCAAAGAAAATGCCGCTAATTGTAACGTTAATATAGATCCTTGACCTGGAAGAGAAGAAACTACGTGTACACTGTGGAGAATTCGATCAATTGATTGGAATCAGATAGTAGAATTGTAGACATATGATTACTCAGGTGTTGGGAATTCAAAGCTGCCATTAAAGAAAAAAAAATAATCCCATATATCAGAAGCCTGTATTTATTAGCGTTATGCCAACTGTGTATGTCCGCGTAGATACGGGCGATCCTATATAAATTGCCGACCATGTACATTTACTTAGACCTATGTGTATATACAAATAGAAGTTGTCGGTCCATCAGTAAACATTCGAGAACACACGGTAAACCTGCTATAAATGTCAGCTACATTTTAGCTTAACAAAAGATCGTTCCCTAAGATGAGCAGCTGAAAGACCACCCGTCTTAATGGACCACCGCATATCTGTTGAATGAGTCCAGTTTATCCATCACTAATATGGCGTCATAATCGACTACGAGACGTGTATGGTGACGTCATAATCAATGACGTTGTATATGGCGTAGCTAGGTTCACCACGAGCGCATAATTGAGGACGGAAGAGAGAGAGAGAGAGAGAGAGAGAGAGAGAGAGAGAGAGAGAGAGAGAGAGAGAGAGAGAGAGAGAGAGAGAGAGATGAGGCATGTTGTTGACTTTGTTGTATGACTTGTACTGTATTATTTAATACACGTGTTGTTGAATATTTTGAAGCTGTTGCTGCTACGGGTCTTGGCTGATCTGTACTTGTCTACTTATGTATACATTGACAGTTGGAGCAACATGTCATGGACGAATTCTGACAGACTTAGAAACCAACAAAGAAGAAATTAAATGAAGTCACAAGAGGAACACGTACTTGGGATGCTAATGGGGCGTAACACGTTAATATATTATCATCCGTGAACCATATGGCTGTATGCGTATTTGTCAATTTCGAGCCACCTTCCCGTAGCACTTTCGGGATATGTTTGGCTTTCCATTTAGCTGCAGTCTGAAAGTGCAGAAGAGCTCTCATCTGATCGCTTAATAGTAATTAACTTACTGCTTAATATATTAATGTTGGACTCAACGGATGATTAGTCATCTAGACAGTTTCAACAGCCTGCTAGAAATATGTTTGTCACCAAAGGGCACGTGGTCTCCTGAACAGGTGTTCATGGTTTTATGTGCTCACATTGATATAATATTGATAAGATGGTCAGCGGTACTCCATTAATGCACGTATATATTACCCACGTTGCACCCATATAGAGCATCTCCATTCAGAGATTCAAGTCGTATCTGCAAATGTATATATATATATATATATATATATATATATATATATATATATATATATATATATATATATATATATATATATATATATATATATATATATATATATATATATATATATATATATATATATATATATATATATATATATATATATATTTATATATATATATATATATATATATATATATATATATTTTTATATATATATATATATATATATATATATATATATATATATATATATATATATATATGGTATAGTTCTACCCCAGTGAATACTGTAGGAGGGGTATCGTCCTATGGTATGTCATATTATGACAGATATTTATGTCGTCTAGTACCAAACCAAATTCTGTTAAGGCCGTACAGTCGATAATGAGCTGTGTACATATTTTGGAATCACTGCTTAAGGACCTCCAGGTAGAGTCTCCTAGGTATTGTGTAATAAATGACTTGAGCTCCAGGAAATATTTGACTCTGTGATTAAAAAGGGCGTTGCACGCTAGTAGCATATGATAGTAATCTTCAGTCTCTAATTAACCTGTTGGATCTACTTAATTTAGCTGAACTCTGGCGAGATTAGCCTGACCCAGGAACGTTCCTTTTAGTAGTCTGACTTTAATACGATGTCGCCGGACATCCTTAACATCTGAATGAATAGTGGTTATGGTTTTATGCATTCTGCCAACCGATAGCCTTGTGAAGTGGCAGTATGTTAGTGTAGTTTTCGTACGGCATTGTTCAGTTAGTTCGTGTGTCCAGTACATACCTATTGCTGTCTTGACCGTTTCTTTCTACTTGCTTTTGCTGAGGATGTGAGTTTTTCGGTGCATAGGTTGTGGAAGCGTGTACTGCTGCATGATACCATGGATATATGAACCGACTATGAGGAGTAACATGCCTTATTTGTGCTTTCCGTTCCATTATTCTATTCAGTGTTGGATTTTCGCTTCTGATTATGTTTGATAGTAATGTGATCTGCCGGATATTTATTTCAGCAATTGTTCTGGCTCCAATCAGTAGTAACAATACACTGTGTTGCACGAACCGGCAGGGATAGAATCTTTCTCAACATTGAAATGTGAAATGCCTCAAAATCAGCTGTGCTTGCTGGAGGGAGTGACAACTTCAAGACCATATATCAGTCGTGGTAAGATGCACATGGCGTATATATGGTAGCAGATTCTTGGAGAAAGTCTATTCGTGCCATGGAGGCCAGTGCCTGCCATAAAGTGTCGTAACGAAACTTCATGGGAATGCTGGCTATGGTAGTAGGGGATTGAACGTTATTTTCTGGGTCTGTCATTCCGCCCATACATTTGACTTTCTGAACGCGTGCCCGTCCATTCATGCAAGGTGTGTCTTTTCGTTGGATAACTTTTGCTTGAAATATCTTGACAAATTTTCATGGAAAGGCTAGCTTTTATTCATAATCATTATCGTCTTGTGTCTGTGCGTGCGTATATTCGTCTATCCAAACCAGTTGGATTATCATCCCACTAAGATGTCTGTCTTTACGGGCTGGGGCGGGGTGAGATGGGGTGGTGTTAGGGTGGTTGGGGGGGGGGCGGAGGGTGCTATATTTAATGTATATCATCTGCCACTTACGATTGCTTTAATGTTAGGATAAGAAAGATAACTCATCAATACCTTACTTTAATGAACGTCTAAAATACTTGAGTGTAGTATAGCGGAAATGCGTCTCCATGTTTTAAGCCCCTGCGTTCATATATCTATTTCTGTACCATTTAATGCTTAAAATGTCAAGATCTCAATTTTAGGACAAATATGCAGGAAAGCCGGTGAATATTTCGAATATATTTTAACATAAACCATTGGCAGCAATAACTTACAGTCAAATTCGTTTCAAAAAATTCAACAGAATGTGCCATGTAAATGATTTATAAGATTTAGCAGGTTAAATACAGAGTAAGAAAAAGATTTGTAATTCGTTTTCTTTCGTTACTTGCAATACGAAATGTGAATTCAACCATAACTCAGATAAAATATAACTTTCTAATCACCCAAGTTGTTAGACTTAGTCCCGAATGGCTTGCCAGTTTACTGGTGGAGCCCTTTAATGACATATATGTCCTTTTCTAAATATAGTCCGAAAATGTCAGATAGTATACGTATATAAGGCCTAACAATAATTGGAAGCAATTGTTATTATTTAATAAGTAGATTCGTCAGCAAAAACGTATTTCTATGTTTACTTATTGTTATATGATCATGGTAAGGAATCTCACTGTCACGAAATGATTAAGCCAATCATAGCATTAGTGCATAATGCATCGACGGATGTGATATAATGACAATTCTATAACAATGGTTTTCCGTACCCTGAAGATATGATGTCACGCATTTGACATAACATATTCCGGTGATTCAGTGTCGTTTTTTAAATTGTGGAGTCTGTAATTACGAAACTCTTACTATAGCCTATGTATCAATGGCTGTAATAGGGTGCTCCAACCTGGCACTCAAGTAGTTGACATCATTATCAATTACGCCCATTTTTAGCTAACGTCATAATCATAAACACGCATATCTCCGTCACTAAAATCTGCAAGTCCGTTACGAGTGTACAATTTTACAATTTAATAAACATTTTAAAACTAATTTCACTGGAAGCATTTGCTGCCATAAGCAGCAACAACCCGAGTCAAATTACATTCAAAGTAGTCAACAGCTTACATGCATAGTTACCTTGACATTTTGATTTTGGGAGTTCGGGATTCAAAACTTCATGTCCATTTCAACATGCCTAAACTGTTGACTGAGCTTAGCTATGCCATAGATAGAAATCCATCTATTGGCTGACAGGGTAAACCAATGGGATACAAGACCATATAGATATGACGCCACATATTATTGTTATTACATCGCGACGTCATACACACGCACGCACTCACGTACGCACGCACACACGCACACACACACATGCACGCACGCACACACACACGCCTAATTGAGCATATATGGAGTATTAAACAAGGGGCGTGATCTAGTGGGCGTGTTTGTACAATGACGCCCACGAGACACGCCCCTTTGGCCACTCCATATATAGTCAATTAGGGCACGCCCACTTGAAACCACGTGCCTTGGGATGACCAATGAAGTCCCCCGCACCATCCCTTTAATACAGAACTCACACTCACAATGCAGCGTGATATATCTAGCACCGCAATGGGCATTGAAAGGTCCGGCATGTGTACGAATTGTATGTCTTTGCAATTTAATAACAATTATTTTCAAATTAAACCGAATGGGCCTGTTGCTGCCTAGCACACAGTCAAATTAGTTTCAAAATATTAAACAGATTACGTGTTTCATTACCTTGAAATTATGATTCTGGGAAATCAGGATTCAAAGTGTATATAGGGCTAAATTGATTACGACAAGCTGGAAAGGTGACCGCTTCTAAGTATTATTATGAGTATTAACTTGCTTCTTTAAAATATAGTTCTGTCGGACTAATGGGCTGTCGGACAAATGGGCTGTCGGACTAATGGACTCTCAATTGCCGGACAAATGGGCTGTCAGACTAATTGGCTGTCATTTGTCGGACTAATGGGCTGCCAATTGTCGGAGTAATAGTATGCCAATTGTCGGAATAAGGGGCTGTCGGACTAATGGGCTATCAGACTAATGGGTTGTTAATTCTCGGACTATTGGGCTGTCGGTCTATTGGGCTGTCGGACTAATGGGCGGTCATACTAATGGGCTGTGGGACTAATGTGATGCCGACTATTGGGCTGTCGGACTATTGGACTGTCAGACTAATGGGCTGTTGGACTATTGGGTTGTCGGACTATTGGACTGTCAGACTAATGGGCTGTTGGACTATTGGGTTGTCGGACTATTTAACTGTCGGGATAATGGGCTGTCGGATTAATGGGCCGTCGACTATGGGGCTGTCTGGGTATTGGACTGTCAGACTAATGGGCTGTCGGCCTATTTGGTTGTCGGACTGTTGGGCTGTCGGACTATTGATATGTCGGGATAATGGGTTGTTGGACTAATGGGATGTCGGACTAATGTGCTGTCGGACTCTCATACTAATGGGCTGTCGGACTATGGGTCATCGGACTAATGCCACACTAATGGGTTGTTAGACTAATGGGCTGGCGGACTATTGGGCTATCGGACTAATGGGTTGTCGGACTAATGGTTTGTTGGACTAATGGGCTGTTGGACTGATGGGATGTTGGACTAATGGTCTGTCGAACTATTGGGCTGTCGGACTATTGGTCAGACCACACTATTAGTTACACCAGCGTTTCGCCGTCGGTACAGGCTGTTACCACACGCACACACGTATACTTATGTGCACATGTGGTAACAGCCTGTAGCCACGGCTAAACACTGGTGTAACGAATGTATTACCCCTCAGACGTCTGAGGGAGATATTTTATCATAACGTGACATTTATATAAACAATTATTGAATTTGACATCTTGACAGCGAAGTCAAAAGCAGTTAAATCTGTCTATAAGTGACGGAGTATGGACCATTATAGGGTGGACAGTAAAGACAACGCGGTAATATCATCCACGTCATGTGACGTTTCAATGTCAGATGTGTTGATGTCACTAGCAGATGTATGACGTGGGTTTGCTGAAGCAGTATGAGGGGAGGTGGGGGGGGGGTGTGAGTCGGTGTCCTCGTTGTTTGCCTACCGTCATAGCAACTATCAGCTGATCTAGCATTTCTACACGGATATATGCATAATCCATTTCATATGGATATGTTGATTACTGTAATTGACACGCTCGCCACACTGACAGGTGACATATTGTTGTTGGCAGATCTTTGTTTTTAGCTCGCCTGGCCTGAAAGGCCAAGTGAGCTTATGTCGTGGCAACCATCCGTCGTGTGTCCGTCGTCCGTCCGTCATCCGTCCGTCCGTCAACTTTTCCTTTAAAACGACGTCTTCTCAAGAACCCCTCGGACGATTTCAACTATATTTGGCAGGAAGCATCCTTAGGTCATAGAGATCCAAGTTTGTTCAAACGAAGCCGATCGCCAAATTTGGCTGGCGCCCATCTTGGATTTTGGCCATTTTATATAAACGTCTTTAAAAATCTTCTTCTCTGAAACAGCTTGAGGGATTGAAGGACACCTCATAAAATATGATCCAGGGCAAGCGCTGACTCTAGTTTGTTCAAGGGAACATGATTGGTCCAATGGTTCGGCGGCCATCTTGAGTGACCTAGTTTTAGCGAAAATAACTTTTTCCCCAGAACCACTGAAGGGAGCAGGCCCAAAGTTGGCAGATATGATTAGGGACTAAGGGCCAGTAAAGTTTGTTCAAGAGAAGTTGATCCGTCAAAAAGATGGTCGCCGTGGGCCAATCAAAATATAGCATGTTTGGCGGCCATATTGGATTTTTTTATTTGATGAACTTTGAGGCTGAAATTGTTTTATATAGGTTTTTGGGTATTCTGATTTGAAATTTGCAATTTTCAAAACTGTCGGATAAATGGTTTGGCGGCCATCTTGGATCATTGTCTTCTTTTCGAGAACTGCTGGGTCGATTTCAACTATATTTGGCAGGAAGCATCCTTAAGGCATAGCGATTCAAGTGTGTTTAAACGAACACAATCGGCCAATTTGGTCGACGGCCATCTTGAATTTCTACCGATTTTTAGAAATCTCTTTAAAAATCTTCTCCAAAACCCTTTGAGGATCGATTCAGAACTCACGAAATATGATCTAGGGTAATAGCTGAACCAACTTTGTTCAAGGGAACTTGATTGACCAAAAGGCTCAGTTGCCATCTTGGATGACATTGTTTTCACAAAAACGACTTCTTGCCCAGAACCACTGAAGCGATCAGGGCGACATTTGTTATATATGATTAGGGAATAAGGGTCATTAAGTTTCGTTCAAGAAAAGTTAATCCGTCAAAAAACACGGCCATATTGGATGTTTTTATTTAATGGATTTTGAGGCCGAAATTGGTTGTATATAGGTTTATGGGTATTACGATCTCAAAGTTGCAATTTTCGAAACTGTCTGACAAACGGGTTGGGGGCCATCTTGGATCATTTTCCCGCCAAAAGCTCCCATACTAAAGCAATGGGAAATTAACAATTTCTTCTTCTCGAGAACTGCTGGGCCGATTTCAATTATATTTACTAGGTAGCATCCTTAGGGCATAGAGATTCCATGTTGTTCAAACGAAGCCGATCGGCCAATTTTGGCCGGTGGTCATCTTGGAATTCAGCTGATTTTTAGAAATGTCTTTAAAAATCTTGTCCAAAACCGTTTGAGTGATCAATCCAGACCTCATGAAACATGATCTGTGGTAAAAGCTGACCCAAGTTTGTTCAAGGGAACTTGATTGACTAAATTGTTCAGCGACCATCTTCGATGACCTAGCTTTCGGAAAAATGACTCCTTCCCCAGAACCGATGAAGTGATGAAGCCGATATGTGTGATATATGATTAAGGACTAAGGGCCATTAAAAAGTGTGTTCAAGAGAAGTTGATCCATCACAAAACTGGCCGTCTTTAAAAATCTTCTCCAAAACCGCTGGGGTGGGGGGGGGGGGTCAATTCAAAACGCATGAAATATCATCTAGGGCAAAAGCTGCACCAAGTTTGTTTCAAGGGAACTTGATTGGCCAAATGGTTTGGTGGCCATCTTGGATAACCTAATTTTTGTTAAAATGACTCCAGAACCGCTGAGCGGATTGGGCCGACATTTGAACGATATGATTAGGCAGTTAGTGAAATTAAAGTGTTTTCACGGGAATGCGCTACGTCAGAAACATGGAAGAAGTGGACCAATCAAAATGTAGCGTGTTTGGCGGCCATATTGGACTTGCACAAATATCCACAAAATCGTTTAGAAGACTACTCTTAAACCACCCACTAACAATTGTGACAAAAATGCATAATGCTCCAGGTGAGCGACACAGGTCCCTTGGGCCTCTTGTTTAAACATATTTTATTGTAGCACCTGTACAATGGGAGTGGGCACAAGTTCTGACAACTTAGTTTTGCCCGCTCCCTACAGAATTGTTAGACGGCAGCCTATAATTAAACGTAGCCTATATGCACAATTTGTATTTATATTTACATACATCAGAGAGAGAGAGAGAGAGAGAGAGAGAGAGAGAGAGAGAGAGAGAGAGAGAGAGAGAGAGAGAGAGAGAGAGAGAGAGAGAGGGGGGGGGGAGAGAGAGAGAGAGGGGGAGGGAGGGAGGGAGAGAGAGAGAGAGAGAGAGAGGGAGAGAGAGAGGTGGGGTGGGTGGGGGGGGGGAGGCGAGAAAGAGAAAAAAAATTCAATATTCTCGGGTTGTGATGAACAACAGTTTGATGATAATTAATTAGCTGTTTTGATAGCTATGATAACTCATGTCTGTGTCGGGTATTACACTTGTTATACATGCGGGATGTACAGCCTTGCTGCAGCAACGGCACCCAGTCAAATTAGCTCCAAAATAATCGTGTGAATAATTATCTGCCATTTTAGAGACACGTATATTATTATAACGAGCTTTATGGCTAGCTGTGCAGTAAAGATAAAACACGCTTTTCGCGGAGTGTTTCGGGTGGGTGGGGTGGGGTGGGGGGGGGGGTGTTTGCCCTCGCGTGAGGGCAATACCAGATCGTCTCAAGTTAAGGGTTTTATTAATTCGGGACCCTTGGGTGCTTGTGTCCGTCCATGCGTGTGATATGAGACAATATATGTCATAATATCTTTAGACTCGCGAAACTCTCTAAAATGATACCAAACAACCATAATTCCTGAATGCATTTCCTCAATCAATCATATGACGTCATAATCAACTAGGTGGCGTGTAGGCTGAAGCCATAATCATTACATCATGAATGATTTGATTTAGTGTACGGGCTGTATATCTTTGCCATTTAATAAACATTGTTAAATATTTTGAAACTAATTTGACCGGGCAGGAACATCACCCAGTCAAATTAGTTTCACAATATTTAACCGCTTACCTGTATCGTTTTCTGGAAATTGATAGGCAGGGAGTTCAGGGATCGATGGATCCCAACACGACCGAGGTGTGGGTGGAACTTAGCTAGAGATGGGCGGGCCATAGCTAAATCTGGTAAGGTCTATTCCTAACAAAAAGTTGATTGTGAAGCTTAGCACACCAGTAACCACAACAAATATGAAATAATCTCAAGTTCAAGACAAGCATACAGGTAAAACGCTGAATATTTAAAAACCAATCCGATGTCCCACAGAATAGTTGTTATGTTGAAAATGTTTGTCGTTGTTTGATATTTCCGGTTGATAAGGTTGCAAGTGTCTAAAACAAAAACACCTTTGAGCAACAGCATCCTGAATGTAAACTTCCTTTCTCCCATTAGAACGCTAAAGGTGAATCAGCTGTAGGCCTATTTAGAGACCAGCTGCACACGGTGATTAGCCCACTCAGTGACAATGACGTCCCCATTGTGCATGATAACCGGTGCACGAGGAGAGTTAAACTGTCCTGTATTATCAACATAACTGCCGAATGTAGAGATAAACCTACCATCAAAATCAAACACCTGAATACGATGATTGTCACCGTCACGCAGAATGACAGCCCATCTTCATCTATGGCTATAATACATCGTGGCTTCCTCATCTCACCATTAGCCTCCCCAGCAGTACCAAATGTAAATATAAAGTCACCTTCAGCAGCAAACACACTGACTCCGTTGTTAAAGCACCCCGTCACGTGCACGCGGCCAGTGGTAGCAACAGATGCGTACATTGGCACGGACAATTATCCTGCTGCACTTACTTCTCGGCCAAAATGGCGGATAACCCCACCAGTCCTCGTGGACATTTGGACTCTGTTATTGAGGTAGTCACAGATATACATGTTATCTGACATGTCTAGAGCCAAGCCCCATGGGTACTTAAACTGTTGTATGTTTGATCCATATGCACCGAATGTATACTTAAATTGACCGTCTCTATCACACACCACAGTACGATGATTCCCGTAGTCCGCTATCATGACGTCCTCGTGACTGTTAACTGCAAGTCCTACAGGAACGTTAAATTGTCCATCGCTCTTACCGTGTGTTCTGAATGCTTTGATGAGCTCGCCGTCGTCGCTGTAAATCTTCACTTGGTGAGTATATGTGTCCACGACATAAAATCTGCCACCAGCAGGACTGACAGCCGCACCTTGAGGACGGCCAAACAGATCCACACCACTGCCAGGCCCGCCGCCTATAACTGGAGCGTGACGCAGCACTGCTAAAACAATAACCATCTCATTAATGGATCATCAAGTCACGGATCTCATTCACACATAATTTGACGCTTGAGCTGATGTATTTCTAATCGCTAGAACAACATTATATTTATCTATCTATCTATCTATCTATCTATCCATCTATATTTATTTTTATTTTTTATGTTAAGCGCACAGTTTTAGGAGATTTACAGACGTCCCGACATAAAATTCATTTAATAGCATCACGATGCTACATTCGCTTGAGAGATTGTTCAAGCAAACACACAGCCAACAAGCAGTGACACATAACTAATAATAAACAACTTATGATAATATATTGAAATCTATATTTACAAAATAGTTTCATGCTATTGTTTAAATGTCATATTGTCAAAATTGTAATATTATATTGTTTGTTGTATCGGACAGACCAATTCTCGCGCAACAACTCGACTCAAACTGCCTCACAGGGAGCTTCGAGGACAATGTTTTAAGCCAAACAAACACAGCTGTACTACAGAATTGACTACAAACATCTTTCCATTAGAGTAATATATGCTTGGAACAATTTATCAGAATCACAAGTCACTTCACCCACCGTGGCCCTACTCAAACCATAGTACCTGCTTCCACCATGGTCCCTGTTCCCATCGTGGTCATCACACACACCGTGATCCTTGCTCCCACCATGGTCCCTGCACCCACCGTGGTCCCTGCACCCACCGTGGTCCCTGTAGCCACCGTGGTCACTACACCTACGGTGGTCACTACACCCACCTTGGTACCTACACTCATCGTGGTCACTGCTCACACCATGGTCCTGCACCGACGGTGATCCCTGCACTGACAGTGGGCACTACACCCGCCGTGGTCCCATCAAACACCGTGGTCCCTGCACCCACCGTGGTAACAACACCCACCGTGATCCCTGCACCCACCATGGTCCCTACTCCCACCGTGGTCCCTGCACACACCGTGGTCGCTGCACCCACCGTGGTCACTACACCGACGTGGTCACTTCACTCCCCGCGGTCCCTGCATCCACTGTGGTCCCTGCTCCCAGCATGGTCAGTTCACCCACCGTGGTCCCTGCTCCCACCGTGGTCACTACACCCACCATAGTCCCTACACCCACCGTGGTCACTACACACGCCATGGTCACCACCCCCACCGTGGTCACTACACCCACCATGGTCCCTGCACTCATCGTGGTCACTGCTCCCACCATGGTCCCTGCACCCACCGTGATCTCCGCACTGACCATGGGCACTACACCACTGTGGTCCCATCACACACCGTGGCCCCTGCTACCACCGTGTTCGCTACACCTACCGTGGTCACTACACCCACCGTGGTCACTGCACCCACCGTGGTCACTACACCGACCGTGGTCACTTCTCTCCCCGTTGTCCCTGCATCCACTGTGGTCCCTGCTCCCACCATGGTCAGTTCACCCACCGTGGTCCCTGCTCCCACCGTGGTCACTACACCCACCATAGTCCCTACACCCACCGTGGTTACTACACACGCCATGGTCACCACCCCCACCGTGGTCACTACACCCACCATGGTCCCTGCACTCATCGTGGTCACTGCTCCCACCATGGTCCCTGCACCCACCGTGATCCCCGCACTGACCATGGGCACTACACCACCGTGGTCCCATCACACACCGTGGCCCCTGCTCCCACCGTGGTCGCTACACCTACCGTGGTCACTACACCCACCGTGGTCACTTCACTTACTGCGGCCACTTCATCCACTGTGGCCCCTGCTCCCACCATGGTCAGTTCACCCACCATGGTCCCTACACTCATCGTGTCACTGCTCGCACCATGGTCTCTGCACCGACCGTGGTCCCATCACACACCGTGGGCCCTGCACCCACCGCGGTCACTACACCCACCGTGGTCCCTGCATCCACCGTGGTCACTACACGAACCATAGCCCTTACACCCACCGTGGTCACTATCCCCGCCATGGTCACTACACCCACCGTGGTCCCATCACACACCGTGTTCCCTGCACCCACCGTGGTCACTACACCCACCCTGGTCCCTGCCCCCACCGTGGTCACGACACGCACCATAGTCCCTACACCCACCGTACAACTATTCCCGCCATGGTCACTACACCCACCGTGGTCACTACACCCGCCATGGTCACTACACCCACCGTGGTCCCTACACTCATCGTGGTCACTGCTCCCGCCATGGTCCCTGCACCCACCGTGTTCCCTGCACCCACCGTGGTCCCTGCACCCACCATGGCCAGTTCACCCACCGCGGTCCCTGCTTCCAGCGTGGTCACTACACCCACAGTGGTCCCTACACTCATCGCGGTCACTGCTCCCACCATGGTCCCTGCACCCACCGTGGTCCCCGCAATGACTATGGTCACTATAACCACCGCGGTACCATCACACACCGTGGTCCCTGCTCCCACCGTAGTCCCTGCTCCCACCGTGGTTCCTGCACACACCGTGGTCGCTGCACCCGCCGTGGTCACTACACCCACCGTGGTCACTTCACTTACCGCGGTCACTTTATCCACTGTGGTCACTACACCCACCGTGGTCCGTACACTCATCGTGGTCACTGCTCCTACCATGGTCCCTGCACCCACCGGGGTCCCCGCACTGACCATGGTCTCTACTCCCACCGTGGTCCCATCACACACCGTTGTCCCTGCACCTACCGTGGCCACTACACACACCGTGGTCCCTGCACCCACCGTGGTCACTGCTCCCACCGTGGTCCCTGCTCCCACCGTGGTCCCTGCACACACCGTGGTCGCTGCACCCACCGTGGTCACTTCACTTACTGGTGGTCACTTCATCCACTGTGGTCCCTGCTCCCACCATGGTCAGTTCACCCAATGTGGACCCTGCTCCCACCGTGGGCACTACACCCACCATAGTCCTTACACCCACCGTGGTCACTACACCCGCCATGGTCACCATACCCACCGTGGTCCCTGCACCCAACGTGGTCCCTGCACCCACCGGGGTCCCTGCACACACCGGGGTCGCTGAACCCACCGTGGTCACTACACCGACCGTGGTCACTTCACTCACTGCGGTCACCGCATCCACTGTGGTCCCTGCTCCCACCATGGTCAGTTCACCCACCGTGGTCCATGCTCCCACCGTGGTAATTACACCCACCATAGTCCCTACACCCACCGTGGTCACTACAACCGCCATGGTCACCACACCCACCGCGGTCACTACACCCACCATGGTCCGTGCGCTCATCGTGGCCACTGCTCCCATCATGGTCCCTGCACCCACCGTGGTCCTCGCACTAGCCATGGTCACTACACCCACCGTGGTCCCATCACACACCGTGGTCCCTGCTACCACCGTGGTCGCTACACCAACCGTGGTCACTACACCCACCGTGGTCACTTCACTTACTGCTGTCACTTCATCCACTGTGGATCTGCTCCCACCATGGTCACTTCACCCACCATGGTCCCTAAACTCATCGTGTCACTGCTCCCACCGTGGTCACTACACGCACCATAGTCAATACACCCACCGTGGTCACTATCCCCGCCATGGTCACTACACCCACCGTGGTCCCATCACCCAACGTGGTCCCTGCACCCACCGTGGTCACTGCACCCACCCTGATCCCTGCCCCCACCGTGGTCACTACACGCACCATAGTCCCTACACCCACCGTGGTCACTACACCCACCATTGTCCCTACACCCACCGTGATCCCTACACTCATCGCGGTCACTGCTCCCACCATGGTCCTGCACCCACCGTGATCCCTGCACTGCCCGTGGTCAATACACCCACGGTGGTCCCATCACACACCGTTGTCCCTGCTCCCACCATGGTTCCTTCACACACCGTGGTCGCGGCACCCACCGTGGTCACTTCACTTACCGCGGTCACTTCATCCACTGTGGTCCCTTCTCCCACCGTGCTCACTACACCCACCATAGTACCTACACCCGCCATGGTCACCACAGCCACCGTGGTCACTACACTCACCATGGTCCCTACACTCATCGTGGTCACTACTCCTACCATGGTCCCTGCACCCACCGTGGTCCCCGCACTGACTATGGTCACTACACCCACCGTGGTCCCATCACACACCGTTGTCCCTGCACCTACCGTGGCCACTACACCCACCCTGATCCCTGCACCCACCGTAGTCACTGCTCCCACCGTGGCCCCTGCTCCCACCGTGGTCCCTGCACCCACCGTGGTCGCTGCTTCCACCGTGGTCACTAAACCAACCGTGGTCACTTCACTTACCGCGGTCACTTCATCCACTGTGGTCCCTGCTCCCACCATGGTCAGTTCACCGACCGTGGTCCCTGCTCCCACCGTGGTCACTACACCCACCATAGTCCTTACACACACCGTGGTCACTACACCCGCCATGGTCACCACACCCACCGTGGTCACTACACCCATCATGGTCCCTACACTCATCGTGGTCACTGTTCCTACCATGGTCCCTGCACCCACCGGGGTCCCCGCACTGACCATGGTCTCTACTCCCACCGTGGTCCCATCACACACCGTTGTCCCTGCACCTACCGTGGCCACTACACACACCGTGGTCCCTGCACCCACCGTGGTCACTGCTCCCACCGTGGTCCCTGCTCCCACCGTGGTCCCTGCACACACCGTGGTCGCTGCACCCACCGTGGTCACTTCACTTACTGGTGGTCACTTCATCCACTGTGGTCCCTGCTCCCACCATGGTCAGTTCACCCACCGTGGACCCTGCTCCCACCGTGGGCACTACACCCACCATAGTCCTTACACCCACCGTGGTCACTACACCCGCCATGGTCAGCACACCCACCGTGGTCCCTGCACCCAACGTGGTCCCTGCACCCACCGTGCTCCCTGCACACACCGCGGTCGCTGAACCCACCGTGGTCACTACACCGACCGTGGTCACTTCACTCACTGCGGTCACAGCATCCACTGTGGTCCCTGCTCCCACCATGGTCAGTTCACCCACCGTGGTCCCTGCTCCCACCGTGGTCACTACAACCGCCATGGTCACCACACCCACCGCGGTCACTACACCCACCATGGTCCGTGCGCTCATCGTGGCCACTGCTCCCATCATGGTCCCTGCACCCACCGTGGTCCTCGCACTAGCCATGGTCACTACACCCACCGTGGTCCCATCACACACCGTGGTCCCTGCTACCACCGTGGTCGCTACACCAACCGTGGTCACTACACCCACCGTGGTCACTTCACTTACTGCTGTCACTTCATCCACTGTGGATCTGCTCCCACCATGGTCACTTCACCCACCATGGTCCCTAAACTCATCGTGTCACTGCTCCCACCGTGGTCACTACACGCACCATAGTCAATACACCCACCGTGGTCACTATCCCCGCCATGGTCACTACACCCACCGTGGTCCCATCACCCAACGTGGTCCCTGCACCCACCGTGGTCACTGCACCCACCCTGGTCCCTGCCCCCACCGTGGTCACTACATGCACCATAGTCCCTACACCCACCGTGGTCACTACACCCACCATAGTCCCTACACCCACCGTGGTCCCTACACTCATCGCGGTCACTGCTCCCACCATGGTCCTGCACCCACCGTGATCCCTGTACTGCCCGTGGTCAATACACCCACGGTGGTCCCATCACACACCGTTGTCCCTGCTCCCACCATGGTTCCTTCACACACCGTGGTCGCGGCACCCACCGTGGTCACTTCACTTACCGCGGTCACTTCATCCACTGTGGTCCCTTCTCCCACCGTGCTCACTACACCCACCATAGTACCTACACCCGCCATGGTCACCACACCCACCGTGGTCACTACACTCACCATGGTCCCTACACTCATCGTGGTCACTACTCCTACCATGGTCCCTGCACCCACCGTGGTCCCCGCACTGACTATGGTCACTAAACCCACCGTGGTCCCATCACACACCGTTGTCCCTGCACCTACCGTGGCCACTACACCCACCCTGGTCCCTGCACCCACCGTAGTCACTGCTCCCACCGTGGCCCCTGCTCCCACCGTGGTCCCTGCACACACCGTGGTCGCTGCTTCCACCGTGGTCACTAAACCAACCGTGGTCACTTCATTTACTGCGGTCACTTCATCCACTGTGGTCCCTGCTCCCACCATGGTCAGTTCACCGACCGTGGTCCCTGCTCCCACCGTGGTCACTACACCCACCATAGTCCTTACACACACCGTGGTCACTACACCCGCCATGGTCACCACACCCACCGTGGTCACTACACCCATCATGGTCCCTACACTCATCGTGGTCACTGCTCCCACCATGGTCCCTGCACCCACCGTGGTCCCCGCACTGACCATGGTCACTGTACAGCCACCGTGGTCCAATCACAGACCGTGGTCCCTGCACCCACCGTGGTCACTACACCCACCGTGGCCCCTGCTCCCACCGTGGTCACTACACCCACCGTGGCCCCTGCTCCCACCATGGCCCCTACTCCCCCTTTGTCCCTGCTCCCGCCGTGGTCACTACGTACATGTACGCACCATGGTCCCTGGTCCTACCGTGGTCCCTGCACCAACCGTGGTCCCTGCACCGACCGTGGTCACTACGCCAACCGTTGTCCCAGCACACACCGTGGTCCCTGCACCAACCGTGGTCCCTACACTCATCGTGGTCACTGCTCCCACCATGGTCCCTGCACCCACCGTGGTCCCCGCACTGACCATGGTCACTGTACAGCCACCGTGGTCCAATCACAGACCGTGGTCCCTACACCCACCGTGGCCCCTGCTCCCACCGTGGTCACTACACCCACCGTGGCCCCTGCTCCAACCATGGCCCCTACTCCCGCTTTGTCCCTGCTCCCGCCGTGGTCACTACGTCCATATACGCACCATGGTCCCTGGTCCTACCGTGGTCCCTGCACCAACCGTGGTCCCTGCACCGACCGTGGTCACTACGCCAACGGTTGTCCCTGCACACACCGTGGTCCGTGCACACGCCAGGGTCCCTGCACCGACCGTGGTCACAACACCACCACCCCACCCCCCTGTGGGCACCACACCCACCGTGGTCCCTGCACCCACCGTGGTCCCTGCTCCCAAACGTGGTCACTACACCCACAATGGTCCCTGAGCCGACCGTGGTCCTTGCTCCCGCCGTGGTCCCTGCACTGACCGTGGTCATTGCTCCCACCGTGGTCCCTGCACCGGCCATACTCGCTACATCCACTATAGTCCCTTCTGTCACCATGGTCACTGCCCCGATCGTGGTCCCTGAACCAACAGTGGTCACTGCACCCACCGTGGTCACGGCAACCATCGTGGTCAATACGCCCACTGTGGTCCCTGCATTCACCGTGGTCCCTGCTCCCACCGTGGTCACTACACCCACCGTGGTCCGTGCACCCACCGTGGTTACTTCACTTACCGCAGTCACTTCATCCACTGTGGTCCCTGCTCCCACCATATTCAGTTCACCCACCGTGGTCCCTGTTCCCACCGTGGTCACTACACCCACCATAGTCCCTACACCCACCGTGGTCACTATAACAACCATGATCACCACACCCACCGTGGTCACTACACTCACCATGGTAACTGCTCCAACCATAGTCCCTGCTCCCGTCGTGGTCCCTGCCCAGACCGTGGTCCCTGCTCCAACCATGGGCACTGCATCCACTCTGTTCACTGCATCCACTGTGGTCCCTGCTCCCACGATGGTACCTGCATCCACTCTGCTCTCTGCTCCCACCGTGGTCCCTTCATCCAGTGTAGTCACTGCATCCTCTGTTGTCGCTGCTCCAACCGTGTTCCTGATCCCACCATGGTCACTGCCCCCACCGTGGTCCCTGCTCCCACCGAGGTCCCTGCTCACACCGTGGAAGTCGCCAACTGAAAACTGAGTGCTGTTCCCACATTGGCATCGGCAGCTAGGCCATCACATATTCCAGTACAGCTTAAATATATGTGTTGTCTTGCCAATATTGTAATAAATTACATTGTTTGGTGTTCGCACCACCTCTATGTATCAGACCGGCCTGTAATAAATTATATTGTTTGTTTTTGGCACCGCCTATACGTATCAGCAAGTCTCATGCAGTGCGCGCTAGGCACGTACAATGAACCCTCCTCTCCCACTTAACCCGGATGTCCTAAATCACGCCACAAGTATTCATGCTGCTAGAAGTACGAACATGTACGTCAAAAATGCACTATTCCGGCCCTTGTGTCAAAGATATTTTCGGAAAACACGGAAAGTTGGAACTGAAATAGACATTACAATTTTTAATCTGACAAATAAGGTTCTTATTGCCCCAAATGTGCACAAGCCAGATGACGTCTAGATTTCTCAAATTTCTTGGGGGTAGAACTAAGATTCCGATTTTATCACCTTATTAAAGGGAAATTATTATTATGGTGGCGAGATCGAATCTCTCTGGAAAACTACAGCGAGTGTTCCCTTTATTATTACTCACGTCCCTTTGGGTGAAGAGGGTATTGCGAGACTGTATGTCTGTCTGTCCGTCCGTCCGTCCGTCCTCCGTCCGCCTTCCTGCGTCCATCTGTCTGTCTGTCTGTCTTTACATTGATAAAAACCGCATTGGCACAGGAATTTAATTAAACATTTCTTTACCTAAATTTGTCCTATCGAGACCAAGTTTAGATTTACTTAGAGTGGTCCCCTATTGAGATTAGTTGGAGTAAAGTGTATTAGGCAGTAGGTCGCTTCTACAGGTACAGGCTGGGAGTGCTACTACATTATATAGAAACCGCACACACGTACCCACCCACGCACGCACGCACGCACGCACGCACGCACGCACGCACGCACGCACGCACGCACGTACACATGCACGTAATTGCACGCACACGCACGCACGCACGCACGCACGCACGCACGCACGCACGCACGCACGCACGCACGCACGCACGCACGCACGCACGCACGCACGCACGCACGCACGCACGCACGCACGCACGTACGCACGCACGCACGCACGCACAAATGTCTTTGGCGCCGATAGAGGACTATGAGTTAACACCTACCAAATTGGGACATCTTCCCCTTATGGGCTAGAGATCTAGTTTTTGCATATAGTGTGCATCATTGTCATCTCTTTCAATTATGTATGCGACTGCTGATGAAATCACATTATTTTCATAATATATATTACACATGCCATCCGAGGACAATTTTACACCTGTGTATTAATATAAATCTCCCCTATCTGAACGAGGACCTTTGTGTGTTAGAAAAAGAACTGACTCACAATAAATAGTTGATACACAGTTAAGATTATGATACATCATATTTTTGCAATGCATTTTTAGATTTCACTTGTTAACCTTGCAATATGTCCTCGAATGGATGGCACTTGTTCGTTAGTATGTACCTATGTCCTTGGTTGGGTAGAACAATGCATCTGTTTCGTATTACACACGATGTAACCCAACACAACGAGGATACTATCCTGATATTAATGGTATGTATATATGTGTGTAACTGGAGTGTGACTCGAATTAGGTATTACAGCTATACTAACAAATAGAATTCAAGTGCAGTAACTAGTGATGCACTAAGTGTTTTATTTCAAATATGACATAGAGTTATGGGGCATTAGCTGTGCACATAATCATAAACCTATAAAAGGGCATTGGCACATAGTTGCATACATATGAATAAGTGCATTCCAGTCGAGGACATAAGGCTTGGTTGTCATGTGAAAGTCAAGAAAGCCAAACAAAGGTGGCATGGTCCTAATATAATAATATAATAATATGGCCAATTCATATGCCTTGGCCGTACACCAACTAGTGAAGAAAGCCGTAGACAAATACCATGTACCTGCCTGTACAGTAGTATTCGGATGCCAATCAACCTGGTGAGCTATACAACGCTGGGTTTGTCAGAGAGCGATAAGAAAAAGGTAATCAGAAAGGTGTTGAAGACTGCAGAGGATCCAAGTGGTTGTGGTGAGGCAGAGCAAACATGGAGAACCAATCTTGCTCCAAATTATACTTGATTCATAATATACTATGGTTACTACACGGTTACTACTAGAGAAATATAGCATAGGGAACATATAACAGTGTCATGTTTCAATTGTGGGCATAATGTCAAATTCTAAATCAATCTAGAAAACTGTATGACTGACGTTGATTGACTTAAAGAGAAATGAGTATAGATTGAGCGGCAGACGGATGGACATAGAAACTGATTGTTATTTGTAACAAATAGAACAGTTTTAAAACTTATTTATTTCAAAGGAAAATTACTTAGTACAAAGTAACTTAAGATTATGGGTTTGTGTTATTCCACGCTTTAAAGAAATAAGCAAACAGGCAAAGGCGAATGCTCTCGTAAATTAATAGATACCGCTTATAAAATGATTTACAAAGGAACAGTGGCGCTGTACGTGCACCACAATGGTGTATGTTAATCGGTGATTATTGGTAAATAACATAGCTAGAACTATACGTGAGAAGGTTAAGACTAATATCATAATGATATAATCACACTTTGAATGACTGGGGAGAGCCTGACACAGAAAACGTGAGTTCTAATGAGGTTACATTTACACAATAGGTCGATGGCCATCACAACTTAATTATTGTCTTATCTTTCTATATCTAGCCATAGTGTACTTAAACGTATGTATTAAATGAGTCTTATATACGGTATCCGTCATGTATATATTGTGTTCAATGTGCACTCAAGGGCCGATGGCCTATTGTGGAAATAAATATCCATCTATTAATACAACTTAATACCTGTAAATCACACGCCTCATCTGCATGATACATATAATGCATGTGTATAATAGTGTTCGTAAGCAGCTAGATGTGGGCTATGAACTGTATATGTTCTATGCCTTACATATGTGAGCCTCGGGACACCGATGTGAGCTACTGATAGCGATGCGCGATAACTGATCCGTATGATGTTGAAGATGGATACACTGGTATTAATGTGTGTGTACCTTACGGAGCTCTGTTGCATAGGTTGACGCTTGGCGCCATCGACGATATTGCACGTTCTGATGATTTTACACGTTGACTGTTCCACATCGTGACATGATACGTATCTAAGGAATGATGCCGGTGTCCACGAGTATAATGTTCTTAGTTGTTACTGCACACCGACTCCATTTACTCGCCAACTTAAGGTAATATAACTCGCATCTACACAACGCGTATGCCACGGTGACAATATAGATAATTACGCAAGATGTGACGGGATGGACGAGAGGGGCGTCGGGTGGTAGTAAAAACGAGACCCTGCCATTTTCGTACACCACTAACTCCAACTAAAAATGTGTTATTGCGCATCAATATCTGGTTTTCAAGCATGGATACTGTCACTCATTACCACGGTAATTCACGAGTGATACCACAATATTGAGCCGATTCTGAAGATGTTCTCTGATACGTAAATCAAGGATAATTTTGTAAACATGTAAAGACATTCACAATGATGAACTAATAAGGAAACCAAAATTTCTTGTTTTCTATTTTTGTACAATTCACTTTTTATAGACGACGCCCAGTTTAGTTCAAGAAGAGTACGCTATTCGATGGAACTTCGACCCAGTCATCCGGCCTGGAGCAATACACTTTTCCACGGCATCCATGCATTGCATGCCGCCATAGTTAACTATATGCATAACTGCATTTGCTTTTTAGTTTCAGCAAGACGTGCTCGTGCGTGTTTGTACCCAGGCATAAATGCCCTTTTTTTTTAACTTCCATTGATTTCGTTGATTTGCACGTGTCCTTAAACCATTACTACATGTCTACACATGATATTTCCTAATAATTTGAGCTAATATATCGAATCAATATCAGCACGGATCACTGTATACAGGCAAGGGAGGTCTAGAGTGCAGCTGGCTTTTCGCGCCAAATATGACTGTGCAGGGGTCAAGCGTGGCATCACAGAGTATGGCCAGACATCGATCATCCTTTTATGAGCACGTTCACGCAGAGTGGGGCTGTTTTGCACATAGTGAATAACGTATCGATGGAAACTAGACTGTTCAGGAAGCGACGCTGGGTTGGAGTACACGGGTGTCTACAGCCGCAGGCATCACACTTAGCTAGATCTGGCTTAGGAGCTGCCCGGTTCATACAGTTGTACAGCATCAGTGATACACACGATATGTTACACAAGTATGGTTTTGGCCAGTCGGATCTGCGTTCCACGGATCCACAGTCTCCTATATGACCGGACGGCACTGTTTCCCATAACATATAGTGCAGCGATGCCCGAGGATCAACAACTTAGTGAAAAAAAGAGTGTCTTCTTCCTCAATTCCTCCTTATCACACAGCCGGATGCCATTGTCACTGATATTGCCAGTCCCTAGTAAGTGTCCATGGGCAAACCGCACTTCGGTCATGAAGAGATTCACATTCTTGAGTTATTCCGGAGTTATAGGGAAACGGTTATAGAGTTTGTTCTCTCCTCAACAATTGCGTCGATGGCATCTGCATGCGTAATCTCTAGACGTAGGCTCAGCTTAGCTTTTGGCGGGAGTGGTATGCTTAACGATAACACGTAATCAATAGCCGAGAGCCCATCTCCATGTGGAGAACCAACGGAGGTAGCTAGCGCTGCCGACTTCACATCTTGTACTCGCACCTTCAACTTGGTGTTTGCTAGTTATAGAAGTGTAACTAGTCACAGCTTCTCGCCAGTGCAGCTATCATGGTGTAGTCCGCCGAGGATCATTGATCATACCAATGCCGATCTTATGGATATCCTAGTGCGTGGACAGTAATACTGACACCAACATTCTGTGCACCCATAACATGTTTGCGTATCTGCGTCCCTTTTAAAGCCACTCTGGTATGCTCAATTGAAAGTGTCAATCTTTACCAGGATTCAGTGTCACATGGGATAAGATATTCCAGATTCTAGTCAGGCTCACTATATGCTATATGTTTTCTGACGTTCCATGTACATCCTTGAATGTGCGCAGTGTGATGAGGTACCTTATCCAATAACAATGATGGGGAGGTGTTGCTTGAGTGGAGTGTATTATGTGGGTGATTTTGTTGGGGAGCCATCACCTGTATACTTAAAGTGTTCATTGCTGATGCTGTCTTGTACAGGTGCATGTCCATTTATCAGGCACCAAGTGCATGCTCAGGCGCAGTTATTTCAATTCACCTTTCCAGAGTACCCACCCATCATATGACGTCATAATGAACTGCGTGATGTGTACAATGATATCATAATGAATTACGTCATGAATGACGTCGTTAAGTACGTCACGAACGCATATTTGAAGACGGCCTATGTGTTGTTGTACACAGTGTTTGCTTTTACTATTTAATACATGTTATGTTGAATATTTTGATACTAATTTGACTGGGAGCTGTCAAATTAGTTACAAAATATTCAACAGCTTCCCTGTATATTTTTCAGGAAATTGATAACTAGGGCATTTGGGGATCGATGAATCCCAACACGGCGAGGTGTGGGTGGAGCTTAGCTAGTGAGGGGCGGGGCATAGCTAAAATAGAAAGGTCCATTGATGTGTGTAGTGCCGCACGATAGCATACACATAGATCCAATAGTTAATCGGCTGTGAGCTGGCTCTTAACGCATTTGATGGCATCTGCTCTTCCACGGTCGGGCACCATGGCGTCGTCTACAACTCAGAGTTTGGGCCGTCTAAAGATATATGAGAAAGAGACTCCAAGTCTACAACAGCTGTCTTCAACCTAATTGATTATATGACGTGCACAACCAACGCAAAAACACATTCTTATGAAGGCACGTGTTTCAACTCTCGCCAAATGCCAGCGGTTGCCTTCTTCAATTAAAGCACATGCACCATGTGAACCAAAGTTGCAAAGTAAACTTTGAACTAGAAAAACTCGTCAATGAGGCCACCATCCAACTATCAAACATAAATTGGGCAACATAAGCACAAGATGACAGTGCCGAACTTGGGCAAAATACCACAGTCCTCAAATCTCAGCGGCCAAGTGGCATTATTGTTGAACCGTGCTTATAACCTTCTAGCCATCGTGCAGAGGGCCCGCATACTAGTGTAAGAACGTGTGCACAGGGCACACGAGTGCTACGTTCGTACCTGCAGAGGACCCTCGAGGAACATATAGCAACAATTGGCATACATTCACGTCCAAATGAGGCTGTATTCAGTGTACTCAAATACATAGAAACATCGGCTGCTAATGCAATAGCTGTTGTCAAGAATAGCAGCATAGCTGGACGTTACACTACAAACCCACTAGCTGTAGTTTTGCTAAAAACAGAAAGCAGTGCGCCTTCTTTTCTATCGACGTGGCTAGATAATAGACCGCACAAAGGTACGCTGATAACGCAATGTCAAGCTTCTTCAGATCAGCGAACGAATGGAATAACTTGCCATCCTACAATTAGACTCTTTGGCAAATGACGTCAGAGCATATAGGATTGTCGTAAATGTTAGAATATATCCAGAATATCAGAATACATTCTTCATAAAATTGAATCCTGTGAATTCATCCTTCCAGAGTATCGATCTATCCAGCTGACGCCATATGACGTAATAATCAGCTAAGTGGCCTGTAGGATGACGTCACACTCATTACGTCATATATGATTCTACTTGGCCCGTCTTTAACTCGTAATAGCCCGACACGTTGTACGAATTGTATGTATCTACTATTTAATACACATGCTGTTGAATATTTTGAAACTAATGTGCGTGTTCAGTCCAGTTAAATGAGTTTCAACATAGTCAAAAGCTTACCTGCACGGTGTTCTGGAAATTGATAGTCGGAGCGTTCAGAGTTAGATCGATTCCAACACGAGCGAGATCTTGATGGAGCTTAGCTAGAGATGGGAGGGGCATAGGTAACAATGGAAAGGTCCAATAACAAAGCAGGTGCAGCCGCCGCCATTTTGCCGGCAACCTCACAATAGGACATGAATTTAGATTGGGTAGCATAACAACTCTTAATACGACACTATTAAGGACGTAATATCGTTTCTAGAATAAACACGACGTGTCACTGATAATACTGTTAGATTAGACAATATCGATTTTTTTCATTCTCTGACATAATTGCTACGGGTTCCTACGATTTGCCGATGCAATAGTCCATAGAGATACAGCCCATCATGCATTACCTAATCACATATCTTAAATATCTCCACATTAGGAAGGTTGGCACGTATATGCACTATCATGTTTACGTGAAGGAATCAGTGTTCATTTTTCTTTATCTATGAAGATAGTTAGTAATTGTGATATTGATTTAGCTGCTGAATCACATCCATATGACATGGGTCGTTGGAGGTGCCGATACAAGGATACGCATATACGGTGTCTCGTGCCTTTATTTATAACAAGGGGGTTCAAACCAGGAAACACGAACAGCGTGTCCAATACTTCCAATAATCCACACTATCGTCAAGCCAAACTGATACACACGCATATATAATGCACAAATATATACTCGGATGTGACGTCCTAAGTCCTTGAAGGTTGAAAACTGATCTGTATAAACTGCTTTCTTAGTGTATGTCCATGCTATATGAGTGCAATGGTTACCATACACACAGCCCAACACATTCCAAGCTACTCACTTCCTCATACACAACACTGGTAAAACACGGTGGTAAATACTACTCACACACACATTACAAAGACGTTAACACTCCCATTGCCGTTATCACACGCTGGCATGCCTTAAGCATATCAGCTGTGACTAGATTCATGTACAGATATAAAAGTCTACAGCATCGCGTGTGACATGTTACTCATTAAATGTGTGATGATACTGAAATTCCATTTCATAAAATATGAATTAATATGCATTAAAGGGGATATACTCTACTATTAAAGGGGACATAACTTATAAGTCAAATAAATACACCATGAAAGTAACAGTCATATATACAGCCTGCGACATATAGATATTTGTTCGTTTAATCTGTATCCACGGAACCAGTAGCACTTTCTCGCAAGGGCAATTACCGTGTTGAAATTATGCGTTGCTCGCCATCCCATGATTTGCATTCTGATCCACATTGCATGGCTTTGAATAATCTCCCTACGTCTCGAAGTAAATTAGTGTGATTAAATGTGCCTATATGTTCAATCGAATTCTATGTTAGAGATTATACTCTCTTTATGCCCTTAAGGCATTGTCTTATGTGACACTGCTTACGTCAGTTGCATAACCAATATGCTAATGGAACATTTGCGGTAATCAATATGTCGAATTCAGTCCGAAGGTAATTATTTCAGAATAAATCAGCATATAGTCCATCGATAGTTCTCGTGCTATTTTAGTTCATACGCTAATGTGTGTGTCCTAATCTACACCATAGGCAGCATTCCAATGGCAAGTTGCACGCCTCATCGCACGTACATTTGTATAATATAAAGCTGTCCTTTAGCCAACTAGTTAAATATGGGTACATACACATAAGCTCAGGAGTGATTACATCGCTGGCCAGTATTTAATCTGATATTAGTATCTGCAATCATCTAACAAGACGCATTACGTGTTGTGAAAAACCTCATAACCGCAATGTTAGTGTACGGACCTAGAAATATAATATGTTTATTCTGACCAAATAACCACGCGTCAACTTTTTTTATCTGAATATCTTAATTGGAAATTAGACATCTGTACATTGTTATACACAGTTTGAACACTATATGCTTCGAAGTTGCATAGGCTAGGCCATTTCGTTTCAACATTGTTTGCATAATCATCTGTATCTTCCCCATACATCGCAGTCAACGCAATTACCGGGTAGTGTCCGTTTCCAAAAAATAAAATTACGTGCGTACAGCTGGAAACGCGCGTGCCGTATACGCGTAGTGCGCAATGCGTATGCGCATTGCATACTCCGTTGTGCGTATGTACAGTTCACGCGTGCCCGATGGAATGTACGCGCGCTGCGACGCGAACATATTCAGGTGGCGATTTTAAAACTAATTTAACTGCCAGCAATAACTCCCTGACAGATTAGTTTCAAAATAGTATACGGCTTATTTGTATGATTGTCTTGGAATTTAATTAGACTTCAAACTGTCGCGGATTTGGAATTGTTCAATGTATGTGATGGGTATAGTGATTGTCTTATGTAAATCTGCAGTGGTTTTCTGGTGGCTGGAATTGTGTGGCGATGTTTCTAGGAAGGTGAGTGCGTGCATTTGGTTTAGGACAACCATCAAAAAGCGACGCCATTTTGTGAGAATTGGCATTGCGTAATATTGCCGTTGTTCGTGGTTTTGGCCTCACGAAGTTAAAAAGTATGCAACGCACCACGATGCACGCACGTACGCACCACGCACTACGGATAAGTGTGCTCACTCCTGTGCATTTCAATTATTTTTATATTTACGCACCACGCACTACGCAATGTGCATACGCATACGCATTACGCATTGCGCACTACGCGTATACGAACACGCGTGTTTCGATCTTAAACGTAAGAACGCTGCTGCGGTTCTGATTTAAGCACAGAAACTGAGTTCACGAGATTGCACCCTGCCTGTGCATCCGGACATTTAATTATGAATAGCAACATTGTGGATTGGTTGTTCTTCAGTTCTCACAATCCCGAAAACCTGTCTTGCCAATTCATGAATCCAATGTACTTTTGCAATCTAGAAACCTCGCCCATTTAGTCGTCGATCGTTTGTGAACAACACACGTTACACCCCTAATCATTGTATTGAAGAGAATCATCTGGTTGCACTCCGGTGCGAAGTATGTTCGGTAATTCATGTACTACGTAATTGCGCATCAAGTTCTTTGACAAGGTTGATGTAAAACGAACATAGGAGTGGCGGAGGGGAGGGGGTGGTTGAATATGAGATGTAGTCAACCAAGTACGCACGTACGCACCACTATAGCTCAACGGACACGCTATTAGGAAAATGCAACGTACACCCGGAACTACGTTATCTAATGGAGGACGCAACTCAGCTGGCATCAACGCAACGAGGTCGAATAGTCCACAAGCACCTAACCAAGAAAAGTAAAATATAAAAAATTACTACACGAAATCCAAGGAAAAATAAAATGAGACGAAGTAAACTAAAATATCAGATTGGCTTGCAACGATTCAAAGATCATAACTAGTAAAGCTGTCGTACTCGTGCCTATTCACTACATGCATTCAGCGTGGGGGGGGCCGTACTTACTGGACCTTTCCATTTTTAACTGTAACCAGCCCATCTCTAGCTAAGCTCCACCCACTCATCGCTCGTGTTGGGACCAATCGATCACTGAACTCACTGACTGTCAATTTCCAGAACACTGTGCAGGTAAGCTATTGAATATGTTGGAACTAATTTGTCCAGTCAAATTAATTTCAAAATATTAAATGTTCATCAACAAGTAGAGATATACAATTCGTACAACGTGTCGGACCATTAAGAGTTAAAGAAGGGCCACCTAGAATAATTTATGACGTAATGATTATTACGTCACCATACACGCCACTAAGCTGATTATGACGTCATATGACGTCCGATGATAGATGGATACTCTGGAAAGCTGAATTACGGACATGGTCAGATCAGCATTCTGATTGCTCTGCTTTCTGGTGTACGACAACCGTAAGCTAACGGCCCTATGTTAAATGCGAGTCTTGGGTTGCTGTTGGGTATAAGGCAAGTGCGCGTGCACACCTCGGGAATGAAAGGGCGCAAATGGCATTAGCGAGTGCTGATGAGAATCAGGATGAAACAGTCCCATTGATCGCTATGTACAAAAAATACAATCAGACAATGGACAGCAGGGAAAGCACCAGTTCTATATGGCACACGCGCACTGTTCCATTACAGCAACTCGCCATATATGCATTCACACACTACACAAACTATGTGCTGAACATTCTCTAAGCATTAGCTGAATGGAATATGAACACGCATCTACATCTGACAAGCGTTGTCAGAATGAACAGTAGTTTGTAGGGACACAGCATCCGGTGAGGACGCGATTAGCTGGGAATATAACCGAAGGGCGAATATACCTTTCAACCCTATCCAACCAGCACATGACGGCAACAGTAACTGAGTACCGTATATAATGACGTAGATAAATACGTCACGAACGCATATTTGAAGACGCTCTATGCCTTGTTGTACGAAGTGTATGTCTACTTTTCAATAACAAATTGTGTTGACTATTTTGAAACTAATTTGACCGGGCGCTGGCGCTGCCTATCTGTTGCTTCCATATGCAGCAACAGCACCCAGTCAAATTACTTTCAAAATATTTAACAAATTATCTGTTTAGCTTTCTGGAAATTGATAGTCAGGGAGTTCAGTGATCTATCGATCCCAACAGTAGCGTGGTGTTGGTGAAGCTTAGCTAGCGGTGGGCGGGGCTTAGCAAACCCTAGAAAGGTCCATTGATGGACACGATCAATATGAGAGAAGAGGATAGACTGGATCAAGGACACAAAACACAAATATCGGGGAAATGTGTAGAAGAGCCGTAGATATGCAGCCGAGATGTCAGTGGTATGGAGATAAACCGTGTACTGAGATGTGGTCGATGTTAAGATACCGGTGCGCTTCTAAATCGGGGGTTAACGAGGTTATGACATATTTATTCAAGCAACGTGTTCTACTTGTCAGACTCAGACAGAACATTTATGTTGGTGTTGAGCTCAGTGATGGAAACGCTTCGCACGAACAATGTAGATAGTTTTAATATTCATATGCATATTTGCCAGTAAATAGAGCAACGAACAGCCGCCTTGCACACACTTACAGGTTAGGTCAATTTATTTGGCTGAATTGTTATACAAAGACGTGTGTTTATAGATCTATTACGATTGCTCAGCTGTGGCTGTATGTGGTTGCCGTTGTTTTGATAGAGAATGGATGCTTTATTTTGAAATTGTTTTACTGTTGATCCAACTCTAGAGGTATTATGAGTTTATAATGTCTATGAATGGGTAAGAGCTCCGGATGATGCGTAGGCAAACAAGACACATACATTCATGACTAATTTTTGGCAATCTTCTTGGAAGTTAAGATCTCTGCATCAGCGTATACGCAACGCTCTAATGCACGTCTCGGCAATAGTTTCGCATACACGTAAAGTTAATATGTATGCATCGACAATATACTTTTGCATACACATATGGTGGGAATGGGGCCGATCTGTCACTCGTGTTTTTGACGTCAAAATCAATTACGTCACGTGGTAGCTCACGTTACAGTCATACGTATAATGTCGTAGACTTCATCACGAAAATCCAACTGTACGTCGTTGAGGAATGTACACATTTTTTAAATATTTGAAAGTAATTTGACTAGTAGCTGTTGCTGTTATAGCCAGCAACACCCCATTGAAATGTCTTTCAAAATATTCAACGCATTATGTGTATTGTTACCGTTAACGTTACAGTCTAGGGATTCGGGTTCTAACGTGAATTGATTGCAACCGAGATAGAAGTGGGAGGAGCCTAGGCAGAACTCAATGATCATAAAGTGTACTGATTTATTAAAAAACAGTATTCCTTGGGCTGTGCCGCTATCTCAACTCTCAGGACAAGTAGTACTTATCACCATCCACCAGCGAAATATATTCTAGACTAGTCGCCATGATAGTCAAAATATGTACTAATAGTAATCAATAATGGATATAATATCACGGATCGCTGGGTGTGACAAGACAAAGAAACGAATGAAACGTTTCGATGTCTTTACTTTGTAAAGGGATCATCAGGCAAGACATTGACACGCCCCCACTTCTCTTCAGTAGTGAACTTTTTCCAGATACAATTGTACTAGATGGACGAACTGCTTGAAGACTAAATGAGATCTCATTAAATCTAGGTTTCCAGTATCGCGTGGTGATATAGGAGTGTCGTGGCTACCACGCACACAACCTAACTCGCCCGAAGCTACTAACGTTTTCGCGTACATCATTCCAAAACTACACGGATCAGTTAACAGTAAAGACTACTCAGTCAAACACAACAAACACATTAACGCTCTAATTGCAGCTATTCCCATATGATGTGCCGTGAGCATAGCAGCGGTGACCATTGAGTTACACATCCCTGCAGAAATAGTCCATTAATGAGTTTTGACAACGACATCTTAATGGACCTTTTCAGTATTAGCTACACCCGCCCCCATCTAGCTAAGCTCCACGCACACATCACTCGTTTTGGGATCGATGGATCGCTGAACTCCTTGACTAGCAATTTCTAGACAATATAACGGTACTATGTTAATTGATGTTGAAACTAATTTGACTGGGTGCTGTTGCTGCCTATGGCACCAACATTGTACAGTCAAATTAGTTTCAAAATAGTCAATATAATATTTATTACACGGTAAAAATATACACTTCGTGCAACGAGACGGGATAGTGAGCGTTAAATACAGAGTATATCAACTCATTCATGATGGCATGGCCATGACGTCAGCCTACACGTCACGTAGTTGGTTATAATGCCATATGATGGATGGATACAGTTGGAAATGGGTGTTCATGTTAGAATGTCAAGTAAAATGCAATAGCACGCGAAGAAACTGGCATCAACATGTGGTGTAAACTGTTCTGGCAGTTCTCGACATAAATATGTAATTTAGTCATAAAGGTAGCATTCGAGTATATGTAGCATATGCAGTAATACAGCCCGTCATGTGTGTCAATGTTCTGCGTCGTCTGGTACCGCGTGGACGTGGCTATTTGAGAAATATAATGGTGTGGTCCGATGCGACGGTCAAGTATTTGATGCCATACTCAAATACGTCCCACGTTACTTGGCGTGACAACTCCTCCAAAAAAAGTGTAAATTGCATGCCTTTGGTTAATTTACTAAACGGTATCTGGCATATTTTATAACTACTTTGTTTGGTCATAAGCAGACCAAGCTTTTCAACATATTTCCTTCATAATTACCTTAAAATTGAGTCCAATACACGTGCACAATGCACTAAGCTCATGCAAGAATAGCCTGAACATCGCTAGGAATACATACCTCTATTGGAAAAGACCCACACATCTCTAAACTCAAAATAATGCATGCATTTATTATTATTATTATTATTATTATTATTATTATTATTATTATTACAATTATTATTATTATTATTATAATTATTATTATTATTATTATTATTATTATTATTATTATTATTATTATATTCCGCGGCAGTAGCACAGGAAACATCAGCTGAAGTGAGTCCTTCGTTTTGTCTGACAACTGTGTATTATCCTCAGCCAACATCGTTACCTTCCTTTGGCCCATTCGTGATCTGCGTGCCCCTTTTTCTTGACGCCACCTTGCAGTACGCTCACAATATTTACGCAATGACTTCCTCTCCTGGCCTTATATTTGCTGGCTCCCAGGACGAAATCCAAGGCTGGTGCTGTGTCTTCTGGCATCAGTAACACATGGCCAAACATGGACCATCTTTGCTGGGCGACTTTTACCAACATCGACGATGTATTGCATAGCTTGTATAGAGCATCATTGAAAATTGCTGCACGGCCATCGGTGTCCAGTGATGGTACGGGGGCATTTGCGGTGGCAGACATCAAGTATTCAGGGGTGCATTCGGAGATGCCCAGCTGCTACAGCTATGCAGCATCAAGGATACGCATGTTGCATTGCGTGAACCTAGTCGTGTTCTCAGGGGCATATATGTTCTAAGAAGCTATAGCTTCCAAAAGGAATGGGAAGCTCTGTTGCAGCAATTTCTGACGTACTGCAGAGCAGTAACCAAAAGTTATATTTTTATTCTATGGTTCACCTCCATCAATTAGATAGTCATTATCTTTAGTGTCATACGTTGTCGATGGGAAATGTGTGAGTGAACTCGAGTTTCGATTAATTCATAAAGAGCTTCTTAATGTTTAGTTTTCTTGCCGTTATTGGGTGTAATTCGTGTAAAGGGAGGTGGGTGAGGGTGTGTGTCTTTTCCTTGTCGATGAAGTCCATATCGTCGTCATATTCTAGCTCAATGAATGTGCGCTGGCGGTGGGGTGGGGGTGGGGTGGGAGTTTGATGCTGTTGGTCTTGTGGAATTTGCCCGCACATAGTCCACAGCAGCAGCTGCAGCAGCAGCAGCAGCAGCAGCAGCAGCAGCAGCAGCAGCAGCATCAACAGCAGCAGCAGCAGCAGCAGCAGCAGCAGCAGCAGCAGCAGCAGCAATGTAACAGGTGAACAGCACAGAGGATAGACCATCTATATGACGAGCTGATTGATGTCTCAAAATCTCCAAACGCCATTGACTTGACTCGTAGTTTTAGTTTAGCTTGGTGTCTGCAAGTAGTAGTCTCGCTAGTCGCAGATGATCTTCAATGCAACTGGCCTGGCATAGCAAATCTAGGATTTTTGAGTGTTTAATTGCGTCAAAGCCCCGTGAGATGGCATATCCATTTGATATAAATTCCAGTGTTCGGACATGGCTACTGACACAAGCATGTGCTGGGCGCATACTATGTCTGCGCAGCTGCGTCCCTGTGTAAAGCCGCATTGACGTTATCTAGTAAATATAATTTTCTGCATACCCGTGAGGAGCACAATGGACCATAGGTTTGCTGGAGAAAGCGTGCCTCCTTGGGCTTGGGTTGTGCGATACTGGTACCTTGACCTACAGTATCGATTTGAAAGCAGTGCAGAAAAGCTGAACTGATTAGGTGTGGGATCAGTGTGCGCCGTCAATCTTTCTGGGAGTTGAGTGCCTCTCAATGTCTGCTGTATTAATTGGTGTTAGTAATGGCACGAGGTAAAATACGACGCATCGTGGTCAGTGCACTAACTGTTCCTTGAATATTCTCGAATCGCATCGGGTATGCCATGGTCAGTCCCGATGATGCGCCATTCAACGCCGTGTACAGCGAGTGGTAGTGTGTAGTCAGTACATCTCACGGGTCGGTCTGTCCGAACATGTTGTTACCGTCATCCGTGGCAGTTATTTTATCTGCTACAGAGTCTGCGTGTTGAATAGCGTGCTTTTGTATGCATTCGGGGATGTGGCGCAGAATGATGTGCTGTTCCCCGCATATGTTCGTGTAGGCTTCAGTTTGGCCACCAGATGCACAGCCGTACGGCTTTCTTCTCTGCTGATAATATTACTACTGCAGTATACGTAGTTAGTCTGTTGTTTTGTTAGAACACCGATGGGTGCCGGTAGCTGATGATTCCACACATTTGAGCATGTTTAAGGCTCCGTTTGAATCGGAGCTGACGTGGATGCTAGCCTTTTGCTCCATGAGGGAATGGCATTTGATTGCCAATGCCACTGGTGTGTTTGGTAGGCTGTCGGTAACTCTAACCTCCCTCATGCGTTGGCTTGTATACATTAGGTAGAGAGGGTTCCTCTGAAGGCGGCTAACGTCTGGGCTATTGTCAGAATTGAGGTCTGCATTTCCTGATCGCCATAGGAATGATGAAGGAGCTTTGCCTCTGTTTACACAGCTTATTTGGTTGATGACTGCTCTGGTAGTCTTAGAGCCTGTTGGGTCTTTGCGATCAGCAATGCGGCCTAACGTGTTCATGTTGTCCGGCGACAGCATCTCTGGACATCTTCTGCGTTTGCTGCTGTTTGTCTTTGCGGCAAATAGGCCATTGCAACTACGGAATTCCATCATTGCAATCTACATCTGTGTTGCGTGCGCCCTGTCTGCATGACCACATGCATACGTCAAGTTCTGAATTCGTGTTCGCATTGCTGTATTTAACCATTTTAAGGTGAGATCGCCACACAAGAACACTTGCCATCTGGCTGGGATTGTAAAGGCGGAGTTCAGTTCTGCATAGACGGCCTCTAATTATGATGGATTCTCTTTGGCTTTTCCAAAAGGTTGGCAATGTGCGTTGATTATGCGAGACTTAGAGGTGATCCGTTCTCGCGTTGGTATAGTCAGGTCGATGAATGCAACACTACCACTGCCATATCCCACAATAATACAATGGACTAAGAGCATCGATCCGATTACGAAGCATAACCTCCGGTATGTGGCCTGTTTTTGTGCCACGAGTACCAGCTCGTTGCCTGTCTGAAGCTAAACCACTACACGTGTAGTTCTAAGGTGACATGTTTTTGACAGTTATTGACAGTTCTCTTTTGGTATTAATTATAAACTAATTAGACGTAATAATCGAAATACCGATGACATAATCTACCATGGCAAAGATTCCACAAGACTAGTGATAATTTAACTTTTATCAGAGAAGTATACAGGCATTCCTTTCAACATTACCTTTACTCTGAAAAAGTGATGTTCTGCGTCTGCTGGTTTATTTACATTAACTAGTCATGCACATTGTGAGTGAGACTAGTGGGGACATGTATATGCCAGTTTGCCCTTGTTGTGTACGCCTCGGTACATTTAATAAGCTAATGAACAGGGAGAGATCCTATCTGCTACACACGTATATGGCGCCATACTCAATTGCTTCGCATGTAGGCTGATCTCACAATCAAAATGCATACTGAATGACGTATCTATGTCCTCCACGAACACTGACTAATCCGTCAAACGTACTCATAGTATGTTTTACTATTTAATAAACAGTATGTTGCATATTTCAACAGCAAGCAGCCAAATGGGTTTCAAAATAGTCAACATGTTACCTGTACAGCTACTTTGAAATTGGGATTCTGCAAATGGAATTCAGGATTCACATCGATCCCAACACGCGAAAGGTCAGTGGTCGGACCTTAGGTAGAAATGGACGGAGCATAGCTAGTATCCGTCTACGGTTGACTTACTTTACCCACTTATCACAGAGAGAAAGTTATATCGTGTACTATCGCCGTTATGTAACAACGGACGTGTCTTCTTATCTCTTATCCACGGCCTACGCAGGCGATGTTTCAAAAAGTCCATTATTAGATGGCAGCCACCTGTTTCTCAAGGAGGTAGCTCCGTGGTAATAAAACCGTGGGTGGATGGATGGATGGATGGATGGATGGATGGATGGATGGATGGATGGATGGATGGATGGATGGATGGATGGATGGATAGCTAGATAGCTAGATAGCTAGATAGCTAGATAGCTAGATATATATATATATATATATATATATATATATATATATATATATATATATATATATATATATATATATATATATATAGATAGATAGATAGATAGATAGATAGATAGATAGATAGATAGATAGATAGATAGATAGATAGATAGATAGATAGATAGATATATAGATAGATAAATAGATAGATAGATAGGTAGGTAGTAATATGGTTAAGGCGCTGGCTCAGAATTTTCAAAAAATTTAAAATATTTTTTATTTATTTTATTGCCTGAGATTTGTTATTTTTGTTTTATTGAGGCGAGATGGCCTTACAAATATTGGACAACTTTAAGATGATGATGTTTGTCCAGTTAATTTGGATTTTACCAATATGTCACGTAGATTCGGATTTTTCCTAAATGCTATTACTGGGCGCAAATTGAGAGGCTGTCTTAAATTATTCTGTAATTTATGATATTCATCTTGCAAAATTTCTACATTTTTTCGATTATATGTCAGAGTGAATGGAATTATTTCACGCTGATCAGCAAGACCGGGGTACACATTTATGCCCCTCGGCCATTTTGTTTCTAATTGCTTAATCCAAAATGATTCTCTAAGTTTCCTTTGATTATCAGTTTCGTCAGTGGTATTAGAGAGAGGTGGTTGTTCAATGGGTATAATTTCGAAGTCCCGAGCGACTGAATGGCCAGGAAGGTTAAAGTGTTCAGCGACATGCGTGTCTTGTTCATGTCTAATATCGCGAAGGTGTCTAGTAGTTCGCCATCTTAAAGGGCATTTGGTTTCACCGAGATATTGCTTTTGGCGCAATTTACAAGATATTACATAAATCACGTTTTCGGAGTCGCAATCTAAATTGGACTGAATTTGAAATTTGTTTTTGTTCTGAAAGCTCACAAAAGTTTTTTGATTTGGAAGAAGTAGGTCTAATTTACACCTTTTCTTTCCACATTTCCGAGATTCTCCTGCGCCTGTGATTGGACGATTGTGACGAATCTTGGTAAGCCTGTGATCCGCAGCATTATCAGGGATAGTTTCCAAATCCTGTAAAGTTTCAGACTTAATTTTGCGCAAAAATCTAGACGAATGGCCTCTCGGCTTGAGGGCCTTGAATACGAGAGAGCATGCAGATTCAAAGTTTTTTCTATCACTCGAATTTCTATGAAAACGGATGATTTGTGATTGTACAATTCCTTTAAAGGTATGAGGTGGATGGAAAGATTTCTTGTGAAGTAGTTGATGAGAATCTGTGGGCTTAAAATATACTTTATAATCAAGGTGTCCCGTTGTGTCATACTTTACACCTTTGTATAGCGCTACATCTAAAAAGTCTACGGACATCTGGTCAATGTTGGCTTTTAGCTTGATATCCGGGTCATGTTTGTTCAAAATGGTGAAAAATTCATTAAATTCTTCCTTTGTATGATGCCAAATAATGAAAATATCATCGAGGTACCTGCGATAAAAGAGAGGCTGTTTCGGACATTTGCTAAGCGCATCCTCCAACCACTCTGCTACATAGATGTTGGCAAAACTCGGACTGAAACGTTTACCCATTGCGCAGCCGCAAATTTGTTGGTATGTTTCACCCGCGAATTCAAAATCATTGCCCTTTAAGCTTAGCTCTAAGAGAGCTAATATTTCGCCAGTGCGCCTATTGTTATCAGGATATTTTTCTAATGCTTTATGGACAGAATTCAGACCTTTTTCGATGTCAGTGTGTGTGTACATTGCATCGATGCCGAGCGTAATCAAAAATGAATTTGGAGGTATCGAGATCTCAGAGACCTGCGACAGAAAGTCTTCAGTATTTTTCAAGAAGCTAACATGTCTATTCGCAGTTGGTTGTAGGTGATAATCAATGATTTCACTGACCCTATATGATTCAGAACCACAATCCGATATTATAGGTCGTCCTGGTTGTATCATAGGATCTGACCAAGAATCAATAGGCTTATGAATTTTGGGCAACAGATAAAATGTACGTGGTTTTGAGTCTCGTTTCGCAACGAGGTATTTAAACTGTTTCAACCATATTTTGGAGAATTTCATTAACATTGTCGCAGTTATTTTGACAGAGTGGTTCGTCTAATTGTTGGTAATGTTTTGGATTACTGAGTTGACGATGTGCTTCACGAATGTAGTTGTCTTTACGCATTAGTACAGCAGCAGATTCCTTATCAGCAGGTTTAATGACAATGTCCATGTGTTTATGCAATCCTGTTAAGGCTTGGCGTTCCTCATATGACACATTTTTATGATTTTTCGGAAATTCAACATTTTCAATACGTTCTTTTACAATTTGTATACTATCGGAGATCGCTGGGTCGACTAATTTTGAGTCTGGTGCCCAGCCAGTTCTTTCAACGAATGGCAGAATATTACTTTTCGAGTTTCGAAAAAAGTCGGCTAATTTGACACGGTGGGAACATTCAAGAACTTCACACTCCAAGGACTGGGAGACACGCGCGTCCAATAGCGTAAATAAATGCCTGGATCCAAATAGAACAAGTACGCATACACACACGCACGCACATACACACACACGCACCGAGGATTGGCAGACATGCGCCTCCAATATCGTAAATGTCTGGATCCAAATAGAACTCTACATTCTGATCACACCCATTGATCAACGCACAACCTGCATACGCACACGCAATCTCACTCCCCCAACCAACCTTACGCACGCACACACGCGCGGGCTCACACACACGCGGGCTCACACACACGCGTGCGCACGCGCGCACGCACACACGCACGCGCGTACGTACGCACGCACGCATACACACCCACACACACCACTCTGAGGTTTGAAAAACATTTGCCGATTGGCAGGTATGCATGGTGCCAGGTAAATACCTGGATCTGCGTTTTAAATAAGCCAGATGGATGGATGGATGGATGGATGGATGGATAGATAGGCGGGCGGGCGGGCGGGCGGGCGGGAGGACGGGCGGGCGGGCGGGCGGCTGGCTGGCTGGCTGGCTGGCTGGCTGGCTGGCTGGCTGGCTGGCTGGCTGGCTGGCTGGCTGGCTGGCTGGCTGGCTGGCTGGCTGGATGGATGGATGGATGGATGGATAAATGGATGGATGGATGGATGGATGGAGGGATGGTGGGATGGAGGGGTGGAGGGATGTAGGGATGGAGGGATGGGTGGGTGGGTGGGTGGTTGGGTGGGTGGGTGGGTGGGTGGGTGGGTGGGTGGGTGGGTGGGTCGGTGGGTGGGTGGGTGGGTGGGTGGTTGGGTGGGTGGGTGGGTGGGTGGGTGGGTGGGTGGGTGGGTGGGTGGGTGGGTGGGTGGGTGGGTGGGTGGGTGGGTGGGTGGGTGGGTGGGTGGGTGGGTGGATGGATGGAGGGAGAAAGGGCGGGCGGGCGTGCGGGCGGGCAGCCGGGCGGGCGGGCGGGCGGGCGGGCGGGCTGGCTGGCTGGCTGGCTGGCTGGCCGGCTAGCTGGCTAGCTGGCTAGCTGGCTAGCTGGCTAGCTGGCTGGCTGGCTGGCTGGCTGGTTGGCTGGCTGGTTGGCTGGCTGGGTAGGTCGATCGATCGCCACGTTTCTGATATTAACACCTCAGCAGATACGCCAATTGCTCAACATTTCCAACTTCCTGATCATTCAGTTGAACATCATTTTGAAATTATGCCAATAGAACAGATTCCGACCTTCGATAGTGAGGAAGAAACGAGTTCGTTTCGCAAAATCCGAGAAGGCCATTGGATTAGAACACTCCAAACAAAAGCACCATTTGGAATAAATGTAGATTCGGGAATATCACAAAAGAACAAAATTATCCCATTTCAACTCATATACAATAGACGTAATGTTGAATTAGCAAAAACCATGAAAGACGAATATTCACAGTTGCAATCTAAATTAAAGGAACCGATCAAAGCACGACCAGTAATAGCTTACAATAGAAATCCAAACCTGAAAGATTTGCTAGTAAGATCAAAGTTAGACCTTATAGTTCCTGATAACAATGACAAGGTTTCATCCCTCCCTACCTATTCTTAAATAAATCTAATCCCAACCAAAATCAATGGTGGGGCAACATGAAATCATATCCGTAGGACATCTTTTAATTTTGTGTCTGCAAAAGTATGTGTGCGTACGTGTGTGCGTACGTGTGTGCGTGCGTGCGTGCGTGCGTGCGTTCGTTCGTTCGTTCGTTCGTGCGTTCGTTCGTTCGTTCGTGCGTCCGGCGTTTGTTCGTATGTGTGTATGTGTGTGGGTGTGTGCTCGTACATCCGCACGTGCGTGCATCTATACTTGCGTGGGTGTATGTGTGCGTGTGTGTATGTGGGTGTGGGTGCATTAATTCGTGAGTACATTAGTGCGTGGGTGTGTGCGTGCATGCATTCGTGCGTTCGTTCGTGCATGCGTTCATGCATGCATTATTGCGTGCATTCGTGCATGTATTACTGTGGGCATGTGTTATTGCATGCATTCGTGCATTCGTTCAGATGTGTGCGTGCGTGCGTGCGTGCGTGCGTGCGTGCGTGCGTGCGTGCGTGCGTGCGTGCGTACGTGCGTGCGTGCGTGCGTGCGTGCGTGCGGGCGTGCATTCGTGTGTGTGTGATTTCTCTATAATGTAGGATCAATCCCAGCCTTTACCTGTTAAAGCGACCTACTGATAAGTTCATTTTACCCCAACTAATCTCAAGGGGGGGCCACTCTAACTAAATCTAAACTTGGTCTCGATAGGACAAATTTAGGTAAAGAAATTTGTAATTAAATTCCTGTGCCAATGCGTTTTTTTCAATGTAAAGACGGACTTGCTTGTGCCAGGCCTCCATATTTGTCCCAAATCAAACAATTTTAAACTGTTAATTTTTATAAATACACTGTCGGAATTGGTCTGCTGGTAGCTGATATTTCGTTTTACACGGTCGTCCATACCTGCAATCGTGCATGCACTCGTTCGTTCGTTCGTTCGTTCGTTCGTTCGTTCGTTCGTTCGTTCGGGCGACCGGGCGTGCGGGCGTGCAGGCGTGCGGGCGGGCGTCCGCACATTCATATGTGCTTATGTTCATTCATTCATTCATTCATTCATTCGTCCACCTATCTGTTCACTCATCCTGTCACCTGTCCTTGGCCTCTCTATTGGTTTACTGGTCTGTGCCTCTCAGACACCAATTGATTGTCTGTGGGGATGGACTGATGGATGGATTACTGGGTTGGTGTCCGGGTGGGCGCATGGATTGTTTGGACATATATGTTTGTAAGGGTGCAAACCACCTCTCTTCCGCAACCACCTGTCATATTTTATTCTTATTTTTTCAACAGCCAACTCATTGCAAAGAAGCAATTAGCACTTTGCAATGACTAAGTGAATAAATTAAACCAAATTCGGAAATCAAATTGTAGCTTTCACCCATTTTCCTATTCATTTGTTCAGTCGTCTAGTCATCCACCGGGTATCTGTCTATCAGTTTACAAATCTGTTCTCCCCTTAATCAAGTATTTGTTTAGGTGGATGGCGGGATGGACTGATTGATGGATTGATATGCTGGTGTCTGGGCGGGTGAATGAGTGCATGGGTTGTTGGACATATAAGCATGCACAGCTCAAACAACCTGTGACTTACAACCACCTCTCTTTTGAAGGAATCTCACTAGACCAACAACATTCAGTCAATCCACAATGGATCATCCTATGTCAGAAAGACCTGCTCAAAACTATTTGTTTAATCCTATTTTCGAACACATGGCAACGCCAACTTATTACAAAGAAGTAATCAATGCTTTGTAATAACTGAGTAAACCGATTTGCCCAGATCAAAAAACTGTATAACTCCTAACAGTCAGAATTTGTTACTATTTTCGAACACACGGCAACGCCAACTTATTACAAAGAAGTAATCAACGCTTTGTAATGACTGAGTGAACCGATTCGCCAAGATAAAAAAACTGTATAACTTGTCAGAATTTGTTTTAAATAATCTGTATTCAGGAAACCTGTCCCTTGCAGTACTCAAACAACAAGTAAATTATTCTCAGCCGCCATGATTAAACATATCTCGGCAGCATTTGATCTAATGACTGACCAAATAGCCCTCATTGTTATTTTCACACCTTAATCGCCTGAAACGAACCGGCGTACTAACCCATGCTACAGTTAGATAAGCTCAATATAATTAAGCAATCACGCCTTTTGTATTAGCTGTTTAACTTCAGTAGCGCACAAGGCGCACGTTGATCTAAAGCAGGTCTTCGGGTTTAGTTTGATCTTTTGTGGAGAGACTGAATTAATAGTTAATCAGTAGTCACCATTGCAGTAATTCTCCTATAAATATGTAAGAATTATCAGTTGCCATTAGACCAGTTTTTTCGCTGCATGACGAAGACCATTACGTCGAAAGCGCTCCAGCAACTGACAGTGTAAGCTTTAATTTTATATATATATAATAATCTTGTATTAATTGTTCTTATTTTTCAGTTTCTAAATTGTTTCAACACATATCGCTCTAGTTAATATTTGGTAGTTAACTTTTTTGAATCTTTCTGACTAAATTTGACATAAATCTATAGAAATTTGATTACGTTCTAAAAATGGCCAAGAATTTCAACGGCCCAGTGGGTAAAGGACGCAAATCTGGCAACCCAGCGTCCAATCTTTCATCAACCAAAAGTGCTCCTAACCAGTCTGTTCAGGCCTTTCAGAGACTGGTTAAGATGTACTTCCATGTGTTGCAATGCTTGCATCACTATGGTCTTTTACGAGAGCATTTGGCATCAGACTCTCTCCCAAAATCTCTCAGCATGAAAATGGAGGAGATGAACTCGTTTTTCTGCCCTGCCTTACGAGATGACGAATTTTTGAAATCGACCAGCATGATAAACCAAATTTGGGCTCATAGCTGCTTAGAAAATTTAATCAACCATTATCGAAGCAAATTGGACAAATTAAAGGCAGAGGTAAAAGTGGCCGAATCTAATGTAATTCTTGATCTACACAGAGCCAAAGGCATAGCATTGAAATGGGGTAGGCAAAATTTTGGAAATAAATTGGCCACAACGACAATCACAAATTTTTGGAAATTTTTGGCAGAAATAGCTAGTGATGAGCAAAATAGAGTGATGTCAGTACCAACACCGGCGGCCACACCAAGTACATGTTCAGGTTCACATTCAACAGTGACTAACAAACGACAACGGTCACCAACCACCTTCACACCTTCGCCTACCACTTCCAAGCGGACGAATCTGTATACATCACCAACACCAGCACCTGGTGTTGATGATGTAACAGAGTCATGGCCGGCTCTCCCAAAGACAAATTCTCCTCCTGTGCGCCATTGTCGGGTTGTTACTCACTGTTCCCCAAATCTACCACCTAGCAACTCTTCCTCATCTCTTCCACTATCTTCTCCTCGCCACCTTCTGACTCGATCTTCTCCTCACGCACCTTCTTCTGCTCCTCTTCTTCTGTCTCACCTCCTCTCTCTCCTATGGAGAATAATAGTAACCTGTCTGACAGGAAGTTTGCTAAGTACCGTCATCAATCGCATAGCAAGGGCCTGTGGAGGATCCCCAGAATCACCAAAAAGATTCTGATGATAGGGTCCTCTAATCTAGCCCGAATTGATTTAGATGTCCATCCTGACATCCAGGTTGAGTGCTATCCTGGTGCCGCATTATCACATTTCAGAACAATGGCTATGCGACACCAGGACGGCCCTAGCCCGGAGAAGATCATCTTGAATATTGGCATCAACTCCAAAAATGAGCATCCAACCAAAGCCTCAAGCCATTTACGGTTCATGGCTCGTGAATTTAAAAACACCTTCCCTAATGCGGAGTTGCACTTTGCTGAGATTAACTTCTCTGATAGCTTGTTAGACAGGCAAAGGTACTGTCTCAAGCGTATCAACGAATCAGCAAGGTCCAACTGCCACGTTGATAAGGTCATCCCCAAAATTTCTGATGCGAATTTTCATGTTGAGAAGGATAGAATCCATTGGACCAAAGAAACAGCTAATTGTATTTATAACCATTGGTTGACGGTACTTAGTTTAAACTAAATGTGGGTCAAGGCAATAGCTCCCCTAACATAGGATTAGGAACAAACCTTGTCAATTTAGCAGCTGACTATGATCTCTCACCATCTGAAAAATCAATTCTCGATCGTGGTCTTACTTTTATACCAACTCCAAAACCAAAAACAGGATTAGATTTGCTTTTAGACACAGGTCTTATTGAAGTAGCTAATTTTGGTCATTCAGTAAAAATAGCCCATCATTTTCGAAATTTAAATGGAGAGTCAAAACCATTCACTGGAAAATCCGGTTGGGACCCTCCAGATAGGCTAGTTGATGACAATGTTAAAGCAACCATAAAAACGGTTGCTGGTATAGCCAGATCATTGCCAATTACAAACAATAAGCAAAACCTTTCATTTCTCGAACGACAGGCTATCAACAAATTACGTAGAAATCAAAATATTATTATAAAACCAGCCGATAAAGGTTCAGCAACTGTGATTATGTCTAGAGAAAACTACATCCGCGAGGCCGAAAGGCAGTTAACTAACACCAGGCATTACAGAAAACTTGATAATTTAATTTGGCCTCAAAACCGACAAAATTTCATTGAAATACTTAATTCATTGCATACAGATAAGTACATCGATAAGAAACAGCTAAAGTATCTGCTAGGTGAGAATAATCCACAAAATCGGACATTTTATATCTTGCCTAAAATCCATAAACCTATCAGCACCTGGTTAGATCCATTGACACCACCTGGACGACCCATCATTTCAGACTGTGGCAGTGAGTCTTATGGCATTTCAGAATATATTGATTACTATTTAAAGCCCATTGCTAATAGACACAAGAGCTTTCTCAAGAACACAGAACACTTTCTTTCAAAGCTATCCAAATTGTCAGTTCCGAAAGATGCATATTTAGTCACATTAGACATAGATGCTATGTATACCAATATAGATATTGATGCTGGAGTCAATGCTATTAAGAATTCTTTTGTCAAATTTCCTGATCCAGATCGACCAGACACGGAAATTCTAAAATTATTAGAGCTAAGTCTTAAAGGAAACGATTTCCAATTTAATGGTGAAAATTACCTTCAAATCTGTGGATGCGCAATGGGTAAACGATTCAGCCCAAATTTTGCCACGATTTATGTTGCGGATTGGGAAGAGGAGGCACTGAACAAATCAACCAAAAAGCCTCTTCTTTACCTCAGATATCTAGATGACATCTTCATAGTTTGGCAATAATCAGAAGAAGACTTTTGGGAATTTTTTCGCATTTTAAATAACCAAGATTCAAATATCAAGCTAAAAGCTACTATTAGTGGAACATCTGTTGACTTTTTAGATGTCACGATCTATAAGGGTCCTCAATTTGATTCCTCTGGAAAATTAGAATATAAAGTATTCTTTAAGCCAACAGACTCACATCAGCTGCTTCACAAAAAATCATTTCATCCTCCACACACATTTAAAGGTTTGATCAAATCGCAAATCATAAGATTTTTTCGAAACTCTAGCAACAGGCAAAATCTGAATAGTGCATGCCCTACTCTGTTTGATGCTTTGAAAGCACGAGGCTATTCAGCCCGTTTTCTTCGAAAAATTAAAGCAGACACCATCAATGAGCTTGAAAATCTAAAACCTCATAGCGGACCCGAGTTTGAGCCTGTCCAAATTAAACACTAAACCAATCATGTGCGATGGATCAGTTTCTAAATGCGACAAAAATAGATGCAAAGTAAACAACTATATTGTAAACCAACAAACATTCCTGAGCTTTCAAACTAAAAATGAATATCATATCCGAACTAATATGCATTGTGATTCTGAGAATGTAGTTTATTTGATCAATTGTGCCCTTTGCCAGAAACAGTATGTTGGTGAAACAAAAAATGCATTTAGAGTGCGTGCTAGACGCCACGTTTCTGATATTAACACCTCAGCAGATACGCCAATTGCTCAACATTTCCAACTTCCTGATCATTCAGTTGAACATCATTTTGAAATCATGCCAATAGAACAGATTCCGACCTTCGATAGTGAGGAAGAAACGAGTTCGTTTCGCAAAATCCGAGAAGGCCATTGGATTAGAACACTCCAAACAAAAGCACCATTTGGAATAAATGTAGATTCGGGAATATCACAAAAGAACAAAATTATCCCATTTCAACTCATATACAATAGACGTAATGTTGAATTAGCAAAAACCATGAAAGACGAATATTCACAGTTGCAATCTAAATTAAAGGAACCGATCAAAGCACGACCAGTAATAGCTTACAATAGAAATCCAAACCTGAAAGATTTGCTAGTAAGATCAAAGTTAGACCTTATAGTTCCTGATAACAATGACAAGGTTTCATCCCTCCCTACCTATTCTTAAATAAATCTAATCCCAACCAAAATCAATGGTGGGGCAACATGAAATCATATCCGTATGACATCTTTTAATTTTGTGTCTGCAAAAGTATGTGTGCGTACGTGTGTGCGTACGTGTGTGCGTGCGTGCGTGCGTGCGTGCGTGCGTGCGTTCGTTCGTGCGTTCGTTCGTTCGTTCGTTCGTGCGTCCGGGCGTTTGTTCGTATGTGTGTATGTATGTGGGTGTGTGCTCGTACATCCGCACGTGTGTGCATCTATACTTGCGTGGGTGTATGTGTGCGTGTGTGTATGTGGGTGTGGGTGCATTAATTCGTGAGTACATTAGTGCGTGGGTGTGTGCGTGCATGCATTCGTGCGTTCGTTCGTGCATGCGTTCATGCATGCATTATTGCGTGCATTCGTGCATGTATTACTGTGGGCATGTGTTATTGCATTCATTCGTGCATTCGTTCAGATGTGTGCGTGCGTGCGTGCGTGCGTGTGTGCGTGCGTGCGTGCGGGCGTGCGTGCGGGCGTGCATTCGTGTGTGTGTGATTTCTCTATAATGTAGGATCAATCCCAGCCTTTACCTGTTAAAGCGACCTACTGATAAGTTCATTTTACCCCAACTAATCTCAAGGGGGGGGCCACTCTAAGTAAATCTAAACTTGGTCTCGATAGGACACATTTAGGTAAAGAAATTTGTAATTAAATTCCTGTGCCAATGCGTTTTTTTCAATGTAAAGACAGACAGACAGACAGACAGACATTTTTTAAATCGACCAGCATGATAAACCAAATTTGGGCTCATAGCTGCTTAGAAAATTTAATCAAACATTATCGAAGCAAATTGGACAAATTAAAGGCAGAGGTAAAAGTGGCCGAATCTAATGTAATTCTTGATCTAGACAGAGCCAAAGGCATAGCATTGAAATGGGGTAGGCACAATTTTGGAAATAAATTGGCCACAACGACAATCACACATTTTTGGAAATTTTTGGCAGAAATAGCTAGTGATAAGCAAAATAGAGTGATGTCTCTACCAACACCGGCGGCCACACCGAGTACAGGTTCAGGTTATCACTCAACAATGACTAACACACGACAACGGTCACCAACTACCTTCACACCCTCGCCTACCACTTCCAAGCGGACGAATCTGTATACATCACCAACACCAGCACCTGGTGTTGATGATGTAACAGAGTCATGGCCGGCTCTCCCAAAGACAAATTCTCCTCCTGTGCGCCATTGTCGGGTTGTTACTCACTGTTCCCCAAATCTACCACCTAGCAACTCTTCCTCATCTCTTCCACTATCTTCTCCTCGCCACCTTCTGACTCGATCTTCTCCTCTTCCTCCTTCTCCTCTCTCAATCCCGCCTCCTCCTCTTCCTCCTCAAACTTCTTCTCTTCATGCATCTCCTCTCTCAATCCCGCCTCCTCCTCTTCCTCCTCAACCTTCTTCTCTTTATGCATCTCCTCTCTCAATCCCGCCTCTTGCTCCTCATACTCAATCTTCTCCTCTTGCATCTCCTCTCTCCATCCCTCCTCCTCCTCTTCCTCCTACACTTCATCTCTCTTCTCCTCACGCACCTTCTTCTGCTCCTCTTCTTCTGTCTCCACCTCCTCTCCCTCCTATGGAGAATAATAGTAACCTGTCTGACAGGAAGTTTGCTAAGTACCGTCATCAATCGCATAGCAAGGGCCTGTGGAGGATCCCCAGAATCACCAAAAAGATTCTGATGATAGGGTCCTCTAATCTAGCCCGAATTGATTTAGATGTCCATCCTGACATCCAGGTTGAGTGCTATCCTGGTGCCGCATTATCACATTTCAGAACAATGGCTATGCGACACCAGGATGGCCCTAGCCTGGAGAAGATCATCTTGAATATTGGCATCAACTCCAAAAATGAGCATCCAACCAAAGCCTCAAGCCATTTACGGTTCATGGCTCGTGAATTTAAAAACACCTTCCCTAATGCGGAGTTGCACTTTGCTGAGATTAACTTCTCTGATATCTTGTCAGACAGGCAAAGGTACTGTCTCAAGCGTATCAACGAATCAGCAGGGTCCAACTGCCACGTTGATAAGGTCATCCCCAAAATTTCTGATGCCAATTTTCATGTTGAGAAGGATAGAATCCATTGGACGAAAGAAACAGCTAATTGTATTTATAACCATTGGTTGACGGTACTTAGTTTAAACTAAATGTGGGTCAAGGCAATAGCTCCCCTAACATAGGATTAGGAACAAACCTTGTCAATTTAGCAGCTGACTATGATCTCTCACCATCTGAAAAAACAATTCTCGATCGTGGTCTTACTTTTATACCAACTCCAAAACCAAAAACAGGATTAGATTTGCTTTTAGACACAGGTCTTATTGAAGTAGCTAATTTTGGTCATTCAGTAAAAATAGCCCATCATTTTCGAAATTTAAATGGAGAGTCAAAACCATTCACTGGAAAATCCGGTTGGGACCCTCCAGATAGGCTAGTTGATGACAATGTTAAAGCAACCATAAAAACGGTTGCTGGTATAGCCAGATCATTGCCAGTTACAAACAATAAGCAAAACCTTTCATTTCTCGAACAACAGGCTATCAACAAATTACGTAGAAATCAAAATATTATTATAAAACCAGCCGATAAAGGTTCAGCAACTGTGATTATGTCTAGAGAAAACTACATCCGCGAGGCCGAAAGGCAGTTAACTAACACCAGGCATTACAGAAAACTTGATAATTTAATTTGGCCTCAAAACCGACAAAATTTCATTGAAATACTTAATTCATTGCATACAGATAAGTACATCGATAAGAAACAGCTAAAGTATCTGCTAGGTGAGAATAATCCACAAAATCGGACATTTTATATCTTGCCTAAAATCCATAAACCTATCAGCACCTGGTTAGATCCATTGACACCTCCTGGACGACCCATCATTTCAGACTGTGGCAGTGAGTCTTATGGCATTTCAGAATATATTGATTACTATTTAAAGCCCATTGCTAATAGACACAAGAGCTTTCTCAAAAACACTGAACACTTTCTTTCAAAGTTATCCACATTGTCAGTTCCGAAAGATGCATATTTAGTCACATTAGACATAGATGCTATGTATACCAATATAGATATTGATGCTGGAGTCAATGCTATTAAGAATTCTTTTGTCAAATTTCCTGATCCAGATCGACCAGACACGGAAATTCTAAAATTATTAGAGCTAAGTCTTAAAGGAAACGATTTCCAATTTAATGGTGAAAATTACCTTCAAATCTGTGGATGCGCAATGGGTAAACGATTCAGCCCAAATTTTGCCACGATTTATGTTGCGGAGTGGGAAGTGGAGGCACTGAACAAATCAACCAAAAAGCCTCTTCTTTACCTCAGATATCTAGATGACATCTTCATAGTTTGGCAACATTCAGAAGAAGACTTTTGGGAATTTTTTCGCATTTTAAATAACCAAGATTCAAACATCAAGCTAAAAGCTACTATTAGTGGAACATCGGTTGACTTTTTAGATGTCACGATCTATAAGGGTCCTCAATTTGATTCCTCTGGAAAATTAGAATATAAAGTATTCTTTAAGCCAACAGACTCACATCAGCTGCTTCACAAAAAATCATTTCATCCTCCACACACATTTAAAGGTTTGATCAAATCGCAAATCATAAGATTTTTTCGAAACTCTAGCAACAGGCAAAATCTGAATAGTGCATGCTCTACTCTGTTTGATGCTTTGAAAGCACGAGGCTATTCAGCCCGTTTTCTTCGAAAAATTAAAGCAGACACCATCAATGAGCTTGAAAATCTAAAACCTCATAGCGGACCCGAGTTTGAACCTGTCCAAATTAAACAGAATAAACCAATCATGTGCGATGGATCAGTTTCTAAATGCGGCAAATATAGATGCAAAGTAAACAACTATATTGTAAACCAACAAACATTCCTGAGCTTTCAAACTAAAAATGAATATCATATCCGAACTAATATGCATTGTGATTCTGAGAATGTAGTCTATTTGATCAATTGTGCCCTTTGCCAGAAACAGTATGTTGGTGAAACCAAAAATGCATTTAGAGTGCGTGCTAGACGCCACGTTTCTGATATTAACACCTCAGCAGATACGCCAATTGCTCAACATTTCCAACTTCCGGATCATTCAGTTGAACATCATTTTGAAATCATGCCAATAGAACAGATTCCGACCTTCGATAGTGAGGAAGAAACGAGTTCGTTTCGCAAAATCCGAGAGGGCCATTGGATTAGAACACTCCAAACAAAAGCACCATTTGGAATAAATGTAGATTCGGGAATATCACAAAAGAACACAATTATCCCATTTCAACTCATATACAATAGACGTAATGTTGAATTAGCGAAAACCATGAAAGACGAATATTCACAGTTGCAATCTAAATTAAAGGAACCGATCAAAGCACGACCAGTAATAGCTTACAATAGAAATCCAAACCTGAAAGATTTGCTAGTAAGATCAAAGTTAGACCTTATGGTTCCTGATAACAATGACAAGGTTTCATCCCTCCCTACCTATTCTTAAATAAATCTAATCCCAACCAAAATCAATGGTGGGGCAACATGAAATCATATCCGTAGGACATCTGTTAATTTTGTGTCTGCAAAAGTATGTGTGCGTACGTGTGTGCGTGCGTGCGTGTGTGCGTGCGTGCGTGCGTGCGTGCGTGCGTGCGTGCGTGCGTGCGTGCGTGCGTGCGTGCGTGAGTGCGTGCGTGCGTGCGTGCGTGCGTGCGTGCGTGCGTGCGTGCGTGCGTGCGTGCGTGCGTGCGTGCGTGCGTGCGTTCGTTCGTTCGTTCGTTCGTTCGTTCGTGCGTTTGTTCGTATGTGTGTATGGGTGTGTGCTCGTACATCCGTACGTGTGTGCATCTATACTTGCGTGGGTGTATGTGTATGTGGGTGTGGGTGCATTAATTCGTGAGTACATTAGTGCCTGGGTGTGTGCGTGCATGCATTCGTGCGTCCGTTCGTGCATGCGTTCATGCATGCATTATTGCGTGCATTCGTGCATGTATTACTGTGTGCATGTATTATTGCATGCATTCGTGCATTCGTTCAGATGTGTGCGTGCGTGCGTGCGTGCGTATGTACGTGCGTATGTGTATGTGTGTGCATTCGTGTGTGTGATTTCTCTATAATGTAGGATCAATCCCAGCCTTTACCTGTTAAAGCGACCTACTGATGAATTCACTTTGCCCCAACTAATCTCAAGGGGGGACCACTCTAAGGAAATCTAAACTTGGTCTCGATAGGACAAATTTAGGCAAAGAAATTTTTAATTAAATTCCTGTGCCAATGCGGTTTTTTTCAATGTAAAGACAGACAGACAGACAGACAGACAGATCAATAGATAGATAGATAGATAGATAGATAGATAGATAGATAGATAGATAGATAGATAGATAGATAGATAGATAGATAGATAGATAGATATATAGATAGATAGATGGATAGATAGATGGATAGATAGATGGATAGATAGATAGATAGATAGATAGATAGATATATAGATAGATAGATAGATAGATAGATAGATAGATAGATAGATAGATAGATAGATAGATAGATAGATAGATAGATAGATAGATAGATAGATAGATAGATAGATAGATAGATAGATAGATAGACCTTCATGTCCTGTCCGTGACAGTATAGGATACGTGAGCTGTCAAAACCAGTCTGTATTGAAGGCCACACAAGAAGAATTAGCACATTACATGTATCGGCACACTATATCAGGACGTGTGACACACTGCATTTGGCTGTGTTCACGCATGTATGCCATGCACGCAATAACACTCAATGTAATAGTTTTCATATCGATCATTAACAAAGATTGATATTAGCGAAGCATTATTTGTACCAAGCTTGATGTCTGGCGCCATGGTCCCCGACACATGCCACGGAGTCCTTTCACCAGACCCGTGCTTAACTTGATATTAGTAAACCAACAATGATGACTCGGTGACAAAGAACGTTGTATACGAACACAAATACACAATGGACTACAATACACAACTGTAGCTATAGTAATAAGCATATGCAGGAGGGGATACATGTCTAGCCAAGCGATACTGAATGCGGTTTCAGCAATTATCAACTGTCGTTATCATCAAAACAATGCTCAACATTAACGATCATTATCACAAAGATAGATCAAACAGTACCAAGACGTCATATAGCAGTCGATAACAACTGTTCTTCTGCTGGTTCCATTGAGTGACAATGATATTCGTACATGGGCACATCGTTGTCACGTTCAAATGAAACAGTAATTATCACTTACATGCATATATACAACCAGTAAATAACAACAATAGCATGAAGTGTAGACTAAAAGACAATGCGGTCACGCTCAATAGCAATGTTTAGTAAGTGTATTCAACAAGCATAATGCTATTTGCATACCTTTTGCTTACGAAAATGGCCACCAGTGTGGTATTTCTGCCCGAGGAAACGAGATGGTCATACAATCTACTAATACCTACCAATTTAAATTTCACGTTTATTCGGTAACTTGTTCAGAAGTGCACGAACAATATATATATATATATATATATATATATATATTAAGTATACAAAGAATGGATGGCCGTACATATCATATCTACAATTCAATCTTGTACGATTTTCTGAGATATATATATATAAATATATATATATATATATATATATATATATAAATAACAAAGTGATGATAGTAGTTGTCGTGATGTTTATACCTTCAGCCGAATCACTTATGGCTCGCTATGCTTGACTCGTATTGACTCATGCCCATTTGCCGGTGCTCTAGTAACCTTGACTTGGCGTGTACCAACTCAAATGAACGGGTGGGGCGGCTGGGGGTTGGCCATGGTTGTAGCAAAGTCATCTGGTAAGTAGGTGGGCGCGGTTCAAATTCTGGCGACAAGCAAGCAATCTGATGGCTGGCAGGCAATCGGTGGAAACATAGGCAATCTCCGTCACTCCCTGATGCTTGCACGTCATCCGCATGACACGTTCTTACGAAGGCGATGTAAAGTCGTCGCCAGGCAAGCCTTCGGTGAAGCACCTCACACATATTCAACAGCAACAACAACAACAACAACAACAAC
>CM067375.1:67237437-67392437 GCA_034401795.1 Chaetoderma sp. LZ-2023a
GTCAGTCAGTCAGTCAGTCAGTCAGTCAGTCAGTCAGTCAGTCAGTCAGTCAGTCAGTCAGTCAGTCAGTCAGTCAGTCAGTCAGTCAGTCAGTCAGTCAGTCAGTCAGTCAGTCAGTCAGTCAGTCAGTCAGTCAGTCAGTCAGTCAGTCAGTCAGTCAGTCAGTCAGTCAGTCAGTCAGTCAGTCAGTCAGTCAGTCAGTCAGTCAGTCAGTCAGTCAGTCAGTCAGTCAGTCAGTCAGTCAGTCAGTCAGTCAGTCAGTCAGTCAGTCAGTCAGTCAGTCAGTCAGTCAGTCAGTCAGTCAGTCAGTCAGTCAGTCAGTCAGTCAGTCAGTCAGTCAGTCAGTCAGTCAGTCAGTCAGTCAGTCAGTCAGTCAGTCAGTCAGTCAGTCAGTCAGTCAGTCAGTCAGTCAGTCAGTCAGTCAGTCAGTCAGTCAGTCAGTCAGTCAGTCAGTCAGTCAGTCAGTCAGTCAGTCAGTCAGTCAGTCAGTCAGTCAGTCAGTCAGTCAGTCAGTCAGTCAGTCAGTCAGTCAGCCAGCCAGTCAGTTAGTCAATCAACCAACCAACCAACCACTCAATCACCAACCAACCAATCAATCAATCACCAACCAACCAATCAATCAATCATTCAAACACTCACTCAATCAATCACTCGATAGCCCAATCAATCAATACTCCAACCAACAACCTACCACTCACCTATTCAATTACTCAATTAAATAATCAATCAATCAATCAATTAGTCAATCAATCAATCGAACAAACACACACACACCCAAATAAACATATAAACAATCACGCACATACACGTAATCAATCACTCAATCAATCACTCAATCAAACAATCGACCAATCGATCAATCAATCAATCAATCAATCAATCACGCAATCAATCAATCAATCGATCAATCATCCACCCAAGAACCGACCAACTTTCCAACCATCAATTAATCAATTACATAATCAATCAATCAATCAAACAACCAACCAGCCAACCAACCAACAAACAAACAAACCAACAAACCAACGAAACAACCATTCAAAGAATCAATCACTCAATCAATCAAACAATCAATCAAACAATCAAACTATCAACCAATCAAACAAGCACACACTTACACAATCAATCAAACAATCAACCACTCAATCACTCAACCACTCAATCATCCAACCATTCAACTAATCAGTTACATAAGCAATCAAGCAATCAAACATTCATTCACTCAAACAAACAAACACACAACAAACAACAAACAGCAAACAAACAACAAACACACAAACAAACAAACAAACAGACAGACAAACAGATAAACAAACAAAGAGTCAATCAATCAATCAAGCAATCAATCAATCAATCAAGCAAGCAAGCAAGCAAGCAAGCAAGCAAGCAAGCAAGCAAATGCGCAATTAAATCTAAGATATTCATTGCGCAATGCAAGTATTCAATTGCACAATCAAATTTCTGAATTACGCAATCGCATTAATTAATTAATCAACGTGCTCAATTACCTAATCCAAGGGATCACTTATAAACACCAATGCTATCACGTGGACACTCGCTTACGCCAACCCCACCCTCTCAACACACACATCCGCTCGCCTATCCGCCCGTTCGAAAGTCCGTCCGCCTGCACGCTTACCCGGATGTACGCACGCACGTACGCACGCACTCTAGCACGCTCACACACTCGCGTACGCACGCACGCATGCACGCACCCACCCCAGTCCACCCGTCATGATATCCAGCTATTATATTAGTGTGTGACTTTTTGACACTTCCAGTCAGTCCCCATATCCCAGAGCATATCCCATCTTCATCCACGGTAATATTGCTCGCATTCAGAAACCATCATTAGTGTTTCATATAACCTGACTGAACCTTCGAGTTTTATTGAAAACTCGTGACAAATAACCGTGTCTACACCATACAATTATTCACTGGTAACCAATAGTCGTAGCGATACGTGTCTAGTTGAACAATCGACCGAAAACAAAGTATATAGCATTTTGCGATATTGCCTCCTCCCAGCTCTCTATCTATTCCGCATCGAGAGCGTTCATTCATCGATATCGCCTGCCTGATGTGCGTTGAATCTGCGAATCGCTGTCTGTTTTCCTCGTAGCTGTCTTACGGCGACCAAAAGACAAATGGTATTATAATTGTATTGGAAAAGTTTGTTCCAGGGATATTACGAATTACTAGACGATGCTCTGTTTGTTATTCAGATGAAACGTAGCAATGCAGTGTGTCCATAGATGACCAGTTATAACAAATTGTGATGTTTCGAGTTCTCAATGATATTCAGAAAGAACTCGGCTAGATGTGATTAGACATTCGGGAAGATTTCGAGAAATCTCAGTCCTAGGAATGGCAGAGTGTTGCTCTTATGTGTGTTTATATTTTTAATGACAAGACCAGATTGTTCTATATGTGTACACATGCCATGTAGTATGATCTTTTCATCTGCCAAAGAGTGAACTGTCAATCCGTCTATTGCGCCGACGAAAATCAATTTCAAAATATTCAACGGACTATTTAAAATAATACGTTCTTAAAATTCGACATTTGGTTTCCAATGTAAAATGGTCTAGGACTCTGCTAGTAAAATACGTATTTTCTAATTGGCAGTATAAACTGAGGTTAAACTGTTAACCTTGAATGGGGAGGGACGTTTACCGGATACAGCTTCTGGTACTCAGCTTTAGCGAGTTGTACAGCTCAGAAATAACTTAACATGTGTATAAAACAATATAAAACGCTATGTTGAATATTTTAACACAATTGTATTGGAAGACACTGCTGCCTAAGGAAGCAATGGCTTCCAATCCAATCATCGTCAAACTACCAACGGAACATTTCTTACATTGTGTTTAAATATGTGCTAATTGGGTTTTGTAGATGTAAAAACAATTTGGAAACGATGTCTAATTTATGGGCTGTCCTGTAATTGCATAATGTGGGTTTGGATACATGGCCCTACCCAATATTCCTAAATAGAAGGCGCTACATGCATGGAGAAAGGTATGTGTTAAATGAGTATTAATTGCCATGTTTTGCTTTGAAATAAATAATGAAACGGCATAGGTAAACCGAAGAGTGTTTGGGAGATGCCCTTCAACTGTGTCGAGTAGATTGTCTTTATAAGGCGCACGCTGACAGCGGTTCCATACAACAACAGCTTGTGGCAAACTGGGTTTAAAATTAATAGAAATTATTTAAAGAGGCTTGGTGCCATGCCGTATACACCTAGACGGATAGTGGCATGCGTTGACTCGGCGTATTACATATTCATATGACAGATACAAAGGCTAGAATAGGTCGTTTGAGAACGTTTGAAAAGGTAAGCTTAGCTTGACGTTCTGATTGTATTCACATATTAACGAAGCTAATGTAGTCTTTCCCATAGCCATGCCCCGCCCATCTCTAGCTAAGCTCCACTCACACCTCGCTGGTGTTGGAATCGATCGATCTCTGAACTCGTTGACTATGATTTTCCAGAAAGCTCTATAAGTAAGCTATTTACTATTGTGGACCTAATTGTACTGGACGCTGTTGTTGCCTATAGTCAAAGTAGTTCCAAAATAGTCAACAGCATGTTTATTAAATTGTAGAGACATACAATTCGTACAACGTGTCGTACTATTAAGAGTGAATGACGGGCGCAATACAATAATTTATGACGTAATGATCATGACGTCATCCTACATGCCGCTTCGCTGATTATGAACGCATATGCATGCCTGTCTGTCTATCTGCCTGGCTGTCTTTCCACCCGCCCGTCCGACCGGCCACCCGCCCGCCCACCCGCCCGGCCGCCCGTCCGTCCACCAGTCCGTCCGTCCCTCCAGCCGCCCGCCCGTCCGTTGTATGTATGTATGTCTGTCTGGCTGTATGTATGTTTACCTGCCTGCCTGCCTACCTGCCTGCCTGCCTGCCTGCCTGCCTGCCTGCATGCCTGCATGCCTGCCTGCCTGCCTGCCTGCCTGCCTGCCTGCCTGCCTGCCTGCCTACCTGCATGCATGCATGCATGCATGCATGCATGCATGCATGCATGCCTGCCTGCCTGCCTACCTGCCTGCCTGCCTGCCTGCCTGCCTGCCTGCCTGCCTGCCTGCCTGCCTGCCTGCATGCATGCATGCATGCATGCATGCATGTATGCATGCATGTATGCATGCATGTATGCATGCATGTATGCATGGATGCAATCATGCATGTGTGCATGCCTGCCTGCCTGCATGCATGCCTGTCTGCCTGTCTGCCTGCCTGTCTGCATGCATGCATGCCTGCCTGCCTGCATGCCTGCCTGCCTGCATGCATTTATATATGCCTGCCTGCATGTATGCCTTCCTGCATGTATACATTCCTGCCGGTATGCAGGCATACATGCCTGCATGCCTGCCTGCCTGCCCACCTGCCTGCCTACTTGACTGCATGCGTGCATGCATGCGTGCCTGCATGCCTGCTTGCATGCCTGCCTGACTGCCTGCCTACCTACCTGCAGGTAGGCATGCCTGCATGTTTGCCTACCTGCCTGCCTGTATGCATGCATGATTGTATGATTGCTTGCATGCATGCATGCATGTGCGCCTGCATGCATGCATGTCGGTATATATGCATGCATGCATGTATGCCTTCCTGCATGCCTGCATGCTGGCGGCCTGCCTGCATGCATGCATGCCTGCCTGCATGCATGCCTGCCTGCCTGCATGCATGCCTGTCTGCCTACCTACCTGCCTGCATGCCTGCCTGCCTGCATGCATGCATGCATGCCTGCATGCATGCATGTATGCATGCATGCCTGCATGCATGTATGTATGTTTGCATGCATGCCTGTCTGCCTGCCTGCATGGATGCATGCATGCATGCCTGCATTCCTGCATGCCTGCATGCCTGTTTGCATGCATGTATGCCTGCCTGCCTGCTTGCCTGCATGTATGCATGCGTGCGTGCATGTATGCCTGCCTGCCTGCCTGCCTGCCTGCCTGCCTGCCTGCCTGCCTGCCTGCCTGCCTGCCTGCCTGCCTGCCTGCTTGCTCGCATGCCTGCATGCATGTATGCCTGCATGCATGCCTGTATGTATGCATGCATGTACGTATGCCTTACTGCATGTATGCCTTCCTGTCGGTATGCCTGTATGCATGCTTGCCTGCCTGCCTACATGCATGCATGCCTGCCTGCCGCCCGCCCGCCCGCCCGCCCGCCCGCCGACCAGCCCGCCCGCCCGCCCACCCGCCTGCTTGCCTGCCTGTATGCCTGCCTGCCTATCTGCATGATTGCATACATGCCTGCCTGCCTGCCCGCCTGCCTAGCCACCCGCTAAACCGCCCGTACACCACCCGTACACGCGCCCGCCCACATGTCCACCCATCCACTCGCCCGCCCGCTCATCCATCCATCAACATGTGCTCGTTGCTTGAGACTGCATACTTTTAGTTGAGATTAACAATAACCTAACACAACCAGCATGCAAATGGTTGCGCCATAAGCATTTGCGGCAACAGCAATGAGCCGGAACCTGTTTTATCTCACACAGTCGAATGGCACAACGTGAACATATTCAGCCAGTAATGGAGATGTGATCGGCACTCAGCAGTTGTGACGTGCATTGATTTGTTTCTTGATCAGCTTATCTACAAATATTATATATGTCAAACGATTTCATATGGCAGGCGCATGCATTATATACCACGGGTTTTTTTTGTAATTACAAATATAGTTATTTTCTTATTTATATATGTATTAGCATTACGGTGGACTTACATATGTACATTAGGCACCTCTCAATACTATCTGCTGTCTAATGTATGATGTCTAATGGAGTCATTTTGCTCAGATATACAATAATATCCGCACATGAGCCAGGCTTGGTCAATCTTATATTTACTTGATGGATGGTAAGATTCTTTGAAGAACCATATATATTTCCTGTCCTTCTACGCTAAATGCCCCGCACGCTCCGGTGTTTATAAGCTTAGTCTCCATATGTGGGCGTCAGTGTTGCCGATTAATCATAGCTAATTGCAATGTAGCTCGGGCGCGGATGTAGCTGGGAGCGGGTTTTCCACCAGAGGCATCTCTAAGTCTCTGACATTTCCACCAACCATGGTTCATGACGTGAACACAGCGATGCGTGTTTGCAAGGTAATTGAGGGACCCGATCTGTCCCTCGAGTATTCTAGATCATAATCAAATACGGCAAATGTTAGCTGACTCCACAATCAAAATGGTTTACGTCTTGGAAGTATATGAAGTGTATAGCATTTGGAAAGTTACAATTTAATACACAGTATGTTGAATATTGTGAACGTAATTTGGCTATGGGCTGTTGCTGCAAGCGACAGCAATATCTTCCACAAATTATGTTAACAAATGAACACCAGTTCATCATTTAATTTAATTCGAAAATTAACAATTGTGTAATCAGAGTGGCGAGGGTTCACATCAAGCTTGTTCCCCTCGTGGAATGCATAACATATGTTATGGTAACCATATGCAACATTTAAATACATATTTGTACTCAGTTTTGTTACGATTGTATAGATAGATGCGCGTGGACCCGTATCAAAATCAATACAGATTGCCTTCGCTTTAATGATGAATTAGCCTCGTAGTAACAGTATTTAGTCCGGTGGATATTTCTGAGAAAGGGACTATAAAATGACGTTTTTTTAGCATAAGCGCCTCTAAATCTTGTGGAACAAAGAACATGTGTTTTATACCATACGTGTTTCATTAATACCACGGATTATTTGCTTTTACCAATATTTACAACACAAGATACATACAAAATGCTAGTATTTTGGTGATTATTTTCTATGCACAAATTACAAGATCAACACTTGGAAATTCGGCATAAGTACCTCGATTTTCTCCGTGTCAGCAGTGCAAGTCATGTTGAGGAACCGTGTTCCCAACTTTTACCTAACATGTCCTTTGAATTCACTTTTTTCAGAGATCTCGACTAGTCTATTACTACAAAACCCTGTAATAGAACTTGGCTGAAACTAGACGGATTTAATTTCAGGATCGCATGATCTTTTGCTCTCCATAAGTACAAGATGGCGATGCTATTCATTCCTGCATGCTTACTTGCCAGACGCCAGCATATCAAAAGCGAAGAACGTCATCGATATATGATCATGAGATGAACCTTTCCAGCTTATCCATCCATCATATGGCGTCATAATCAAATACGTGACATGTAAGGCTAACGTCATAATCGCTCATAAACAATCATGACTCGCTTTACTCCGTCTTAAACGCTTAATAGGCTGACACTTTTTACGAATTGTATGTCTTTACTATTTAATAAACATGCTGTCGAATATTTTGAAACTAATTTGAGTGGGTGCTGTTGCTGAAATAGGCAACAACAGCACCCAGTCACATTAGTTTCAAAATATCCAACAACTAGTTTTCTAGAAATTGATAGTCAGGTAGTTCAGGGATCGCTCGATACAAACACGAGCGAGCTGGGCGGTAGAGCTTAGCTTGAGATTGGTGGGGCATAGCTAACGCTGAAAAGGTCGATGTTGTGCATGTGTCGAATGTTAGTGTTAGAAATCCCTTCACAAGTCATACACATCTGAAGAGGGTGAGATGATAAATTAGAGGCAATAGGCCAGGTCACGAAGATTACACGTTTCTGCGGTCCGGGGCAACCACATTGTATTGCAGGGCAACGACATTTTAAAGATGCATATTCATACAAAATGTTTAAAAATTAATGTTTTAAAAAAATTATCTACTTTTTAGAGGCAGAAACTATGCGCCTCGGTTTAAGGAAATGAAAGAAATCGTAATATATGACGATTTATTTCTGTATTGAATTAAATCTATTTGTTGTTGTACATTTAAATTAGGGACTCATGTTTCTAATTCAAGTCACTACTTCACAAATGTGCATTAGTGTATATGTTATGAAATCAGCATATGTTAAGATTTATTTTGTTTCATTACAATGAGATGCACAATTTACGCCTCTAAAAATAGACAATTCTAACAATTTTAACAATTTTATGTTCAAGCATTCTGGTGTGAATATGCACCTTTAACATCCTTTGGGGGAGCGAGCTAGATACTAATGGTCAGGGCGTATATGGGCTAGTTACGTGATGACGTATTTCTGGGTTCAGCTCAATTGTTAAACACACAAAATAATGATTTTGTTTAACAACACATGATGACATCATAAAAAATACTTATGATGTATTAATGCAAAATAGACACTTCCGGGTTGCGAATCACGCGCAGTGATATCATACGTAATACTCACATATACTCAGAGTGAAAATGTATCGGATTTAGGCTTAACCCTTTCACACTCAAACTTGCGCAAGAAAAGTTCAATTTTCTCAATGAAAACGTCCATTTGCAGTCCAAAAGAAGACTGTTTTTGAAAATGTACCACTGTAATAACTGGCTCGGTTATCGAACCAGTCATTCCAATGGTAAAATTCCAAAAATAGTCTTCTCTTGGTCTGCAAATGGATATTTCTCAAGACTACTAGCGAAGACGTTTTTGACTGATATGAGTAATACAGAGTACTATAAAGAGTAAGGCGATGTTTACAAGGATTCGGTAGTCTGCATAGCTTACAACAATACATATTTTAAACAAAATTTCTAGAAATGGTGCATCCTGGATGTGCAGTCTGGCACCCGAACTTAAACGGCATACTTACCGCTAGGGTGGGTGGGGGGAGGTCGGGGGCAACATAATATTTGTCTAAATTTCGAACCCTGCAGTCATGTCAAGAATGGGTGGACAGACGGATGTAGGCATTCACAGTTCTCCGCGGATTTCATTATTATTCTTTCGCTGGCGATAAATGACCGAGTCACAGCTGTGATAGAACAAACACTGTGTCCAACAGTGCATCAGTAACGAAGTAGACAGAACTGAAGATTAATTACAGCGCCTGTGTACTCTCCCACAATTCTCCTGACTACTCACCACGCGGATGGTAATAAACTCACAAACGTATCTCATTGAGTCGTTTACACCTCTCTGTGTATACTTATATAGGAATTACTAGATACGACACACTCACGTGCGGCACACGTAGGGTGTCGAGTTTCTATCAACAGTCATGGCATTGTATCATTAGATTGAGACCGAATTAGCAAGTAGGTTAGTTTTACTCAAGAGTTGGGATCTGGTTGACGACCAATGGCTTGTCAATAAGAACACCATCGATTATGTATTACTTTGTACATAGATATTTAAAATGCATTTTTCCTATTCTTTACATACCCGCCCTCGGCATTCAAATAAGTTTCGGTATGTATTAATCCAAGTATTTCACAAGTTAAAATGTATATTTTAACTATTGAATCTCATTATGTCATTGAATTGTGAACACAATTCAATGACATAATGTGATTCAATAGTTACAATATATATATGGAATGATGTGAGGTTGTATCGACGTTACCGTGAATTTATGAAGAGCAAGAGAGAACGCTGATTTTGCTCAAAATGTCAATAATATAGTAATGCTTTGAACCAGGCGTGTATTTCTCCGAATACAACAACAATGCATGACATCACGAACGCCTTGTAGACACTGATCATTATTATATTAGAATTCTCAGTCCCGCATACATACGAGTGCGCGTGTTTGGCGTGGTAGGACGCGTGCGCATTACTTCTATACGTACACATACAGACGCAAGCATTGATATGCATGCGCCGCGTAGAAGGATTCCTGTGCAAATGTGAGCGTAGTCGATGCCCGATCCAGTGTATGCACACCATATGATACGCAGGGTCTAGAATAAACTAATTCGATCATACACAAAGCGAGCGGTTCCATCTTGTTATTTAATTCGAAAATTAAAGTGTGTAATCAGAGTGGTGAGGGGTAACATCAAGCTTATTTATTTTGCGAGGGTAAATCGTCAGTTGCCTGATGTTAACGAGGCCCTCAAACATATATACACTATGTACAATAATATATGATATACACTGAATGTTTGTACAAATGTCGAAAAATACAAAATACAAAAATTGCTGCAAGATTAATAATAATAAGAAGAATAGCATTATTATATTTTATATTATGATTGCCTACTTATAACTTGCGCACCTACACTCATATAGACACACATTAACGCGCACATCTACGGACTTACATGCAGACACTTACGCACACAATTACGCGAGCATGGGCGTACGCACACATACACAACGGACAGACATGTAGACAAACAATATACCTCAAACGCATTCTTTCTTCAAGACACTTTTACGGTTAAGCTCTTCAATATTTTGAAACTAATTTGTACGGACTGCTGTTGTTGCGTATGGCAGCTTAGGCCGTGTTCTTAGTGGATATTCAATCAGGAATAACGTCTTACTGATGTAGTGTGTTATTCCCGATTGGCTCTAGCGGGAACACGACCTTAAGATATAAGGAACCATTCCTACATTTGGCGGGGACTTGTTCATTGTTCATGAAGGCGCTAGATACGTCATTTTATGAATTTATTTGAATGTGACGCCATACTACAAGTGACTTACGCACACCTGCATGCCCTTATGCACACATGTGGGTACCCATGTATGTACAATTAAATAATGGTGTTAGCTAAGCTCTATCCAACATTAGCCCGAGTTTGGATCGATCGAATAGGTAGGGCCCTTAACTCCGTAAATACATTTCTTTATTTACATAAATATATACCTTTATTGTGGTGTAGGTATGTTGACTGAATAATTTGCAACCAATTTGACAGAATGAATTTTCTGCCCATGGTAGTAGTTGCGCCTAGTCCAATTGGCTCCAAATAATTAACGAAGTTTATTAACTGTAAATACATATACTTCCTATAGTCTGACCGACTATTTAGCGTTCTTGACTGACTAAAATGGCATTCATTGTTTAGTTGGTTGTAACGTCAACCTGGATGTGACGTAATTGATTATGACGTCATATATTTGATTAATACATTGGCTCGTAGTTGATTATGATGTCAGATATGTGATTAATACATTGGATTCATTAATTGGACGAAATTGATTATGACGCCATATATTTGATTAACGCATTGGATCGAAATTGATTATGACGTCAGATATGTGATTAATACATTGAATTGGATTCATTAATGGTATAAGAATTATTTAGCGGTTTCAAAATGGCTCAGTGATACATCATATAAGAAATATACATAATTCTGTTTTGAAAATTCAAACAATTAATTATAAACAAAAGATCGAGAGAGAGAGAGAGAGAGAGAGAGAGAGAGAGAGAGAGAGAGAGAGAGCGTACACAATACAACATATCCCAGTAATTAGCTATAATAATATACTACAGCTTATATATATATATATATATATATATATATATATATATATATATATATATATATATATATATATATATATATATATATATATATATATATATATATATATATATATATATATATATATATATATATATATAGTTTACATCGTTTTAGCTTAACTGCTTGACTGTTGGGTTTCTGCTAATTATGTTTGCACGAGGTTTTAGCTCTTGATGTGCGGAAACATTTGTGAAACAATCTGACAGAAAATTGATTGTAGCCAAGCCACCAACAATCTCCTATCAAATTCTCTTCAACCTCCTCAGCACATCCAGTGTTTATTTGCTTTGAAACTTGTTTTGGCTTGTAGCAACTTGGCAGCTAAATTATAGACAGAGAATATACGTTTACGATCATGTCCTGCACTTTAGATGAACATGTTATTGTCTTTAGTTCTTTGACTCTAGAAATGTAATGTTAATTGTAATTGGGAATGAATCACCGATATAATGTGCTATTGTTCTTACTGTTCTTAGTTTTGGTTACACGCGTGTCGTTGGTCGCGGATGTTGCGTAATATCCCAATGGAAACGGTGGCATCTACCGGAGTCGTTTGTAGCCGTTCAGATGGCGCCACACTTTGTCTGCAAGGCAGATGCGACCATGAAAAAGAAGAAAACAAATAATTGTTGTTATTATTATTATTATTATCATCATCACCACCATCACCATCATCATCATCATCATCATCATCATCATCAGCAGCAGCAGCAGCAGCAGCAGCAGTAGTAGTAGTAGTAGTAGTAGTAGTAGTAGTAGTAGTAGTAGTAGTAGTAGCGGCGGCAGCAGCAGTAGCAGTAGGAACTGCAGCAGTGGCCTAGTAGTAGCTGTATCCTCATCGTCATCATCATCGTCGTCGTCGTCGTCGTCGTCGTCGTCATCATCACCATCATTTGGCATGTATGTTTGAAGTGAATGACATAAGTGTTGGCGAATGTTTACTATTAGTCGGTAAATTGTTCCATAGGTGCGTTGCGGTATACGTAACATTGTACCACCCGCAATCCGTTCTAATGTGTGGAGGCTTTAATAGACCGTTCGTCTGTGACCGTAGATTTCGAGAGTGCGCATCTTCCATCAACGTAAATAGCTCTTTCATGTAACTAGGGGCAATGCCGTTTAATGATTTATATGTCATGATGTTTGTCTTAACTGACATTCTTTGAGTTAACGTCGTCCAGTTTAACGTTTCATACATTTCTTGTGACGGGGTTCTATAGGGTACTTCTATTAACATACAATGAGACACCATGCATGGTTTAATGTATACCATACGCGTTTCATTAATACCAGGGAAGATTTGCGTTTACCAATATTTACAACACAAGATACATACACAAATGTAGTATTTCGGTGATTATTTTCTATGCGAAAATTACAAGATCAAAACTTGAAAATTCTTCTTAAGAACCGCGATTTTCTCCGTGTCAGCATTTCAAGTCATGTTAATGAACGGTGTTCCCAACATTTACCTAAACTGCCCTTTGAAGTAACAGTTTCAGAAACCTCGACTAGTCTATTACTACAAAATCGTGTAATAGAACTTAGATGGCAATAAAAGGATTTAATTTCGTGATTGCTTGATCTCTTGCTCTCCAAAAGTACACGGCGGCGAGCAATTCATTCCTGCATGCCTACTTGTCAGACGTCAGAATATCAAAGGCGAATGACGTCATTGCCTCGTTGAAATAGACCTTTTCAGTTTATCCACCCATCATATGACATAATAATCAACTACGTGGCATGTAAGGATGGCGTCATAATAAAGCATGACTCGATCTAGTCCGTCGTAAACGCGTAATAGTCCGACACGGTGCACGAAGTGTATGTCTTTACTTTTTAATACACATTCCGTCGAATATTTTGAAACGAATTTGAGTGAGCGCTGTTGCTGCACTAGCAGCAACATCGCCCAGACAAATTAGTTTCAAACCTGCCCAGCAACTTACCTGACTAGTTTTCTAGAGCCTGATAGCCAGGGAGTTCAAGGAGCGATCGATCCCAACACGAGCTGCGGGGTTGAGTTTAGCTTGAGATGGGCTGGGAATAGCTAACACTGGAAAGGTCAATGTTGTGCATGCGTCGGATGTTAGTGTTAGAAATCCCTTCACAAGTCATAAACATCTGAGGAGAGTGAGATGATACATTAGAGGCAAATATTCAGGCCACGAAGAGTACACGTTCCTGCGGTCCGGGGCAACCACTGTTTACTGCAGGGCAACCAACTTTTAAAAATGCATTTTCACACCAAAATGCTTCAAAATTAAATTGTATGAAATTATACAGTTTTTAGAGGCTCAATTGTTAAATACACAATATAATGAGTTTGTTTAACAACAAATGATGACGTCATAAACGCATACTTATGATGTAATACTGAAAAATGCACATTTCCGGGTTGCGAATTGCGCGCAGTGATGGCATACTGAACACGCCCATATACTCATGATAAATATTTATCCGATTTAGGCTTAACCCTTTCACACCCAAATGTGCTCAAGAAAAGTTCAATTTTCTCAGAGAAAACGGCGATTTGTTGTCCAAGAGAAGACTTATTTGAAAAGTTAGCACTGTAATGGCTGGCTTTGTTATCGAGCCAGTCATTCCAATGGTAAATTGTCAAAAATAGTCTTCTCTTGGTCTGCAAATGGATATTTCTCAAGACCACTAGCGAAGCCGTTTTTGGCTGACATGAGGAATAAAGGGTGCTAAACAGAGTAAGGTGATGGTTACACGGATTCGGTAGTCTGCAATGCTTACCACAATACATATTTTCAACAGAATTTAGAGAAATCGTGCAAACTGCATGGATTTACAGTCTGGCAACAATAACTTAAACGGCATACTTGCCGCTGGGGGGTGGGGGGGGGGGGGTGGCAACACAATATTTGCCTAATTTCCGAACCCTACAGTCATTCCAAGGATGGGTGGAAAGACGGATGTAGGCATTCACATTTCTCCGCGGATTTCGTTATTATTCTTTCGCTGGCGATGAATGGCCGATTCACAACTGTGTTAGAACAAACACTGTCTACAACATTGCATCAATAACGAAGCAGACAGAGCGGAAGATTAATTACAGTGTCTGCGTGCTCTCCTACAATGCTCCTGACTACTTCCCATGACCATGGTAATAAACTCATAAACGCATCTCATTGAGTCGTTTACGCCTCTCTTTGTACAACTATATCGGAATTAATAGATACGACACACTCACGTGCGGCACAGGCAGGGCATCGAGGTTCTGGCAATAGGCATGCACATTATATAATTACATTGAGACCCAATGCGCAAGTAAGTTAGTTCTACTCAGAAGATTGGATATAAACACAACACAAAAAGTAAGTCACCCCTTAAATATTTGTTAATATTTTTAAAAGTGGACATGTTATTGCAGTGATATTTGGCTCACATGCCGGGGCCGATGTCCGAGACAATTGGTGAAATCGATTACCTCGCACATGCCGCTACACATGAGTACCCGCAGAGTAGGCGTGACTCTAAAGGCAATATGAAAGTTGAGACATAAATTTCAGCAGACTGCTGAAGTGAGGGATCTGCCAAGATCAGGTAGACCAAAAGTCACAACGCCTCGACAGGATCGATTCATTCGACATTTGGCTTTATGGAACAGAACAATCTCAGGTGAGATTCTGCAAAGTTTGCACTGGATCAAACAAGCCGTTTATGTACCATTTGTTTATCCTACTATTGGTAATTAACTGATTGTTATTCATTTCAGCAATACAGATCCGCGATCAACTGCATGCAGCTGCTTCGGCCGGTGCCAGGAGGATCAGTGTCCAGACTGTAAGGAATCGTGCTCATGCCGCTGGACTACGTGCCCGCCGTCTTGTGAAAAAGGCAGTTCTCTTAGTCCGCCATAGGAGAGCGCGGTTGGCATGGGCCAGGGAAAACGTACGATGGACGCGGAATCAGTGGGCTAACGTTTTGTTTTCAGATGAGACCCTGGTATGTCTCCGACACACAGATGGTATGAGACGTGTTTGGCGTCGACGTGGCGAGCGACATGCAGATTGTTCCGTTCAACCAGGCTCAGCATTTGGAGGCGGCAGTGTAATGGTATGGGCCAGTGTGAGTACACGAGTGAAGACGGCCCTCGTTCACATTAATGGAAATCTGACTGCCGATCGTTATATCACTGACGTATTGGAACCGAATCTGCTACCAATTGCTGGCTTCATCTTCACGGATGACAATGCCCGACCGCATAGAGCGAGAGTAGTTACCGAATTCTTGAAGACTCATGGTATTCATCGGATGGTGTGGCCGGCAAATTCTCCAGGCCTCAACCCGATTGAACATGTATGGGATCAATTGAAGAGGGCTGTGAACCGCAGAATCGGGGATGACACCGTTGTTGCAGATTTGCCACGCTTGTTACAAGAAGAGTGGGAGAACATTCCGCAAGAAAGGATCAGGCGTCTTATGAACACCTTGAGAGATCGATACCGACAAGTTATTCAACGACATGGCGGTTATACGCGTTATTGAAGTCAGCGATAGAGCGACCACGCTAATTTGTTATGATTTGCTTCACAATGAAATCTTTTACCTGTGATTGTTAATTTCGACGTCGCTCTGTTCTGTAGATTTACGTGTGATATTAACGTGTGTGCTATCGGTTATGAATGTTGTTGTTATTCAATGAAATTTCCGTGCGATTTTAATGAATTCCTATTGCTATTGTTATCATTGTTTGGTACTACAACCTTGTGAATTTTAAAATGAGTCAAATGTACAATTGGCTCCCTGTCATTCACACGTTTTGACAGTTGTTGAATAATTGTTTTCGCACATCATTGCTATCATGTGGCAGATTATCTGTGAGAAGTTTCATCGTGATCGCATATCTATTTCCTAGAAACAATAGGCTATATTTACTTTTTGTGTTGTGTTTATTTGATGACCATTGGTTTGTCATTAAGCGCACCACCGATTATGTGTTACTTTTTATATAGATATTTAACCTTTATCCTGTCCTACTGTACAATTATCTAATTCAGACCTATGGGTGTGTGTGTGCAAACACCCATGATTCTAAAACAAGAATAACCACCACCTCTATAAAGAAACGTTACTATAATTAATATGCATTTATTTTTCCTAGCTATGGTGTGGGATTACACAAGAAATTCGTCTAGTAAACACTTTCATAGTGTTTCCATGGTTACAAACAAACGAAATATTGTATCGACAACAAATTAAATATTAAGCCATTTTGCTGATACTTTCATGCATTTCTATAATATATGGTCATTGTATGGTATATAGAGATAGAATGTGACTACCCGCCAAGATTTATTATCACTGGATGTATCCTATATCTCTAAAATATATGTTTGTGATAATTAGGCCTGGGGTGTATTTACACCACACATGCTAGTAAATTGTGATTAACTGTACCATACACAATTACCTAGCTCTAACAATAAACAGGCAATCTAGTAGTGTCTGTATAATACAATCGAAGTATCCATGTATATAACTCAGTATGATTTAATGTATACTTGTATATAAATGCCAAAAACTCATTTAAATACATATCTCTGGTGTGTGATTGCACCCCACAGAACAAACATCAATTACCTTCTGTTACAACAGACATATAACCATTAATTAAAAAACACAGACTTGTAACTAGATAATTTGCAAATATGTTTACGTAGTTCCCTAGTGTTATATTTTATTATAACTCTGCAAGTGGTTCGTGGTTTCCGTGATAAACGCCAGATAACATTAGAAGTCCAAGGAATGCAAGCATTTTAACTCTAGTTATAAGCTTCCATGTTTTCCGCCAGTCAGGATGGGCGTCGTTCCATTCTCTGTACATACGTCCGCCCTCTCTGTTAGTTTCACGTATGACAATGGACACAATACCATTTGTGTGGTATATCCCAAACGCTTCAAGAATTATTTCCTGGCGTCCTTCTGCTGTGGTGTCAGGCTGTTGACGAATTATATCATGAAGCCATCTGCTATGCTAAATTGGAACCTGTGTCGATCACATTTTTCCATTTCTTCCAATTATATTTACCGGCCTGTTATGTAGAGCTTCGTCTCGGTTTTGAGTTAAGGCTGCTTGTTCTGGAATTTGATTTGGTCATCTGCCACGGCCGCTGCCACGCGGTTGTCCATGGTACCGGCGACCTCGAGCTCTGCCACGACTGCTGGGTTGAGCGATTGGATGTTGAACCGATTCACCAGCATCTGCTTGTCGGTCATGTTCTACCAGAATTTGCCTTTGTTCCTTTAGTTGCCGGTCTCGGGGAACATGTCTCTCATCCTGTTGTGAGTCGGACTCTAATGCAATAGGCACATCTTCATCACTAGAAAGTTCAGATAAATGATCTTCCTCTTCAGATAGAGACTCAATGCTAGCAATGTAGTCATCATTACTGTCGCTTTCGTTTGCAGACAAGTCAGAGGGTCCACCACTGTCTTCTGTAAGTAGACTAAGACTTTCCTCCAGTGTGTACTTAGCCTGCTTTGCTGTCATTCAGGATGGGTTTTACTTCAGAGCACATATACGTTGTTCACAATCTGCAATGCAATAGAAGAAAATGATAATGTAATTCATTGCAAAATAGTATATGGCTAGCAAATCCGATATGACATATTTTTCAAATGGGGTGTAAGTGCACCCCGTGTGTATTATTCTAGTACATCTAAATTCCCATCATGTACTGAGTAGACATTTGTGTTGAGGTGGTAAAAAAATATAGGAACAATGTCATAAAAGCATAGAATCGCAATGGAAATTTATAAAGAAATATCGAATACAATATATGCATGGGGTGCAATTACACCCCAATGGCAGGATTAGGGTTAAAACGCAATTTTCCCTTTCGTTACATACCCGCCCTCGGCATTCAAATACGTTTCGATATGTATTAATCCAAGTATTTCACAAATTAAAATGTATATTTTAACTATTGAATCGCATTATGTCATTGAAGTGTATTAATCTATATGGAATGCTGTGAGTTTGTATCATCGTTACCATGCATTTACTGAATAAGTGAATACTGTAGTGAAGCGTTGAACCAGGCGTGAATTTCTCCAAATATAACACCAATGCATGGCATTGCGAATGCCTTATAGACATGACATTATGCACCGATCATGATTCTATTAGTATGCTCAGGCCCGCATACATACGAGCGCGCGTGTTGTTTGGTGCGGTAGGATGCGTGCTCATTACTTCTATATGTTCAATGTACACATAATAGTGCAAGCATGGATACGCATGCGCCGCATAGAAAGATTCCAACAATCGATGCCCGATCATATGTATGCACGCCATGTGATACTCAGGGTCTAGAATACACTAATTCGATCATACATAAAGCGGCTCGTGTATGAACCCCGCATGCACCTACTTGGCTTCAAAAGGGCAAGACAAGCCGTGGGGTGGACGAGGTTGGTGGCAGTTAAATACTTTACCTAATTGTGTAGACGGAATAGTTTACAACAGATAGGACAGAGGGGTGTTGCATTTATCGAACGTCCAGTAGATATCTGTCTAAAGAATGCCAATTAATGTGTTGGTTATTTTGAAACTAAGTTGACTGAGTGTCATTACTACCATGGCTGCACCAGTGTCAAGTCAAATGTGTATCAAAATATTCGAATGGTTATCTACATAATTGCTTTGAAATTGGAATTCTGAGCACTCATGATTTAAAAGTATACGTGCATCCCATCACGCGCAATCCATAGGCGGGCCTTATCTAGAAATTAGCGGGGCATATCTCGAAATGGATCCGTCTAGTATCGCCTTGCTAGTATGATCGGCTCGAATGGGACTGAATGGCAACACGCGTGCCCACGTAACACGCGATTGCATCTCTTCACCATCCTTTTCATAAGTATGCTATGTTGGCCAATTGCACCCGTTGTTTATCTGTACCTCTATGTTGATGACATGTTGAACGAAAGTTATTCTCCTTAAACTAACAATTTATAAATGTGGCTTATAAATGTGATATTATAATGTGGCGAATATGATATCGTTTTCTTAAAACGGACTAACGATTCCTTGTACACATAGCTCGAGGTGCAGCAGAAGGATACCGCAGATAATGGAGTAAGGTTGAGCTAGTAAAGAGCACATATCCTTCTAGTAAAACGTGAGTCAATTATCAACTATTTGCTCGCCACGAGTTATCGTAGACATGAGTTGTCTGTGCAATTAGATTGCGGTATCTGTATGGGTTCTTGATTAAATTGCTTTCATGAGATACACCGCCCAGGAAGCCATACACATTCAGATACCTACCCAACCTGTTGATGATTTGTAATTGGGCCAAAAGGCATATCATTGTTCCCCTTGCTTGAATAGGACAACTTTGCTCTAGGCCTAATGCTAAATAAAGAGTATTAAACGAGTTTTCATTTGGAATCAGATTTCTAACCCGAGCTCTATCGAGTGCGAAAAACGTGATACGAAATGGCACTGACTTTGGGATTATATTTATTAGCCAAGCTTCTATTCCGCATTTTCACTCCGATGGATGAATCCAAGCTGTCACTCGTATATAAGACGTGTTATAGAATTACGACGCATATAGATTGAAGACACCATCACAGTGTGTAATACACGCTGTAGCTAAGTCCGTCATGAACATATAAAAGTCCGTCATGTGTACGACTTATTTGCCTTTACTACCTAATACCTATTATGTTGAATATATGGTACAGGGACACACCACCATGGACACACCAACACAAATGGACGGGCAAAGAGACACACGCACACAGACGCATCTGCATCAGGAACGTACACACGAACGCGCTCAGACGCTTGACAATCGCCACGTCCAGACACGCACACGCGACGACACGACTAGGGAATACGTTGAATGAAGGACACGCCCAGTGATACGTGACCAACTAGAACAGACAGGCCGCGAGTCTTATAGCAATAAATGAACAAATATAGGCCTATGCATAAACTATTAATCGACACGCCTACAATGGAACAATAAGTAATGAGTCTGAATGGACACGTGTAGAGTATAACTCCTGTAATTCAATGTAACCATGTTGTAATATGTTGTTATACGATTGTATTATATACGTCAATTATTATTAGTTACATTAGTTAATTATACTCGTAGGCCACATTCACGTGCATACCTGCCCGCCATCACTTAATACACACACATTTGTTGAAATAACGACAGCATCATATTTAAGAGTGGACAAATGTTGACGACGGGCAGTCAGACAGTTAGTCGGACAGTTGGTTAGACAGGGAGTTACAGTTAGGGACAGTTAGTTAGTGAGCGATTACGGACTCGGACAGACTTCGACAGCGATCTCTGATCGCTATTGACGGCTAGTGAGTAGTGAGACTGTTATAATGTAGTTAGCTGGCTGGTTGGTTACAGATACGTTCTTAAGGTTAACTTTGTTATATTGTATTTTACTACTTCTCTCTTAGGAATCGATTGTAGTTAAGTAGAATATGTTAGAATAGGTAAGCGACATATGACTAGAATTTGGAATTATATGTGTAAACTAAAGCATTAAGAAAGTTCAGTAAACGAGTTATCATTAATAGAATACAGCATTGTGTCATCCATTCACCCATCTCCGCTAGACTTTGCAACTGATTTGATTGGGCGTTGTCGCTGCCATAGGACGTAACAGCACACAGTCAAATTAGTTTCAAACTAGTCAACAGCCTACATACTTATCTGTCTGGACATTTTGTTTGAGCGCGTTCCCTGTCCGATCAATCCCAACACAGGTAAAGCGTGGGTGGAGCTTAGCTAGAGATGGGCGGGGCGTTGTTAACAAAGGATTCTTTCAGCTGAGTTATCTTCTTGACATTGTGCGTTATTTGATTTACACACAATTTATTTAGTTTAAGGAGAGGCGCGATGCGTCTTCTGCTCGTGTCTCCCACATAATGCAGTGTTACACACGGAGTATAGTAATACGTGGCGGGAAGAAAGGTTGGAGTAGAATGATATCTGAGTGCTGTGTACGTGCATGCTTGCACAGTTCCAGTACAGCGCATACACAAGTGAACGTGTCTCCAATAAAACACAGCGTGTTAGTTAGCAAGAGAATATTGTTGAATGGACGTTTCCGGTGTTAGCTATGCCTCGGTCATCACTAGCTAAGCTCCACCCTCACCTCGCTCGTGTTGGGATCGATCGATGCCTGAACTCCATGACTATCGATTTTTAGAAAACTATACGTGTACGCTGTTACCTTTTTTAAAACTATGGCAGCAACTACGTCCAGTCAAATTAGTTTCAAAATATTCAGCAGCGTATTACTTAAATGGTAACGTCATGCAATGCGTACACCCTGTCGGACTATTAAGCGCTAAAGACTGCCTATTTCGAATCAGTAATGCCGGCATGCTTATGACGGCATCATACACGTCACGGGAGTTGAGTATGCCGTCATATGACGGATGGATACACTTGGAAAGGTCCATTTTGTACCACAATGTCTTCCAAAATATGCTAAAGTACAGATTGTGCATTATTTAAATTTAGTATCGCTAATGAAAGGTTTAATTAAAGGTCAACAATATTCCTATTATGGCAACTGCAATATGTTGTAATTTCATATAAGAGACATTACCATTTCGACCTTTTCTTTAACATGACTCAACGTAATTATGCTATTTTTCTACAATGTAGCAGTTGTACAATAACGTCAGAGCCCTCGCCAGTATGTCCTCTGAGCTTCACCGGACATAGTACTACATACACATCCATCATCTATTGCTATTCCTAGGCGCACATTTTAATGGACCTATCCAGAGGACTGACGTCATATGCACCCATTCTAGCAACACCACCGAACCGTACTAATTACGTTGTAATTCATCGTACGTTACCCCTGGTTGTTTTCTCCCAGAAAAGTCCGCGCGCAGTCGCGGAAAGTAGTTTTCACTCAGCCAATGAAAATGCGCATTACGGTTTTCGGTCGATGTTGACAGACATCTGTCACTAACGTAAACCCCTATACGTAAACCGTGGCGGCTAGCGTCGCTTCAAAAAATGGGCATGATTTTAAATGTTTTTTCTTCGTCTAATTAACTTTGATCACACTGTAACAACATATATGTTGGAGGATCTTATAGCTCTTGTCCCACTATGTGTTCGTGTGTGTACATCCTGATTGAAGAATCGCTTAAGACTACAAGACACCAATTGTCGTACTGCAGCTGATGCGGTAATTTGGAAAAGTATTTCTCTCAACGCTTTCACCACTGAAATCCTGGTATGTTCATGTGAAAGCCCCAGCATAATTAAAGATAACGTCTTTAGTATTTTGGTAACTAGTTTGACTTGAACTGTTTGGCTTAAGTATAGGTAGCAAAACACATTCCAGTCAAATTAGTTTCAAATCACTCGACATAATATGTACTTCGATCATACATCATATATGATCTGTTTTATCTGGTATGTAGTGGTGAGATTGTTACAATTATTTCTTTTTATTAAGATCTAAAATATTGGGGTGTTGTTTGCGTAAGCTTAATATTATCAAACAATCATAATATCGAAACACCCATGTTTTGAATGGAGATTACTCCTTTAATCACTGAAACCCACAAAGTGACAACTATATACATCGAGTCTCGGACGTGGTGGAATGTGTTGGAGGTAGTCCGACTGGACGCTGTTATTGTCATAGATAGCACCCCATCCCACCCTTCACACTGTCTTAACCCTTTAACAATCACACCGGCAGTGGTCCTCGAAATGTCCATTTGCAGACCAAGGAGGAGAATATTTTTTGAGAATTTACCACAACTCATGTCAGTGGTAACATTTTCAAAAACAGTACTCTTGGTCTGCAAATGGACATTTTCTTTGAGATTACACAGATTTCAGTACCAAATCATGGATTTTCACACATATTCGTTCATGTTAGGTCCACATCTTGTTTCCTGTTACATTTTAAACACTGGTTGATATTTGATGAAATGTTCCATTACAATTTTATAATTTTTAGCCCAGGTATTCATAATAACGGTCAAAATGAATATATTTCTCTGTACACATTTGCTTTTGACACACAATTCACATGTTTCAGTACAACATTTATGTAGCATTTCAACATTAATTTCTGCATTTAAGTACACATTTCCATGATCTTGCCAGAATGTGTGTTTGCAACCTAATTTGAAATGCTTCTGATTTAAATACTGATATCACAGGCGTATTATTCTATATGGACTTGTATACTGAAATTGTAGACTGGCATGCACAGAGGCCATCTTTAAATTACTATTGTCTGTTTGTATTAATTATATCAAATAATATAATTTGGATATATAAGCATTAGATAAAATTTAAGAATTGGAAAACAATTGTAGAACACTTTTATGAGCTTAAGTACGTTTTTCAAAAATGTATGCACAATTTCTGATTGAATACCTATTTTGCTGAACATTTTGAAATGAAATTGATAGGAAGTCATGGTTTCATTCAGCAATTTGGTCAAGGGGATGGCAACTTAATTGAATACAGATACAGCGCCTATACAATTTCCATTAAATCACAACAAGTGTGCAAACGGTTAATGAATAGCTACATCTACTTAAGCGTTACATGTATATGGATGTTTAGGATTCATCACATCAGGATTCATCACATACATGTACCTGTAACAACGGATACAGTTTACCTGCTCCCAAAAATACTGCAATATTAATATTTCTACATAAAAAGACTGGACTGATTGTACAATTTATTGAATTTTCATTGTTTTATTATTTTCCTAGCTTTATTTTGCTGTGCTTAGCAGAAATATAGTAAAAGAAACCCTAACTTTCACCATGAAAGATAATTGTCTACATTTACCTACCTCAATTGCCAGGGACTTGTGATTGGTAAATTATTTTATTGGGCCTCAAGACATGATCCCACCTGATATTTCATAAATTATGTGTATGTAGTTAAAATAACAGAACCACCCATGTAGATCCCCACTTCGACTTCAAATTCTGCATTAATAATCTACAGTCAATAGCAAAATTATTTAAATAATTACATCATTTAAAATATAGGTGACTGATGAGATATGCTTGATAAAGAACAGATAAAAAAGGACAATCCATGTTTATTATTTTATTTACTATTATACATTATCCAGGTTGCTGCCAGGAAGAGAAATTGTCTTAACCACCACCTCTACCCCTCCATACAACATCTAAAATTTTAGAGGCCTAATGCTCCCTACCCCACCCTCTGTTTCTGTCACTAACCCCACAAAACACACAATTTGTGAAAATAACACTCATACGTTTGTAGAGTGTAATAATACATTCACCAACTGTGTCATGGTGGATTTAAGATGCTATCATGGGTTGTGTCCAAATTAGCAGTCATTGTCTGGGTGGGGTTCCCAATGGTTATGGGGTAGGTGTGGTGTCATGCCCCTTCCCCTATAATAAATGGAAAATGATATGCTCTGGGAAGTAGTTTCCTGCATATTGATTAATTAATTCATAATTAAATTGAAATTAATCATTGTTTATTTACTGGGATGCGGGTGGGAGATAATGCAGTCCACCAACACCACCCTCCGCCTCCCACCACCCCAAGGGCGGAGTTGGGATTGGGGTGGTGGGTGGGGGTGGGGGTGGGGTTGGTGCAAAGCCAACCTAAATATGGGGTACACGGTTGGTTCTTTCCCGGAAAATATTTTGAAATCAATGTCGTGAGATAGCGTCGCCTGCATTTTACCAAGATTCACATGCACTGATGGTGTGGGCCGCGTTTCTGACATATCATCGCTGTAGTATTTTGCCTTCACTTTGTCAATTTGGTCAACTTTATCGGTAGAGCGGATGTAAAATTGCAATTCTCATAGCTTTGAGTAGCATCAACTGCTGCCGTGTTGTTGTTTTACTAACAAAACCGTGATCAGCTGGCCGTACACTTGACGGCCAGTCATCTGCACACGCGTGAAAATGACGTCATAAGGGAATTCCGTAAAATCTATAATATTATTATTATTATTATTATTATTATTATCTTGGCTGAGTATGACGTCATGTGACGTCATATTGATCGATTGATACGCTTGCAAGGTGAACAAAACAGTCATCAAGGAAATGTACATTTCAGTCATGCCAACAAAAGACCACGAATCTGCAAACATTGGCTGTAGCCTATTCGACTGGAACTTTTCGTAGAATATATATAGACTCTATATATTCTCTAGAGAGTCAATATTTTTTCCCAGTCGAATACAGCCAATATGTGTTAGTTCCTCGTAACAAGCTTGTCAAATAGCAATGATCACATCAGTTTGACATAGATTCCCCATGGTGTACGCGTGGGGCTTAAACGCTAGGTTATTTGATTGAATCCGCCCAGCCGGTTTTTACAATTATATATCAATCATTGGCGATACTGTATTGCATACTTTAGAAGCAATTGAATCTGAGAAGTGGGATGTGTTTATGCTTTACGTGTAACCCGTCTTGCACCACGTTACCAGTGTGCCCAGAGAGCCAGCAAATAACCGCTGCAGTCGCTTTGAGCAATGCCCAATTGCAGTCGAAGAGAACAATATTTTTGGAAGTTTACCACTGAAATGACTGACTCGATAATCGAACCAGTCATTCTAGCGATACATTTCCAAAAATAGTCCTCGCTTGGACTGCACACTTAACATTGGCTAGGAAGAAAAAGTGTTGGACGCTGTTGTCACATGAAGCGTTAATGGGCCTTTCCTGGTTTAGCTATGCCCCGCCCATCTCTAGCTAAGCTCCACCCACACCTCCAACGTATTGGGATCGATCGATTTCTGAACACCCTGGCTATCAATTTCCAAAAAAAACAACATGTAAGCTCTTGACAATTTAGGAACTGATTTGACTAGGTGCTGTTGCTGCCTAAGGCAGCTAACAGCGCCCAGTTAAATTAGTTTCAAAATAGTCAACAGCATGTTTATTAACTAGCAAAGAATTACAAAGACATACAATTCATACAACGTGTCAGACTGTTTGAGATTTGATGACGGTCTATATGGAACCCTTTGTGACGTAATGATTGCGACGTCATCATACACGCGCTGTGCTGATTAAGACGGCACACAAGGTTAGATGATGAATAGATACTCTGGAAAGGTAAAATGACTAACCCTCTCTTAGCTACTCCGCGCCCATCTCCAGCTAAGCTCCGCACACACTGTGCCCGTTTTGGGATCGATCGAACCCTGACCTCCTTGAATCTTAATTTCCAGAAAACTATACAGGTAAGATGTTGAATATTTTTGGCAGCAACACCACCCAGTCAAATTAGTTTCAAAATATGTAATATGAGTGTTATTATTGAGTAAAGACACACACTTGGTGCACATGGCGGACTTTCAAAGGTGTGTGATAGATTTAGCTACATCATCCATTAGGCACGTTGATTCTGATGTCAGCCTACGTGTGGTAAAATTAATTATGACACCATATATTTGAGTGTCAGACTGGATTCATCCATTGGCGAGCGGTGTATTATCGTACTGGAATCTCGCAGTATACTGATATCCCACCTCTCTGTTAAGGAAGGGCATTCCGTCTAATATTTGCTTGCGTTCTGCTAAAGTGCGTCAACACGTACACTAGAGGTAAATACACACTGCATCCAAACTGCGCCAATACGTACACTAGAGGTAAATAAACATGTCATATACAGTGTGGGAATACGTACATTAGGGTTAAAGAAACACGGCGTCTACAGTGTGGGAATACGTACACTAGAGGTAAATGCACACCTCATCTAAAGTGCGTCAATACGTACACTAGGAGGTACATACATACGGCATCTAAAGTGCGCCAATGCGTACGCTAGAGGTAAATACACACGCCATCTACAGTGTGGGAATATGTACACTAGAGGTAAATGCACACGTCATCTACAGTGCGTCAATACGTACACCGATTGTGTCGGCGAAAGGTGGTGTCGGTCAAGCCGGCCTCTCTGCATTGGTCTTGAAGAAAAGAAGACTTTTGATTGGGTTCTTTTAATGTTACCACTGTAAGGACTGGCTGTGTAGCAGAGCCAGTCATTCCAGCGGTACATTTTCCAAATGAAAAGTATTCTCTTGTGTTGCAAATGGAGACTGATTAACCACCAATTTATATGTAATTACCTATTCACCCTTTAATGGCCAATTCTACCAGCACGGTCACTGATTGCCGGGCAATAGGGCAATATTTGTGTATATTGCAGTGGTAGATTTACCAAAACAAAGCTCGCCTGCTGGCCTGTAAATACCTTCAGCGAGCAAATAATACCGTGCATTGCTGAATCATACGCCGTCAAAATCAACTACGTCACGCGCAGGCTGATGCCATAATCTATTACATCATGAGCGGCGTGATTTAATCAATCATAAACGCTTGCTTTTCGTCAAATTATACTAATCGTATGTCTTTACTATTTAATACACATTAAACAGCTTACCTGTATCAATTTCTAGAAATCAAGAATTAGAGTGTGCAGGGATAAAACGTGGTTGGAGATTAGCGAGAACTGGGCGTGGCATATCTAGAAATGGATACTTCTATTGCGTATTAGTGAGTGCATTACAGCTATAAGCACTGTTCAATTTTAAACTAGAATATAATAATTGAAATTCAATATAAGAAAAAAGCCTAGTGTACATTTGTTCTGAAAGAATGGTGCGAGAGAATGTCCTGTGGACGGATCCCAATAACCAACCAGGATCAGGTTCAGTATCAGCAAATAATTATTTCCAATTGTACCACATGACTACTCATTTTCCCACTCAGTAGCTCGGCTTATCTCGTTACAGAATGGCATGTGCTGATTGGATCTCTGCCGCAGCTTACCTACTGATCCAATGGACATCGGCCTACTCGATAACGTGACTAATTTTTCCAGGGAACATAACCGCACTCGCTCTACTTAGATGCATTGCGACCAGCCAGTAATTGACTTACATCGTCTGGTTTTCCAATTCAAGAGAATTATTCTAGTTTTCTAGAAATTGTAAAAGTACATGCGAGTGCCTTCGTTTGATCATCTCTGAAGGCTATATTGTCTGCATACGCCATCCCTAGTGGTATGCGCGGTGTTCATAATGGTGGGAATGTTATTTGGCCTATTTCAATCAAACATAAACAATATCACACTATATTGTAGCGTGATGTATGATACTGTTATGTTAACTGTTTTTGGAAGAGTTACTAGAGGAAATGTGATGCATGGCCTTCAGTAACCCACATCAATTAATACTGTGTACGTTATGAGAGAGAGAGAGAGAGAGAGAGAGAGAGAGGGAGGGAGGGAGGGAGAGAGAGAGAGAGAGAGAGAGCGGGGCGGAGTGAGTAAGTGAGTGAAGACGTTGAAACAACAGTAATAGGATGACGCTGGATGTTTGAACACTCATGCTCACACTACGGCAAATATTGTTTTCTTTAAATGTATATACTGGGAATTCAGGTTTCAGAGTTTCAAATCAATTGCAACAATCGTAAAAGTGGGCGGAGATAATTCTACATATGGGCTCACCTAGCTCTAAAATGGCCCCCCTATTATCAAATAACTAGTGGCAGACAAAGGTCCAATCCGTTGCCAAACTGATGAATCCAATGTATCGATCAATCATATGACGTCATAATCAACTACGTCGCAAAATCATGTAGGACGAGGTAATAATCATTTCCGTCATCAATGGCGCGATATAGTCAGTCAAAAACTCTTGATAGGTCGTTAAGTTGTAGGAAGTGTATGCCTTTACTATTTAATAAACATGGTGTTGACTATTTTGAAACTAGTTTGCGCGAGTTAAATTAGTTTTAACATATTCAACAGCTTTCCTGTAAAGCTTTCTGGTAATTGAGATTCGGGGAATCCAGGGACCGATCGATCCCAACATCCCAACATGGGCAAAGCGTAGGTACTCCTTAGCTAGAGATGGGTGGAGCATAGCTAAAACCATATTCCTCCATTACCATTATACGATTACATAATACGTATATTTCCTTTACAGCACCAACAGACTATGCAGCCATGTGCTCCGAAAGCGAACTCCTGTTTAGTTTGCTGGCTAGTGGCATTGCTGACGTATTCAACGACACGTCCTCTCAAGAGAGGGAGGAAAACAATTGTACCATACATGTGGATGACATGGATAAGTTATTTTCTGGGAAACCGACCAGCAGTGGGCCTCTCGTGTTTCATATCGGCCGAGCAATGTTCGGATGGCTGACACCGTTAATTATCATAATTGGATTATTCGGTAACAGTTTGTCATTAAAAATTTTCCTTGGTAAAAATCTGAGAAAGTTGTCTGCAAGTAGCTACCTGGCAGCGCTCTCATTCTCTGATTTGATGACGTTGATATTCTGCGTTTTAGTCGAATGGTTTCGTAAAGGAATACCCTACCTAACAAACGGAACCAGCGTATCGTGGGTGGATTCAAATATTGTATGTCAGGTACAGCTATATTTGAGCTACGTGTTTCGTTTTATATCCGCCTGGCTTGTGGTAGTATTTACTGTGGAGCGATATATAGGTGTATGTCATCCTCTGTGGTGGAAGGACCATTGTTGGATGAGCTGTAGTAGAATGATAGTGATGTCGGTGGCAATTGCAGCATCGGTACTTCTTCTTTATAAACCGATTCTTAGTGGTGTGTACCCACTAAATGATAATATATACTATTGCACTTCTAATCCAGAACATGTATTTACATCCTTTGTCCTTGATATCGTGTATGGAATTTCGATCACCCTGACACCTTTTATTATCATCGCTGTTTTGAACATCCTGCTTATTAGAAAACTAATAAAAACCAGCAAAAAACATCGCGAAATCCGATCGTGTTACAACCAATCAAAAATTCGCTTCGAATTCACACTCATTCTCGTTGTAATCTCATTCTGTTTTGTGGCCTTCAATATGCCGTATTTCGTCGTGTGGGTGCGCAAGTATTTCATACACCAATCACATGATATGGTTTACGATACGAGGTATTCGCTAGGAGTACTAGGTATAGTGAGGACTATATTCTTTATGAATTACTGCGTGAACTTCTTCTTGTACAGCATCACTGGTACGTATTTCCGACAAGAGGTGCGCCGTACCTTCTGCCTTAAACAGACAAGGGCCCGCTATGAGCAGTGTTCTAGAGGAACCCAAAGCCAGACTCAAACAATCAGGATGTGGGTACGTCCCCGTGTATCTAATCAGAAGAACCACTTAGTCAGTCATCTTCTTTTCTATCGACTGCGAGAGAGTGTTACAGAGCTCCGTATATAATCGGTGCAAGTATATATGTGCTACCTTATCGCGCTTATTATATAGAGCCTGATTTGTGTTCAAATCACATCCATTCGAAGCCCACAGTAACCATTCAGTTTATTTCCGGTTTTCATCGGAAAATGCCCATTTAGAACCACGTAGTCATAGAACCACGATGTCTTAATTTAGGAAAAAACCCCATATGCAAGTGTATTTAAGCTGTAAAATAGTTTGAAGCCAATTTGTTTGCATGTGGTTGCGGTCTTAAGCAGTAGCTACGCACTACATGCTAATGGAGTGATACAATATCGCCCGCACATAGCTGACGTCATAAGGAAATAGGGCACATGTTAGCTGGCATCGTCCTCCGAATGACGTATAGCTCTGTCATGAAAATCAAAAAGTCTGTCACAAAGTACATGCCATTTATGTATTTTCTAAATGTATAATGTAATACTATTACGTTGTATATTTTGAAACGAAGTCGATTCTGACCCCATGTCTGCGCCGATCCCAGACATATTAGTTCCACACACATTCACTATCTTATCTTATAGACACCATGGTATTTAGATATCACAGTTTCGAATCGATTCCAACACGTGCTAATCACGTGATCACCTACTAACTGGGGGTGTGGTCATAGTTACAAATCGATCCGTCCGAGTATTAAAACAAATTGTTTTGTGCTTTAAATACTTTTTCCTATCGTGGGCTGTCTGGCAGATACTATTCTTCTTCTCTTTTCGTTCGCTGATCATACAGCCGGTCCTAAAGTGACTATCGACATGATCATAAGCGGCAGATACTATGATTACCAACAATAAATAAACCTCTGCTCTTCCTCCTCCTCCGCCTCGTCCCCTCCTCCTCCTCCCCCTCCTCATTCTCCTCCTCATCCCATCATCATCATCATCCTCATCCCCCCCCTTTAACCCATACGCTACTCCACACCCCCTCATCATCGACATCCTCCTCATCCTCCTCATCCTCCTCATCCTCCTCTTCCCCTGCTCTACCTCCTCCTCTACTCCACTCCTCCTCCTCCTTCTCCTCGGCATACTTCTTCATTACCACATCCACCACCACCACCACCACCGCCGCCGCCGCCGTCGCCGCCGCCGCCGCCGCCGCCGCCGCCGCCGCCGCCGCCGCCGCCGCCGCCGCCGCCACCACCACCACCAGCGGCGGCAGCAGCAGCGCCACCATCAGCACCACCACCACCCCCATGACCATCACCACGACTACCACCACCACAACCATCACCACGACCACCACCACCAAAACCAACACCACGACCACCACAACCGCCATCACCACCCCCGCCACCAGAACGACCATCACCAACATCATTACCACATCCACCACCATCACCACCACCACCACCATCATCACCACCGCCACCACCACCACGACCACCACCCACCCACCCTCCACACCACCACCACCTCTATTATTAATATCATTATTATTTTTATATATTTTTTTTATATTATTATTATTATTATTATTATTATTATTATTATTATTAGTATTATTATTATTATCATTATTATTATTATTATTATTATTAGTATTATTATTATTATCACAGTCATGTACAGCTGACGAACGTAAATTGGCAAAGAGCAGCGTTAATGGCAACACTAGTGGCTTTCATATGGCAAATCCAACCAGACGTGTCCCGAGACGTGATGCGAGCGACAACAGTCAGGTTGACACTCCTTTAGAGGATGGCGAAGAGCCCACGCAGGAGACGCTCGAAACATATTTAGATTGATAGAGCTCTGCTTAAAATGTATGATTTTCTTCATCTGCACGGATGTGTGCAAACATGTATGTCGTCGTCGTCGTCGTCGTCGTCGTCGTCGTCGTGGTCGGCCGCCGTGGCGGCGGCGTCAATGTTAATACATAGTACGATTATTCGGAAATAAGTGTCATCCTTCGATCTCTGCAAGTCTGGAATTATAATATACGCAAATGAAGTCTATAATGTGTTGGTATATATTTAGAGTTGTAATGTGGGTGGGTGACTACGTGAATTTGTGGCTGATCTATCCTCGTTGTTATCACAATCGTTGTGCTGTTAATCACCATATACGACTAGAAGATAGCTGGCACACAATGCATAGCACACATAACACAGTTCTATTTGATAATGAATGATACGCCGGCGTAAATACACTATGTAATATACATGTAATACATCATCGTTCTGAACATTGCATGTAGAAGTCCGTAACACACTAAGACCTATCGTGGACTTCGAGCAAATTAGGTATGCGTTATAGACGCATATCCGATACTATGAGCTGTTAACCCTTTCACCCCCAAGCTGTCCACGAAACGGGCTGCAGTATGTAGTATGTATGTATACGTACTGTATGCTGTGGCTGTTGTAGTAGAATCATCACACAGCTGCCATCAGTTCTCCTTCGTATTTGATCACTATGGCTTGTCCTCGGTCAACATCTTTAGCTTCCTCGGGTCCATTATTTATCTGAGTGTACAGAGTGCTGTGTTCTTGAGGTCACCTCGCAGTACGCTTAACATATGTATGCACTGACGCCCTCTTTTGCTTTTATACTTACCTGCTCCCACTAGGGCGACTCTCAGGACGCTCTGCGCTGGTGTGGCTTCTGTCATCCTTAGCACTGCAGTGTTGTATTGCACACCTTGTATAATAAACCAGTAGAAATTGACGAGCAAATAGGTGCACCCGGACATTTTAGTTAACATCGACATTTTGGTGTCAGATTCTTCATATGACTGGCCTAAGGGCACACAGAAAAGTTCTCACAAATTCTCACTTGGGGAAACATGTTTTTTAACCCTTAGAACATTACGTGCGAAATACGAAAAAACATGTATAATTTAGTAAGTATTATGTTAACTACTCCTGAAATTTGTCTTACCGATAACTATTGGTGCTTACAGTAACCCATGCTGTATTGCCGTATTTGACACACTCTCTACTTAAAATAATGTCATGTATAATAAAACAAAATGGATTTTTAGCGTTAAACATCTATATAGTAGCAAAACGAATGCCTAAGAATAGCGCTATATGCAGCGATTTAAAATGTTTCTTCAAATATTTGGTCAGGCAATCAGACGTATTTAAACTAGTTACTGCCCGAAGCTAAAAGATGATTAACATAAATATTCCTGATATTAGTACGTTTATCTTTACAATAATATATAGACCGGGGTATATTTAGAAAGTGGTAATCAAAGTAAAGTGAAAAGCACGTTTGACTTATAATTCGATCTATCGAATCTAAATATTTATTCAATCAATTTTCAAAAGAAATGAACTATGGCTGACACGCGGCATGACGAGATTTGTGTTGTTAGTAATGATTATAATGATTGCAGGTGTAGAAACGTTGGTCCTAGAGGACTTTCAACATTGACTGACGCGTCAGAAAGGCGTGGAGATGATATTCGTTTCAATTTATCTTTGTCGAATGAACACTATCTATACGATAAATGCTAAAAGGACTACACAGTATCCAGAAATATCGCAAAGGCCCAAAAGACGGTGGACAGAGACAATGAAAAATTACGAGCATCCACGCCTACACTGCAATCAGCATGTACCCCATATGATTATCATACACATTGCTTAATTCGCACTAATGAACGACATTCTCCTATCAGCAGCGTACAATGTATCGGAAAAGACAAACACAGCATAGTCCAAGAAAGCTTGCTAAAAACTTGCTAGAAAAGGCATGAACAAATAGCAGACGATTTAAAGGCCAGGATACTTTTTGCTGGTGATCTCTGTGCGGTAGAGACAAAATACCATTCATTTAGAATTCATATCTTGTAAAAGCATCAGCTCATGTGGTCTTTCATTTTCTAATAAACGGAATTGTGATGACATACATGATGCAGCATTCACACATCTGTGTGCTTGGCTAACAAAGCCAGAACAGCAACAGCAACATTTTACATTGCAATATCTTCGTTTACAGTTAATCAGTTACTTGCCGACTGGTGTCCCCGGACACAGCGTAAAACACGTCCACTGCCGTCTTGTTGATCATTTTGGGAAAGACGTGACAATAGCTCCGGTTGAAGGCCGTAGTCACACTAATGTATGCAGCCTTATCTTTCAGACATGATTCATATGATGCAGCATCAACCAGTAATGATCAAGGTGAGAATATACGACTACTCAGACTGGTGGGGTCCTTGGTTAATCAAAGTATCAAGGATATAGATCAAAATACAGATGTGTATCCAGAGCCGTCGAGCTTAGACTTTGAAACGCTTGAGCGTGAGGTACCAGATACCCTAAAAGAACTAATTTCCTGTATATATCCTGAACCTCGCAGCGAATCCGCTAAGCTAAAAAAGAAACGGACGCTGGTGTGTGTATGCCATTTTATTATGCAAGCAGCTGGGAAGCAGTCGTTTATATCACCACTACTGTTATCCATTGGCTTGTTTATCCACCAACCTACCAGGTCCCGCGTGATCATTGATGTACTTTCGTCGCTCGGACTAAGCGCATCCTATGACCAAGTCATTGCTTTCCAGAGAGCTGCAGCCGGAAGCGCATCTGTTGAAGAACTCTGTCCTCGGCTCATAGAGAAGAGGAAAGGGGTTGGGTTCTGCAAATGGGTTGCTGACAACTTTGATTACAACGAGGATACCATTTCTGGTCATGATACAACTCACGTGATGGGGAGTATTGCATGGCAAACAGTGATTGAACGCAGAGCCGATCCTTTAAAGGCAATATGTCGTAGAAATTTAACTGCTGATGACATCAAACAAGCCGGGGATGTTGGTGCCTTTATTCTACCATACTAATGTCCAACTAAATCACTAAAGTTGGATGTGAAGAGCAAAGAAGTTAAGCCTATCAGGTTATCTATTGACAAGTATAACAGATTAAACACACTGTGGCTGTACTCTAGGATTCTCACAGCTCAACCAGCAAACTGGCAGGGCTTTATGTCTGACGTATATACAGTTGACACTTTCCACTGTACTGCACTAGTTTACAACCCCATGGTTCCTTTGAATCCAGGAGCACATGGAGCTATTTATAGTACTATGATGTGTGTGTAGTTACAAGCCAGAAAAGCAGGGATGTGTTGTGCAACCATAACATTTGACCAACCGTTGTAGTTGAAAAGCTACACAATTAAGCAAGACAACTCCATCCAGTTTGCGAATATGTACATACGTCTGGGTGGTTTCCACCAACTAATGTCTTTTATTGGCGCTGGCTCTAAGATCATGGAGGGGAGTGGGCTAGATGATTTGTGGGCAACTGTCTACGCTAGGAACTCTCTCCCCAAAATGATGGAGGGAAAAGCCTTACACACAGACACTGAGGGCATGTCTCTTGACAGATGCTGCTTTGCATCTTCTGTTAATTGAACCACAAGATGATGGATTTGTTAACGACGGTACAGCTGACAACATCTCATGTAACACATATGATGAATCTGTACTCTCCGAGTTGCAAGATGAAAACAGCGACGTTGATGATGATAGTTATAGCTCATCAAATGAACAGCCAACCGAAGACGAAATTGCTACAACACATGAAACTCAAACCCATATGGCAACATATGGCATGTGGTCACAGTACACAATCGATGTAATGCACTCATGTCACATGATATTTCACCAGATGATGTTTGTAACAATGAACATTTGCAAAATCTATGTAAGCCAGTTTGTGATTTGAGGAAGAATATAGAAAAGTCCAGAACAGGCAACTTATGGTCTTTATTCATGGACTTTATAGCAATTGTAAGGTTGTTCATCAGAGCTGAACGTACTGGTGCCTGGCGACTCCATCTGACAGCTACACAGCTAATGTTGTCATTCGTTGCTGCCACTGGGCATAACAATTACACGAAAGGTTGTCGCCTGTGTCTTCAAGATTCTCTTGAACTATCCCCCTGCCTTGAAGTGCCCATGCACGAAGGATACTTTACTGTCCGTAGAAATGAAAAAGTGTATTTGAGTGGTACATGGTCGGATATGACCATTGAGCAGTGCCTTATGAGAGCTGAAAAAAGGAGGATTGAGCACATAACGCACAAAGATTCTGCGAGAACAAAATGGCTCCTCACAGCACATATCATAGCACAATACACACATGCTCTGCGATAGCTGACTGACACATTCACGGGAACATGGTCAGAACAGCATAGGGAAATTCACCCAGCAAGCATGACAAGCGATCTAGAAGACGTGAGGAAGCTTAAATTTGTTTCTTATGACACACAATCCTTTCACGGTTAATGAGCATCAGTTGAGAAACATTGCTGCACGACTAATTGCAGATCATCGTGTTACTGTTAATGATGCAATTAACATTGGCCAGACAATTCACGAGAAGCTAAATGAAAGAAAGTTTGGTGATATTCTTCTAAAGAGAACAGACCAAGCTGTGACTTTTGCTGTCATGCGAAACGTGGTCAAAGTCGGAAGCGAAGAAGTCCATGTGTCTTCTCAAGAACTCTACCATCACTTACTGTCTAGCGCCTATGTTTCCGGTCCTCTAGATAAAAGCATATTTGAATATGACCTTACCATAGTATGTCCAGCCCTTTTCCACGATGATGGTACTATGAGGAAATCCCAAAAGTTACAACTGGCAAAGTACATAGTTGGCATGTACACTACGATTGTACAGCAACTGTCCCAGAGCCAGCAGCAAGAGTTGTTGATGGTTGCGCACTTTTACATCAGGTAGGTTGGCCAAAGATCGGGACGATGGACACTGTATGTAGCTCATTTGTGTCTGCGGTTATACATTGTAGAGTGGTTGGAGTGCCGATATGCGTAATCTCTGATAGCTATTAATGCACCAACAACAAACGACCAAGAACAGAAGAGGCGGCGAGTTACTCAATCAGATTTCCCTGATGTGGCGGTTCAAAACAATACACCTGTTCGAGGAAACAAGGCTGGATTTGTCTCAAACACACACAATAAGCAGAGCACCATAAATGTGATGGCAGAACATTTAACAAATGCAGGTGTTGAGGTAGAGCATGCTGAATATGAAGGTGATGCTGATGTTGTGATCGTAAGCCAAGCATTAGAACTGTCACAACCAGAGCGACCCACGATAGTTCCTGCCGATGATACGGATGTTTTGATTCTGCTAGTCTATCATGCAAGCATGTCTTCACATATCTTCCTACAAACTAGGCAACAACAGATATGCATTACAGTGGGTAAAGATATTTTAGGTAGAGATCTGTGCATGTGTCTGCCATTTGCCCACAGTATGTCTGGTTGTGAATACTACATCAGCTATTTTAGGTCATGCTGATGTAATTAGAATACAAATTGGACTGTTAACTAAAATGTCCGGGTCCATGTCAATTTCTACTGGACTATAATGCATCGTCGGATATTATTCTGTCTGGTCATCGGTGTCCAGAGATGGCGCGGACGTGTTTGCTGTGGCAGACATCACGTTTGCGCAGCTGTTACAGTTATATGGAAGACAGTGGTCTTGCCAAATGCCCAGTTGCAGACCAAGAGAAGAGTATTATTTTTGAAAATGTATCACTGGAATAACTGACTCAGTGACGTTGCCAGCTATTCCAGTGCTAAATGTTCAGAAATATTATTTTAATAATTCTATGAAAACAAATACATTTCGACGAGGGTTAAAGAGAATGATGCCATATCTACTGGTAAAATGGTTTAATATTTTCTTACGGACGAGATTCTTGCTTGCGGAGTAATTCTGACTCTCCCCTTTGTTACTGGCTTAACACATATGTTATGCGGTCCACGTATGATCATCGTACACAATCCCACTCCTCTCCATATCCATTCAATAACACATATATGCGTACACATTTACCAATTGATGAATCCAAACAGTCACCAGAGTATATGGCATCGTGATGAATTACGCCACGTGCAGGCTGACGTCACAACAGAAATGCGTAATAAATGGCGTAACTAAGTCCGCCATGAACTTTTACAAGTTAGTCATTTATACCAATTGTATATCTCTACTTAATATCCATTCATTTGAATATGTTTATACTAATTTGAGTGTGCGCTGTGCTGCCATAGCCATCAACAGCATCATGTCAAATTAGTTTCAACATGTCCAATAGCTTAACTGTATAGTTACATTGATATTTGGATTCTGGGAATTCAGTGCTCGATCGATCCAAACACTCGAAAATCATGGACGGAACTGGGTTCATCCATTACCAAACTGGGTTCATCCATTACCAGTACGTTATCACACGAATACAAAATAATTAATTCACCTTTCCAGAGTATATGTCTATCATCTGGCGTCATATGACGTCATAATCAGCCAATCCGCATATAGGATGGCGGCATAATCATTACGTCATGCATGATTCTATTTGGCCCGTCTTTAACTCGTAATAGTCCGACACGTTGTACGAATTATATGACTTTACTGTTTAATAAACACGATGTTGTATATTTTGAAACTAATTTAACTGGACGTTGTTGCTGCCATAGACATGAACAGCGCCAAGTCAAATTAGTTTCAAACTATTCAATAGGTTACCTGTATACTTTTCTGGAAATTGATTGGCAGGGAGTTCAGAGATCGTTCGATCCCAACGCGAGCGAGGTGTTGGTGGAGTGTAGATAGAGATGGGCGGCACATAGCTAAAATTGAAAGGTCCATTTTCTTTTGTATCCGTAAAAGGAATGTTTGGTGTTGCTGAAACATGTTGAGGATACAGTCTTATTGTAACACCTTACATTAAAGGATCATATTCAGATCAGAATACATGAGAATACAATGATTACATGTGTATACATGTAGAAGCTTAAAGACGCAAATTCCAGCAGTGTGCTTGGAAATTAAATTGCTTAAGTTGAGTCCCTAATTCAAATTCACAATTTAAAATATTATATTAATGTACACGTAATGAAATCAGTATATGTTAAGATGTAGTTCGTGTCATTATATTTAGGCCCACAGTTTAGGCCCCTACATATATACGATTTAAACAATTGTATTTTTCCGTCATTTTACTGTGAATAAGCTCATTTAATGTGAGCCTCACCATGCACAGAAAGGAAATACGTGTTATCGAATAGTGATTTCAGTAGGGATGCATTAATATTGCTTTGTAAATTGCGAAATAAATTGGAGACACAAGTCCTTCTTTCAACTTCACAACTAAGGATGCTATTAAGGATGAAATCATAATATGTTGAAATTCATTTCGTGGCTCGTGTCATTGCATGACGGTACCTAGTTTAAACCTCTAACAGTACACACTTTAAGAAACCTGTGTTTTCAAGCTTATTGGCGGACTTTAACGTTGATTCAGAAATGAACCTCAGTTGCTATACGCAGAGGACTCGCTTTTGTTGTCATGCCTCTATGCTTTTAAATGTTACCATTTTCACGCCATTCAAAAGCCACGAATGCACACATATTTGACATGTCGACACATGCACACATACCAAATATAATATGTTGGTTTAATATTGCCAATCAACCCAGTTCTAGTAGATGGATCCATTTCAAGCTAAGCCAACCTGTGCCCGTGTTCGGATCGATCGAACCCTGAATTCCCAGAATGCCAATATCAAGGTAACTATTATTACAAGCAATATGTTGACTATGTTGAATCTATAGCAGAAACAGCGCCAAGTCAATTTAATTTCAAAATATTCAATAAACTTTTTATTATATAGTAAATCCATCAATGACATAGACGTCGTGCACCTGGCGGACTTTTAAAGCTCCGTGACGAAGCCAGTTATGCCATTCAGTCACTGATTATGACGGCAACCTGTCGGTGACGCAATTGATTAAAATGTCATACACTTGAATGACATATCGGATATATCCGCAATGGGCCAATGAGCTCCTATGAGAGACTGAAAGAGGCAACTATACGCACTGAGCTTAAGTTATTTTTTAAGGCATTACATGATTATTATAATTTCACCACCCATGAGCCTTGAGTCTCTAATCTCTTTTTGATAAGCACACATATAGCATATACCAGAGCATTAGCTGAGTTGATCACCATTCTAACACAATCAGTTGTGTGTCAATATTGGCAAACATGACTAGTAATATGTCAAGAACTCACTTGGATATTCGAACATATCACATGTATGGCTGCTGTGCATGCCTTCAGACATGGTGAACAATGGTACGAGCAGTCGCTAATTACATTACACACACTTTGTGATAGGGTCCAGCGAAACACAAGACACACGAAGTTGCATTATTTATGAGCTCATAGGAATAGTGTTAGCCCTCTCGTAGCGAGGTTCGTTGAAACCGGCCTATACCGTGCTCTCGAGGAATGCTCATGTGCAGACTATTGGAAGAACATTTTGAAAATTCACCACTGGAATGGCTGCCTCTATAATGTGGCCTGCAGATGGATAGCCAATGAGCATATATTTGTATTTTCTAGACGAAATTTAACCAGTTAAGGGTTATAATGCCGTATATAAATTGTTCCAAACTTACCATTTATGCACCACTAATTGCTTAACTATCCAACGTGCATCACTACCATATCGAAATAAGTGGACACCCTTAACGGTTTCGAAACAATTTTGTAATGGATACTAATCGCAACCCTTTAAAGTAGTTTTCAAAATATTAAAAAACTCAACACTTTACGCGTGTTGGAATGAGTGTATATACGTTAGATCATTAATTCCCAGTATTCAAATTTCAACGTTACCACACAGGTCAGTTGTTGAAGATGTTGAAATTAATTTGACTGGGTGCTGTCGCAAGTCAAGTTAGTTTCAACCTAGTCAACTCGATGGTGCATTTAAATTACAAATTCATCAAATACAAGCGATTCGTACACTTGACGGACGTTTCGAGCTTCATGCCGGTGTTATATTAGGTCTGTATGATTACGACACTAGACTTGCGTGTATCAGGGTAACTGTTTTAAAATGTTTTGCTAAATTTGAAAACTATGACAATCTGCTATTTTTAGATTAATTACGTCGTATAATATAGGCCTACAAACTCAAAATAGACGAGTTTGCACGCTCAGAGCGCTCTGGAAAGTCTTCTCAACTGAACGGAATGCCGGCTAAATATGAAGTTACTGATTATGACAGTATATACTTGAGTGGCATATCGGATCAATACATTGCACGACAATCTGATCGTATGTATGCTTGCTATGTTGGCTAGCGATAGCAGTTAACTTCGTTGTGTATGTATGTATGTATGTATGCATTTATATAGCGCCAATTCCAGAATTAACTGCCCAAAGGCGCTTTACAAAAGTTAAAGCTAATTTAAAATAGTGAAATATGCTTTTTGGAACAAATGGGTTTTTAGAAGAGTTTTGAAAGCCTTAACATTGTTGCTGTTTTGAATGTTGGATGGAAGGTCGTTCCAAAGTTTTGGTCCAGCTATGGAGAAAGCACGCTCTCCAATGACAAGATTGGAATTGGGTACTACGCAGAGTAGCTGTTCACTCGATCTTAGTGCTCTCGGTGCTATTCGTCTAGTTATGAGTGATGATAAATATGGTGGGGCTAAGTCATGTAGGCATTTGAACACGAAAAGTGCGACCTCAAATTCGATTCGTTGTTCCACTGGCAGCCAGTGTAGCTCTTTGAGGACTGGTCGAATGTGTTCATGCACTTGTGTTCTGGTTATTAACCGGGCTGCCGTATTTTGTGCTCGTTGGAGACGTTGTAACTGCGATGATGATATTCCTGTGAGAAGAGAATTGCAATTGTCCAGCCTTGATGTAATGGTTGCGTGGACGAGGGTATTGACTACATTACAGTCTAGCAATTTCCTAATTTTACCGATGTTGCGAGTGTTCAGAAATATAGATTTACAGATCGACGTCACATGGCTTTCCATAGACATAGTATTGTCAAAGACTACGCCAATATTTCTCGCATTGACACTAAAAGGAATGTTGGCGCCACCGATATGAACCGATTCAATTTCTAATTTTGGTCTCAAGTGACGGGAAGCGATCATAATTATTTCTGTCTTTTTCTCGTTGAGTTGCAAAAGGTTGTTTAACATCCAAAGTTTCACATCGCGAATACAGTCCTCCAGAATTTCCCGGGCATTCAATTGGTTGGGTGTGTGAAAAGCTAGATACAGCTGAGTATCATCGGCGTAGAAGTGATAGCTCATTCCACGTGCGTCTAGAAGTCGTCCCAGTGGTGCCGTGTAGATAGTGAATAATATGGCATTTCAGGTGTGTATTTAGGTGGACAATAGATAGGATCCATGTCTTAGGTTTTACCAAGGAACCGTTGATATCTTATCGCGTGGTTTTGTCGTTGGTTTGTAGTCACGAATCACAAGAAGAGCAAATGATATAATCACTTCCTTTTGTAAATATACCTTTCCTAATAGCGACAAGACCAGCCCATATAGACATTAGGGCGCAAGATCACGTGTAGTCAGATTACATAAGATAGATATGTGGATAGTTCTGCAATGCCTATTCGCTATGTTGCTTCGAAATTAATTGGTTCGTTAAAAACATATTTCTTCTAAGCATATTGTCAATAATCTGGTAGAATCGTGCTGTTAGCGCATTCAATAAACTAGTGTTCCCTATTTTCAACAGCTACATACCCTGTGGCGTTGTCGATATTCAGTGGCATATGTCAGAAAACAGCATATTGTTTATATTAACCTACCTGGAAGGCGTTGGCGGTATTACACACAGTATGCCACAGGCAGAAAACATTTACAGTCATTACATTAGATCCAAGAAATTCAACAACATTCATCTGGCGCCGTATATTAAATACGTTGTTGTATTTCATCTTACAGGATGGAAAGGATAAACAATATATATATATATATATATATATATATATATATATATATATATATATATATATATATATATATATATATATATATATATATATATATAATGTAAAAATGTTATTGGTAAATATTTATATTGCTATTAGTATACATTCTTCTGTTATAGGTCATTCCATGTTTACTTGTTTTATTGTCTATCTAGTACAAATGTATATCTCTATGTAACAGTTAAAATGCAAAAGATTTCATTGGAACGAGCATTGCTATTGAATCTTCTATGGGTCGCACTACTACTATGCGGCAAAACACCATACATAGCTGATGTAGGTCGATTTACACGAATGCATGCACGCACACGCGTACACGTACGCACGCACACACGCACGCGCGTATATACATAAGTGCGTGTGCACGCGCCCGCGCTCTCACCCGCTTGGGCAGACATCCACCTGTGCACGGACGCGAACACTAACACATGCCAATTAGTATGGTATAGTGAATTGTTCACCTTTTGACAAGAAATGTGAACGTCTGCACACATTCCATTAACAAATTACTGCTCGGAGATGTACTATGTAGGTGTCGCTTCCACTGACCACATTATAGCTATTTGTTTGTTAGATGTAGCCTGAATGGGTCGAACTGGAGGTATTTATCATGGAAGCCGTTCAAGGCGCGCTAAATCACAATTTAATGCCTATACACCAACAAAGTAATGCCCTCCAAGAATCATGCATATATGTGTTAGCCCTAGCAGAGCGCAACACTACTTCCCCGATAACATGTGTTTCTGGGCCGGTACATCGGCGATATTGGACCGTATTAGTCTGGTAGTGGTCCAGTATGGCATTTGAAGCATGCGTGATCAGCTCCCCCACCCCACCCCCTTGTCAGGCGCGCGCGATATACAACGTTGGCCAAGCATGGCAATTCCGGCACGTTTTAAAAGGTTATTGCCGTCATACCCAACGGACTATTTGGCTGATAAAGTATGCCATATTCCTCCAACGCACCTTAGTTTCAGCTATGCACAAACCATCTCTAGCTAAGATCCACCGAGACGTCGCTTGTGTTGGGATCGATCGGTGCCTGAACTGACTGCTGACTATAGATTTTCAGAAAGGTGTACTGGTGAGCTGTTACATATTTTGAAACTAATTTGACTGGATGCTGGTGTTGTCTATGCTAGCAAAAGCGCCAAGTCAAATTAGTTTCAAACTAGTCAACACGCGGTGTATTATATGGTAATATGTACGTGTCGGACTATTAAGCGCTAGAGACACCTACATCGAGTAATTCATAACATAATGATTATGACGTCGTTATGCACGTCACGTAGTTGATTATGACGGCATACGATGGATGGACAACGTGGAAAAATCCATTGCCACTAGATACCCAGTGTTATAGCAAGTCATTAAACAATGAATTCCTCGCTTTCTGGAAGAAACCACAGTGTACCATTTCGAGTAATCGATATTTTTAATACACCATTCTGGCTGAGAAGTAAACGTAGTCTAGAACTTGATGCTATCGCCAGAGGGAAAACAGTCATCTGATATGATGCTTTCGCAGCAATAGGGTGATTAGATTACACTAATTTCACTTCTGCCGACGGCGATGTTCCAAACAGTCTCAGAACATAAACGGCTTTATGCGAGCGTGATAGGAAGTCGTTGCATATTTAGAGATTGGATTCTCTGAAAAGTGTTACTGCCTTAAAGAGAAACAATATCGTGTATATCTAATTTTAAATTGTGTAATGTTTATTTGTTTATATTACAGTAGCTATTAACTATGGATATTCGAGTTGCTAACGAAACACGCGGATGCTTCTAAGCTCTACTCATGTGAGCGGAGTTGACGTCATATCCCACTGCCCAAGGAAACGCGATGGCGTGTCCTAAGGGTCAAATAGTAATTCCGGCTTTCCCAATTATAAATAAGTATGGCTGAAAATCATCTATACCGAATGATCATGCCACACTCTATTATTATAATGTTAAATTGACGATGCATGCATGGCTTCTTTAATCTAACCATACTGGATGATACCAGCTTTTGCCGTATACCTGTGCTGTATCAGGGATCTGATTCTCACTGACTATTTATCTACGGAAGCGTGTCAAAGTCAATACAGCTTGCTGCTGCCGGACACCCCCACCCCACCCCACCACTCCCCACACCTCCTTCCTACCCCCACCTCTGTCCTGTTAACATTACTACCACCTATCTTGTAATACACCTTTATTCGAAGAAGAAAGGTTTGATTTAACGACCACGTGCTGTTTAGCTCTCCAAAAAGTACATGGATAAGCACTTGCGAACTCACATGATCTAGAACTAAGATTTCCAAGGAAAGATACATTTCTTGAAAGTCTGCTCTTGAAATACTCAACATAAGTATACTGTTTGCTAGAGAAATCTCTGTCCAGGTACCCGCTTCTGAACTGAGGGCTTCGTGAGATGAGAAATATGAGGAACCAAACATGCCAAAGTTAGCTTAACGACGGAAGCAAGTAGATGTAGTTCCATGCGGAATTCGTTATTATTCTTTCGTTGGCGATAGATTGCCGATTCACAGCTGTGTGAGAATAAATATTGTGCCGGCCAGTGCATCAATAACAGAGTGGACAGAACTGAGGATTAATTAAACTGTCTGTGTGTGATTACCCTCAACCAATACCCCCGGCTATTGACCATGACAGCATTAATAGTCGCGTTATCACATTTCAGTGAGCCGTTCCCAGCTCTCGGTGTACAATTGTATCTAAATTAATCCTTTAACCTTCGAATTTTTTCAAGAAAATTTCAATTTTCGTATAGAAAATGTCGATTTGCAGACCAAGAGAAGGCTATTTTCAGAAAATGTACCCATGAATGATTGGCTCGGTCATCGAGGCAGTCATTCCAATTGTAAAATTAAAAAAAACAGTCTTCTCTTGGTCTGCACATAGACATTCCTCAAGACCACTTTGTCGCTGATATGAGTGTTAAATGGTTAATAGATACAATACACTCACTTGCGACCGAAACATGCTATCGAAATTACATCAACTGGTATTCAAATTGTATTATTGGATAAACAACTAGTAGCCGCGTCTAATGCTGGGTATACACATCTCGATTTTAGTCTGCCCGACAAGTAATTGGCCCACCAGTTGGTGTTAATCTGGTGCTGTATGTCCTTATACCGACTGAAAATTGGAGTTAGTTGGCCGATGAGAGCCGATTAAAATGAATCGGGGGTCGGCGAGGTCATAGATGATGTGGTGAATAGCCTACCTGATCCGACTAGACTGTCCTGTCTTGGCACATGTACCTTCTTTATTTGACTACCTTGCCTATTTGTAATGACGCAGACGTGTTTTCCGTCGCCTCAAGTAGCTGCCGTACGTGCTGGCATACCACTGGAGATGTTTCAGCAACTTCCATTTCACTTTATGTGTTATTCTAGTCTGACATGTTGTTGTTGTGTTGCTGTTGTTGTTGTTGTCGCTGTTGTTGTTGCTACTGTTGTTGTTGTGGTGGTGGTGGTGTTGTTGTTGGTGTTGTTGGTGTTGGTGTTGTTGTTGTTGTTGTTGTTGTTGTTCTGCCCCGTTAAGATAACTCTACAGGTTAAGACAACTGTGATCCCTAGGTGCAGGTCTTACATTAGACGAACTAGTCTGTTGGTGTATGGCCACCAGTTTGCGGAACAGCATGCTGAGTGCGAGTTGCTGTTGTTGTTGTTGTTGTTGTTGGTGGTGGTGGTTTTGTTGTTGTTGTTGCTGTTGATGATCTTGTTGGTGCTGTTGTTGTTGTTGTTGTTGTTGTTGTTGTTGTTGTTGCTGTTGTGCCCCGTTCAGATAACTCAACAGTTTAAGACAACTGTGATTAACAGCTTGGTCCCTGGGTGCAGGTTTTACATCAGACGAACTAGGCTGTTGGTGTATGACCCCCAGTTTGCGGAACAGCATGATGAGTGCGAGTTTGCCCGACTACTACAGACAGCGGACTGTTGAGTATGGCCTGCGGTAATTGGGTGGTGTACAGCCAGCATAAGGCTTTGTTAGTAGTTACACTTTGGCCGTGTTTTCAATGGATAGTTAATCGGGAATAACGCCATACCTCTGCATGATGACACGCGATGATTGTATTTAAATACATGAATTATGTGAACAAAAATGTATACTGATTATTATAACAGCGCTAACAACATCGACAACAACAACAACAACAGCAGCAGCAGCAGCAGCAGCAGCAGCACCACCACCAACAACAACAAAAACAACAACAACATGAGCAGCAACATCATCAACAACAACACCAATAACAACAACGACAACACCAACACCAACATCAACACCACCAACAACAGCAACAACAACAACAGCAACAATACTACTAGCGACGACGACGACGACGACGACGACGACGACGACGACGACGATGAAAACAGCCGCAACAAAGATAACAACAACACCATACAATAATGATAATAAGAATAATTAAAATGGTGATTATATATAAATTAATTCAGTATGTTAACAATAATGCATTCTGACTATTTACTATTACTATTAACATGTTTGCACTCTGTCAAAAAGGTGAAACATTGTAACTTCGCCATCTATCGCTGGATAGTGATCTGGGTTTAATATAAATGCAATACAATACCGTGTCACGTTACGCTGGTTACATCTTCAGCGAGAGCACGGCCTTACGCCGTGTTCTCACGAGAGACTTAACCGGCGTAGCTCCATGCCGAGGTAAGTAGTTATTCCCGAGTAACTCTCCAGTGAGAACGCGTCCTTAGATATTGTGTTCGTACAGCCGCCATTTCTGTAAATGCCAGGCATACCAGCTAACGTTCTCATTGGACTGTCCCTTGTCCCGGAATAAATACGTCACTTATTTCAGAAAATGCATCTCACAAAATAGGCGGTTTATCGTCCGATTTCATCGTTAGCGCTTCACTACGTGATTGCACATTTTTTCTGCAAAATGTATCAGGTAGCATTACCGTCAGCAGTTTCACACACTCCACGCTGGGCGGTGCTATACGGCTGGCATAGTATCCCATTCGCCGCAGCCATCGCCCGGTGCTGGATAACTTCCACCAGCGTGAACGCAAATAGATACATCGGCTATGTAGGCTGTGTTCCCGCTAGCTAGTTAATTAGGTATAACGCCATACGTACGTCAGTATGGCGGTATTCGTGATTAACTCTCTTGTGAGAACAAGGCCTAGTCGATGCAATACATGGAATAGTTAAACAGGATTAGGCAATGAAAAAGAGGCCTACGGTCAGCGCTTTGACCGCGTTGAACACGTATTCCTCATAGTTCTTACGTGCATTTAACTTGTTTTGCATACTTAATAATATATAAATGTATATAACTAATTTAATTTTTTTTATTAAAGCGCTGAAATAACTGGCTCTATTACGGAGCCAGTAATCTAGTGATACATTTTAAACAAATAGCATTCTCTCAGCCTGGAAATAGAAATCCCATATGACCACTGCACGTGGTGGTTTTGGCCGGTTTAATCATGAGAGGCTTAAAATATCGAAAAACACCATGGAAAAACCCGTGGGAAATATAGCATATTCAGTACGTTTCCTCCTATATAATCCCCTTGAATAATGTATGTTGCTGCTCTGGATAACGACAATGACGTGTATACCCCGCCTTGATCAGAAGATATGATCTACGAAATCCTGTACCGCCAGAATGAGTGTTTGCTACCGGCTTGATCTGTTAACGTATGATAGTGTCCATCCCTGGTCACAACCATAGCGATAACGATAGCTATAACGATAACGATACAGATAACGATAACGATAACGATATGCGTGGCGCTAACAATAAAGATAACGATAACGATAGCGATAGGGATAGCCTGCTCCTATAAATACTACTATACAGATAGCACCAGACCATTACATGTTACTGAAACAAAATCGTGATCTCAAGTAAATTGCATTATTTTACATTGGTCCTTTTATATATATATATATATATATATATATATATATATATATATATATATATATATATATATATATATATATATATATATATATATATATATATATATATATATATATATATATATATATATATATCTTGAAAAAGTTAGCAAGATGCCGATTTCTCAGGAGATAGTTTTCGCTATTGTTCTCTTTGTAGTTTGACCGATCGCATTAGGATTTTAGATACATTTTTTTGTAGCGGTAATCACTATCTTTTATCGCTACCTTTCTCAATATGGTGGTCACGGCTTAAGACCCCTTACGCTCGATTGCGCTAATAATCAATTCTCATAACAATAACATCACGAATATCTGGCTATCATATAACCTTGGCTACCAGCCCGTTTCATATTTCTCGATACAAAAACACGTGCTATAAGTCACGGAATAGTTTCATTGGTTAAATAACCCGTGGGTAATACATTCATTGCTTAAATAACCCGTGGGAAATATGTGCATTGGTTAGATAACCCGTGCGAAGTATGTTTATTGGTTACATAACCCGTGGGAGGTATGTTCATTGGTTAGATAACCCGTGGGAAATATATTCATTGGTTAGATAACCCGTGTAAAATATGTTCATTGGTTGGATAACCCGTGGGAAATATGTTCATTGGTTAGATACCGCATACTCACCTCCCATGTCCTGTGCTACCGCGAATACCCTGTCTCCACATTTTGCCGTTTCCGGCACTGAATAAAATGGCAATACCACACAGAATAATAGCAAATATATGGAATCAGAGTACTCGTTCGCGTAACATCATGGGCATCCCAACGGCACCACAATCACCCACCACACCCACCCACCAATGCCAATGCTAACCTAGGCCGAAAGGCCTGGGTGGTTAGGTTAGTACAAGGCAGGCATAGCGGCTGCAAGATGTGGTGAAACGATGATCACTAATTTAAGTTAAATTAGGCCTGGATATCGCGTTTCGCGAATAATGGCGATCTCACGACATCAAGCTTCCTTTCTCCAATTCACATTGCACAGTCAACGCCGACCCTCCCCTTCTCTGACTCTTGGATATAGAGCGGTTGATTTCGCGAAAAACAAAACCGCATAGAATCAAAATTCCTACAACAGAAATGCAGCCCATACATTAATACCGTTTTGAACCTGGCATGAATCGTTTTGAACCTGGCATGAATCGGACATTTTTAACACCGACCCCAACTATACGCCAACCAAAACAACAAACCAGAACATGCTACCGCACACGACGGCGAGGAAGTAAACACGACGGTATACGATACCTTGTTAATTTCAATTTGTTAGATTGGCATTATAGACGCTAAAATGTTAAAAGTTGGAGTAACAGTAAAGTCCGAAATACGAAGGTTTTATTTGTGTCATTATCTGTTGTGGCACATTGGTCAGGAATCTTAACATGTGATGCATCGCATGGCCGAACACGAATGGCGTAACACTTTCAGGAATCGGCCTCATTGGGATTTCACTTAATGTCAGTATTAGCAACCGCGTAGAAACATCAAATTGCACTCGCGAAAGCTCTCGCGTCTTCCGACTCGGAAGATAATAGTAAACGAGACCTTGTTTCAGATCTTCTATCGATGGTACACCTGGTTAGATGTTCGTCTGAAGAGTTAATCTAAAATGCACTACACATGGCCATGGCTAAATTGAAAGGTGCATGCAGTCATGTTAAGCCACCATGTCAGGTGCGATATATTCGCTATTGTCGGGCAAGCAGTTATGCTGCTACATTTCTAAACAGCACTCCAACTGGATAATGTTGGTGAGCATTCAGCATGTTCCAGTATTCATTTGCCGATTTTAAGACAAATATCCTAAGCATACGACTTCGAACATGAACCTAGGCTCTAGGCAATACAGCGAACATAAAGCACACATCCAACCATTACGTGTATGGCTTCTGCCGGAATGCGGTTTTGCATAGTGTAACGGGTAGTTACTCTCATACGATTCATTCGATCTGACATCCATTTCAATGGAGCTTTCCGGTTTTTGCTATGCCCCGCATATCTCTAGCTAAGCTCCGCCCACGCCTCGCTCGTGTTGGATCGATCGATCTGTGAACGGACAGCCTAAGAATTTCCAAAAGACTACACATGTAAGCTGTCCAATCTTTTGCAACTAGTTTGACTGGGTGTTGTTGCAGTTACAGCACACAGTCAAATTAGTTTCAAAATATTCAACAGCATGTTTATTAAATAGCAAAAAATCTACAAAGACGTACAATGTATACAACTTGTTGGACTCTTTGAGATTTGATGACGGTCTATATGGAACCCTTTGTGGTGTAATGATTGTGACGTAATCATGCACGCGCCGGGCTGATTATGGCGTCATACGAGGTCAGAAGATGGATGGCTATTCTGCAAAGGTACATTGTCCATGCTTTCAATCGATTCTCTCAATCCTCTGATGTCGCTTGCAAACTCCTGGAGTCATATTTCCTCCCGCCACTTGTTCTTCACTTCTACTTAGATAAGATGGCTCTCCTCCCAGCGCGCATCGTTTAATTTTATTGAATGGAAATCCTGGAGGAAAAATAAATGTGCTACGTTTCATAGCTCTCAAATATGCGGGGACACATTTGTAATGTTTCTGCAATATCCCTGGGACTCTAAATCTAATTCACAGAGGCACAGAGTGGCTAGCAGCGCCGGCGTATTCTAGTCAGTCCGCATTCCTCTAGAATTCGAAGGATATTTTCGGTTTATTTTCAATAAAAACGGTTGATAAAATAATATTTCTAGAATTATTCCTGTACTGCAATACTTTCACGAACACAGATAACTCACCAAATCAAAGACGATTATTGTAGTCAATTGCATATGTCACTGTTGCAAATGGAAAAAGCATGCCCGAGCTAAGATCCGGATGGTATACAATTAGTATATAGATTTTGAATTGTAATGGCCGTGGTCTGTTAAACACCCATCATGGTGTGAATAGAAAGTCGGCTCTGTCATGCAGTACATAGTAACCTGCCGCTACGCTGCAGAATACCCCATCAAGTTTGATCAAGATCCCTTCATTTGGCAATAAGGAAGGGTGTGCCACCCTTTTAACACCCAGCAGAGCAGCGAATAAGAAAAAAACACCGAGCGCTGTAATGAAGTCGTACGTTAATCATGGAATACGATTTTCAAGATGTATCAAGATCGGTTCATCTGTAACGAAGTAGAGATTTAAAAATGTGCGGGTGCGCCACCATTCTAAAACATTGCAGGGCAGTGACTTGAAGATCTGGCTCCGTTTTGATATCGAGAATAGCCCATATGCGAATATCCCTTATTAACTTGTTATCAAAGTTTGTTCATAAAAAACCCCAAAGGATTAGTAATTCTAAGCTTGAATGGGGTGGGGGTCGCTTTCATATCCCCCAGTGACAGAGAATCCAAAATTTGACTTCGCTCTCATGTCGAGAGTGACCCATACAATGCAATTATCATTTTGTTCAAGGCCCGTACATAAGAAACAGAGTAGCCGTGCAATGTTTACTCTTCAGGTTGTCGCGCTATCCTAAACCTCAGCAGGATGAATCCAGTCTATCGGTCAATCATATAGCGTCATCATAATCAACTACATCTCATAAAGGTGGGCAGCATCATGAACTACGCCACTAGTATCCTGACGTCATGATCAAATATGGCATGAATGACAGGATTTGGTCCGTCAAGTAGTGTAACGTGTTTGTCTTTAGTATTTAATAAACATGCCATTGGATATTTTGAGCAGCAACACTACTCACTAAATTTAGTTTCAAACTATTCAACAACATATATGAATAGTGTTCCGGAAATTGCGAATCAGAGCGTGTAGGGATCAACCGATTCCAACACCGGGAAAGCGTGGCTGGAGCGTAGCTAGTGATGGGCAGGGCAATTCAACCATTGGGATCTGCAATGATAATGAGAGGTGGCCATAGACTATCACTCTCGAGTGTACGGCTGTCCAAATTCGTTGATTAATAATGGAGCGGTCGAGATTTTAGAGTTAGGAGCCCTGAGAAAATCCAGCAGGGCAGTCATTTGTCAATCGGACTCAGCAAGATGTTTATCGAGATCCGTGCATTACTAACGGAGGAGTAGTGAGTTTAACAGTTGGTGGTATGGCCTCCTACCATGCTCATTACCATATCAAAAGCATGATAACTGTACTTGGCATGTTCATTGCAAAATCTGCAGCGAGAAGCATGTGTGTGTATGCATGAGTGGCCCTAGTACGCCAGGTATTTATGTCTCTTGCTTAAGACGAGTACCGCCCGCCGCCTGACCGAGAAATTGTTGTACTATTTATTGTAATATTTAGTATTTTGCCTGAAGAATAAGTAACAATTTTAATGAACAATTCCCTAGACATTGTATTTCAACATACACCCACTAGGGTTAGGTTGTCATAAGAATAAGATATGTCTACTTAGGCTGTCCCAGCACTCTGCATTGCACAGTTCAGTGAGCAGTTTATATAACATCGACAGCACCAAATTTGGCATTTCTGAACAATCAGAAAGTGCACTAACAGTCTCGTCGTCAAGGCACGCTGATGATACCGAGCGTAGTGAGGCAATGTTAGTCTTTCAACAATAATCCAAGGAATCACCATGAGCATATGCTCCTGGAAGATCGGAGGACATGTACTCGTTTTGTACAGTTTTGTACTGTGCTGAAATGAGGCCTTGCTATAAAGGCCGTATCGGTATGATAGAATCCTGACAGCATTCCACCATTCGTCTAGGGTGAGGTGATCCGTATGAGATGTCCGGTTGTAAGTGCGTTGGAGGAATTATGTGCTGCGAACATTTTGTGCCAACCATCGACATCTCGCCGAATCTGGGATCGCGGCTTCTCCGGAAAGTGCCCTGAAGATTCGCTTCTCCGTCGGCAGGATGTTCGTCTTCGCCAGATAATGGATGCCTCCGACCAGTCGCATAGATTCAGTAACTGGTACCACTCGGACTTTTCGTCTATTAGAAATTCAGTATACTGGTGAGTTATTTGGCAATCTTTTTCAGCTTGTATTAAGGTTCCACACTCTCCCGGGGGCAAATCTAAAAGCAAAACAAAAAATATAACACGCCTACTTCAAGCATCACATAATATGTGTAATGTGATGTCATCGTATCGTAATTGTTCTCGTTTTGAAGTGTGCTGGAATAATACAGTGAACAGATTTCAGATTTCAACAATATTGACAAAATTCTTGCCCTGTTATATCGTTATTTCTCACCATCTTCCATTGTTCATTAATCGACAAACTCCAGATTTGCATCGAGACCGTTGATTGGTTAGTCTTACGGACTACGTTTTGAATCGGCCTCGTGAGCATGTCTATTGGAGTCTGTAGCCTCCAGGAGTATGCGCTGCTCCGAAAATCCCTCGCGCTCATCGGCACCGCATGTACATGGTGAGTTGGATCGAGGATTTGGACTCGCATCTCTCCGGATTGTACACAAACCGACCTCTCGAGTCGGTGGACCGTCACATTCCACCGTGCGACCATCGTAGCGGAAGTTAAACCACAATGTAGCATCCCGGCTGTTGGTATCATCAGTATGTCGGTCCATAATTTAGATGTGAGACATTATATACACATATTAAAGCTAACGATGGTATTAGTTGGCTACCAATGGGGGTCAAAAAGTATATAAGATCGTATGGTGTGTATTTTGATTAGATGTGCCAGAAGTACCTCACCTATCTCTGATCAATATACTCTGCGAGGTATCCATGCAAAGGTGTGTCCTAGCGCGACTAAGTTAGCGGGTTTAATATAAACTAATTTAATCTTAGGCAGGCCAAGCATTTTGGCTGTGGGAGGAGTGCCTTGCCTGGGCCTCCATCCCAGGAAAAGGCATACAACACTGACGCGGAGGAGGAGAGATGGGAATAAGGGCCATTTCCCTATTGAAACACTGCTAAAAATGAGAAAATGGATCAACCTAGTGTAATAGTGTTATTGGGATGCATTCTGGTTTACGTGAAGGTGGGGTGGATCATTTCCGTAGAATTCAACACCGTCAACTTATGTAGTTATTATTTTAGTATATGTTGCGTTATACATGCGAGCCTTCTTGCTAGAACCTATCTTAACAGTTAGTTTTTAGGTCTAGACGTTCCAAGTTTTGGCCCCAAGTGGCTATAATTGTTTCCTATTTTTACCATACAGGTCTGCCTGGCGAGAATGCTCGATGGCCGCTGATGGATACCACTACTGAGCACTCCCACCCTTCCCAGACCGACAGCATGCACATATGTCATCTGGTGGCAATTTCAGAACCAAATAACTAACCTGCCACATACCGCAGCATAACCAAAAATAACAACACGGGAACAAGTCACATCACTTAAGCATTTTTAGAAAGGACATATCTATTTATGGTGGGGAGAAATAGACAGATATCCAACTATGGTGACCTTCCTGTGAAGGCGTGAAGGGCTCGAAGGTCGCACCCAGCCACCAGAGAGTTAGAGGGCGATACGTGGCTTTATCCGTTACCTAGCGTGTCGAGAGCGGATCATGTGAGATCCGGTCTCTGGCGCTAACGTTTATTTGCTTTAGGATTAAAGAAAATTGCCCAAAGAATGCACTGCTTGGCCAGGCTATCATAATTATATTTTCGCAATGGTTCCTACTGAATGAAGACTACTCTACCAAGTATCCGAAGACACAGAGGGGTTTGCATGGAGTCATCGCCACTTTGATTCTAACCGCTCAGAAACCCCAATGGTTTCTAAAGTCAGTTCTAGCCAACGTGGCGGAGTGAATCCAAACGACTATTAGGCCCTGAGGTCCGAGGAGCGTAGGACGCGAACACTACTCATTATATTATGAATTTAGGAGGACATATGGTAGGTGGCCAATTTATACACACTTGCCTGTGCGCAGTGTATACGTTATCCACAGCTCCCGAAATAGAGGGTTTACACAAATGTCTCCTTAGGAGCAGCTGTTCCTAAACACTTTGAACCCTATCCTACAGAGCTATACTGGTTAGGTTTAGCGTTCGCATGCCATGCTCACTCCGTGGGAACATGACAGCAACCTTAGTGAACAATTGATGCTGTGGGGGAACGAGGTGGTGTGTTTGTTGATGCTGTATAGTGTAACCTAAGCGAAGTGCGGTCCAAGTATGTTTGTATAATACTAAAAACTAAGCAAAAAATAATAGCTTGGATGACTACTGCCATGTTGCTAACTGATACAATGAACCCATAAGATCGCACGAGCTTGCGGTGCCTGTTAGTCATCGGCACATACATGAAAACAAGTACACATATTGATGCAAGGCATCAATGACAAATAGCGTGGCCAGAGATTATTATAATTCAAGTTGAGTTTCAAATTCATTTTTATATATAATATACAATGTGCAATAGTACAACAGGCTGTCCACCAAAGACAGTGCCTATATCTAGACCGTGGACCCCTACATAGGACAAACAATAAATTATACTTGTAAAAATGGCACGGCTCTATATAATATAGGAAGACGTGAGCTTCAAGTTAAGTTCAATGTACTGTAAAGATATAGCATTTACAGTTTATTACCTTTCCAATGTAGTGCTGATGGTGGTTGCGATGTTAATAATGATAGTTTCGTGGTAGTGTCATATCTTTAAGATGGTTTTAATGGCATTTACCTTGGATAGGATTATCTATGGGCTACAGGAAGAAGCAGCTTATATTTTGGGGTAAACTTTCGTGTTGACCATTTGCGTAAATTCTGGAGTTTTTGTTTGATAATTCAGATTCTATCTGGAACTAAATTATAGGATCTATAGTAAGAATTTCACATTATTGCAAGAAATATTTAATGATAGCATTGTGCAATATCAAGTGAGTTCTAGATGGTATTATGTTCGAAAGCCTAGTTACAAACCGAGTACAGAGATTCTGATACTGAATATACAGCAAATTATTAGTATTTGAAAACTGCAGTCGCGACAAAATTGCGTATTTCGAAATTACTTCATAGTATAATTTTTTAAACTCTATACTTTATTAGCGCATTCATATAAATCTATGTACACATATCAGTGACATTATGGAGCCAAACATATTACTAGCAATATGCCAGGACCTATCGACATCTATCCGATTGTGGCTAATGTGAACCAACTATCTTTGAATGGGGACACATTGTGAATAAGTAACTGTATGGACATACTTGGTAATTATGATATTATTTGATGGTAGAATCGTGCAATATCTCGTACAGCACTGGCACATAATAATGTATATTGAGTTCTGCATGGCTAGAAAACTGGTTACAAACATAGTACATAGATATCAGTATGTAAAGTATTGGCATCTGACAACTTTTGGTCGCTACTAAGTTGTGTATTATAAAATTATTTTACGGTGGACTTTTTTTAAATCGATATTATATTAGCGTATTTATATATCTATCTGACATTTTGGGGCCAAACTTATTACAGACAGTAGGCTACCGAAAATCATGGATCTGCCAAAAGTTGTGCAAATCTTTGCCATGTAAGATGTAAGCCCATTTTCGGTATGGAATTGCAGACTATGGAATTATTTCATTGTAGAATTTGTTTTAATTATGACTATAGCTAGCAATGATACAATATCATATTGTTTAGAGCTGAACGTAATTTAAGCTAAATTATACTTTTTAAACTCAAGTTTATGTGGGTGAACGTCTGGGGCCGAGCATAACCTACAGACAATAGGGCAGTGAATTGGCTAACATTTATAAACTATCTCGAATGTTCAGCCCAGTGTTTTATGCTATACTACATAAGGGACATGAAACAGACACACTACCTGGTATTGTCGTCATAATAGATTGAACCTTTACTGTCTAAATTTGGTGAAGAATGTTAAAATATTTAGATATTGAATGCCCATTTGCAGGCCAAGAGAAGACTGTTTTTGCAGATTTGCAACTGGAACCGGGAATGACTGTCTCAAGAGTCATTCCAGTGGTAGATTATCAAGAACTGTCTACTCATGGCATGCAATTTGATATGGCTCAAGATCGCTGTAGGGGTTGGTTTGACCAGCTATGCCATGAGGTGGTTAAAATACAATATGAGATGATGATAGGCCTATGAAGATTTTAAAACTAATTTGACTAGATGCTGTCGGTGCTTATAGCAGCAGCACAGTTAAATTAGTTTCAAAATAGTCAACAGAATGTTCATTAAATAGTAAAGACATACAATTCGCACAGCTTACAGACTTTTCAATGTTCCTGATAGCCATAGCTACGTCATTCATTACGCATTTTGACTGTGACGTCAGGCTACATGTGACATAATTGATTATGATGTCAACAGTTGCGTGGCAGGTTGGATAACTTATAACTTCTTTACATACGAGAATCGGTCCATTGTGATTGGGTCTACTTGCGTCTGGCAGCGCAATGCTAAATATCTGAATGCTCTTGCTAAAATATGTGGTCACTTATTACAGGTGAGTGGACCACACATTACTAAGTGGTATTGGCCGTTTAATGATCACATTTGTTCATGACAATTTTAAAGGTGGGGCCCATTCCTAGCTAAGCTCTGTCCGTTCTTTTGGCGTGTTGGAATCAATTCATATACTTTGACACACGAATTCCCAGACTCCCAATTTCAAGGTAACTATACAGGTAAGGTGTTGAATATCCTGAAACTAATTTGATGCGTTTGCTGCCTATGGTCGTAACAATGCCCTGTCAAAGTGCCTGGTCAAAATTAATTTCAAAATAGTCAACATAATGTTGATTAAAAAGTAAAGACATGACAGTTGTACACTTGACAGACTATTCAATATTCACGATGGAGCTAGAGACGTCATCCACTAAGCATTTTGACTATGCCGCCTGTGCAGCTTGTATAGGACGCAATTGATAATGGTAAAACACCATACACCGCCCAGGAAAATTAGTTTCACATTTTCAACAGAATGTTGATTAAATACTAAGGTCATACAATTCGATCAATGCTCAGTTAAATTAGTATCAACATATTCAACAGAATGTTGAATATTGTGTGTATGTTCACATTGTAGATATGGGATTGTCTTATGGGAAGTCATGCCCCCACTGGATATCTTATATTTACGAGTAAGTCCTAAATGAAATTCATATTTGAAAATACCAGGTGAGCTAATAGACCGCGTCACTGTACTATGCTTTAATTATGTATTATCAGCACTGGATGACAAGCACTGGTTGACATCAGCTGATGATGCGCAGTACAGTTTCGGAGACACTGAACCGAAACTGATAAAGATTGATGGATGATATTTTGGCATCCAAGTTTAAATAATGGAATTGAATGGAATAGGACCTCCGGTTCTGAGTTGATGTGTATCTGGCAATAGTTGAGATAAAAGTTGTTGCTGCGAAATCAGCACACCCTTTTATATTATTCAGCAGTCGTTTTGATCAGTAGTTTAAGAAATAGTCAAGGGATAAGAATCTATGGAATCGTACGTGACAAACTGACTATAGCTGATGACGATAGGCATTCGGATTCTCATACGAGAATAGAACAACACCAGCTGGCAATGAGATCATACAGCTCATGTGCCTATTAACGATCGTATCCTGCAGGCTTATTCACAATAGGCAATGGACAGGGCATAGACATTGTAGCGTCCTGTAGGAATTAATAACACAATCGAAATGTGTATATCAACCTTGTGCCAATCATTCAATGGCGTGCTACAACAACACATTCCGTAATGTTGTTAGTTAGCTGACAGATCGCATCAAATCAGAACCAGCCAACACCGCTTTGACTATGTGTAGCAGTAGCTCCATGGAAGAATAGACCAGAGAGTGATTGGTCAGGATGACGTCATGATCAATGAGCGTCGATCAAACTCTGTGGCAGAGAATTAGGAAGAACGAGTTTCAAAGCAAGAATCGAATTATAGATGATCATGGATTGGTCAGGACGACCAACAGTAATAGGTAAAAGTTTCTAGGAGGGAATAAGCAGACGTTGATTGGCGGACTGATTACCCAGACCAGCCAAGGTGTGCTTATAACCTACCTAGAAGAATCATGAGAACAAAGAGTATGTATTACGATATGTATATAACTATATATCGTAATATGTAGAGAACTTCAGAGTTGCTGAAGAGTATAAGTAAGGCACTTTGCCGTTTATTAAATCAATCAATCCAACATCAGGGCTCCGTAGTCATCAGTTAGCGTTAGCTAAGATTGATTATACTAGACCAGTATATTGTTGAAATTATCAAAGTCTTTTATCAGTAAATTATCAGTCTTTTATGTACAGTTAGAGTAGAGTACTAATACATATTTCATCTTGCAAAAAGCAAGACAAGAGTTTGGTTGTGTTTGAGTAGGACTCCAGAGTGAAGAGCAACACTTCACCGAAGCCGGGAATCTTCCATCAGTCAGATAGGCCCTATCGTCATTCATAAATATCGTTGCGGATTATCCAGCAACGAGGCGAGTCGACGATAACCGTCCTACTGCTTCCTTGGTAAGAGGTTGTCGCAGCAACCTATATCATCATAATCTTGCCATCGAGGTAGTAAGAAACAACATCGAGTAGAGCCCACCCGGAGATCCAAAATCTTCAACATGTTGGATTTGTCAATACAGATTGTTTGCGTGCTTAGTTTGTTAACACACTGGCAACGCTATGACTTCAGTTTCTGTGCTAACCTCCCCAACGGAGTGCACCCGTTAGTTTACTTTGTTGATCATCATGTCCTCGGTCAGGGATCGAACCGTCATCCTGCAATTCCGCATAGCATCAGAAGCCCATACATCTTTCCGCTGGACCACGGCACCAAGACAAGACTCAGATATGCTGATAAACTGCCGAATTCATATGAGACTATCGTTTGAATGCACACCGTATGGTGTATTCTGTGCCCTCACCCGTTCTCCATCACGACACTGGCAGCAGTTGATTGATTGATTGATTGATTAAATCCCGGGGATTAAATCGTAAATACATAAAATTCGTACACTTGATGGATTATTCAATGTTCCTGATGACGCTATTTACATCATTCATCACGTATTTTGAGTGTGGCGTCATCCTACATATGACGTAAATAAGTATGACGGCATATGCGTGGGTGACAGATCAAATCCATCCATTATCATAGAGATATCCTATGCCCATTTGCAGACCAAGAGACCGTTGTTTTTGTCACCTTACCATTGGAATGATAGGTTCAGTTATCGAGCCAGTCATTCCCGTGGTCAATTTTCAAAAATGCCTACCTGTTAGATGTAAATGGTAGTTTCTCAAGATTACTACAGAAGCCATTTTGGTCAGTTTGATCGGGACGAGTGTTGAAGAGGAGGTTAAGAGATGTACGTGGGTACAGTGGGACAGATCACAATACTATTTTCTGTCTGATGCAAATGTACAGTCAGCAATTAGCCCAGGCCACCAGCTAGTAGTGCAACTATCCCCAATAGTGCGGGTATGCGTTTAATGCGCACGAGAAATCTAGACAATATGTCCTTAATCTACGATTCCAATCTAAATAGAGACGCTCTCGTTAATATATATATATATATATATATATATCGCTCTTGTTAGTGTTAGGAGATCTGGTGAGAACGTGAATGACCACAATACCTAGCGAAAAATGGCAGCACCGGCAAGGGACCTTTCAGTCTTAGCTATGCCCCGCCCACCTCTAGCTAAGCTCCACCCACACTTCACAGTGTTGGGATCGATCGATCCACGCGAATGCCCTGACCATCAATTTCCTAAAATCTATTCAGGTAAGGCGTTGAATATTTTGTAACTAATTTGACTGGGTGCTGTTGCTGTCTATGGTAGCAACAGCACCCAGTCAAATTAGTTTCAAAATAGTCAACATAATATGTATTACATATTAGACATACAATTCTTACAACAAGTCATAGTCCGTCTTCAATGGACCTTTCCAATTGTATCCTTCGATTATATGACGCCATATGACGTCATAGCCAACTAAGTGACGTGCATGCTGACATCATACTCATTACGTCATAACTGATTCTATTTGTCCCGTCTTTAACTCGTAATCGTTGTAAAAAGTGTATGTCTGCTAATTAATAAACATGCTGTTTAATATTTTGAAACTAATTTGACTGGGCGCTGTTGCTGCCGTAAGCAGCAACAGCACCCAATCAAATTAGTTTCAAAATACTTAACAGCTTACCTGTATAGTTCTCTAGAAATTGATAGTCAGGTATTTCAGGGTTCGATCGATCCCAACACGAGCGAGGTGTTGGTGGAGCATAGCTAGATGTGGGCGGGGACTAGCTGAAACTGGAAAGGTCCATTATGCATCCGTGACTTACTTGTCTAAGTCATTCATGAAGTCATGATGCCGTCATTGATTATGATGTCATTCTACACGTCACGTAGTTGATTATGACATCAGGTGATGGATGGAGAATGTGGAATGGTCCATTCTGGACACAACCAAGTGAATGCGTAGCGCTGAGCGGCCGCGGAAAGAGATGATAGGCCTACACGCACATCCGTCGTTGTCGTCGTGATTTATATACATACTTTGAACCATGACTTCCCAGAATCCCATTTTCACGGTAACTATGGGGGTGAGTTTTTGAATATTTTGGAGACCAATTTGACTGGGTGCTGCTGCTTATTAAATAATACAGCTCTTCCATTCGTACAGCTGAAGGACTTTTCAATGTTCCTGTTGTGCATAGCTACGCCAGTCATTGCGTCATTTGACTGTGACGTCACCCTCCTGGGGACGGGTTGGTGGCGGAGGTGGGTGGGTGGGTGGGGGTGGGGGACTAATTGATGTTAACGGCAAGGCTCTACAATATCCGACCGCCCTTGCTAAAATATGTGCTCACGTATTACAAGTGATTCGACTGTTTAGGCTATGTTATACAGCTCATAAATAAGTTAATGTGCTTACAAAAGAAAAACAGAAATTCCACCTTGCTTTGAAAACGTGTTAATTTATTTTTGAGGTAGTCTATACCAAACGGTGTCACGTTTCACGGAAACTGAGAGATAATAAAACTCTAACCATTATCTTTCTGTTTTCAAAGGCTAAGCCTAGTTGTTTCACGGCCAGTACAAAAAGGATGTGTGTACATTATGTAAACAATAATGCTGACAATTGCCTACATGTGTGCAGCAACGGTTTACGGCAGCAGTTTCCAAAATGAATACAAGTTATCATATAGTTATCATATGTAGATACCTGTTTGTAATTTCAGCGATATATGCGTTGGGTTTTAACGCATTTCTGTCATTCTTACCGCCTCTCAGTATTACCGTGTTTCCCCTATTTATTGTTACCGTAGATTTGTAGTTCCGTATTTTGCATGCTATTTAAGCAGAATTTATATTTCAATTAGCAAAAAAATAATTTACTTGAGTTTTGGAGACTATATACATATCTGATCGTCCGTGTCAGATGTCAGTCAGTCAGTGAAGATCCAGTAGTCGAGACATGTATCCCATTCCCCCATAGTGAGCGTATGCGTATGAGCGATCAAGTTAATATACAGCCTAAATCTATGGTTCCAACTAAAAATAGAGCTCTCTAGTTAGCTGTTGGAGACCACAATCCTTTACGCAAAATGGCCGCGCCTATACGCAGTTCTAGACACAACTCGAATATACGCGTAGCCGTGAGCGGCCACGCAATACATATATACAGTAAATTACATAAACTATAAAACTAAGGTCTCAGACGACCTTGTGGTACCTACATATACTCGGTAACTAATACACATGATACAATATAATGGTTATGGAGTACCTATTAGTCATCAGTACACAAATGTCCTAACGTCACTATAGTTGAAGCATCACATAATTGAGTCGCGAGATGGTACACTACTGAACTCGCTGCTTGGTGAGTATCCGTAGTCAATCTAAGTAATGAGGCTCATACTCATGAACGGTAATGAAGAACCTACGTTGATGGCTAGTAGATTGTCACGTACGAACACATTCTAGGAATTATGCAGGCGTGAAATATTTATAATATTGCGGATTTGAAGATGCCATTTGTCTTACTTGAAAGGCTACAGTGAAAAGTTGATTTGATGCATGAACATCTTTGAGGAGCACACGACTATATGCGCCGCATAGCTCGTGCGGTGCATACACCGATGCTCTTATCTGGACAGCAGTAAACACGTTAATAATAAGCACGAGGCATATGCAGAGTTTGTCCAATCACTTTTTAACGTGGTACGGCAGATCTGGCGAGACATAGGCAAACACCACCGCCCTACATACTGTGTTTGGATTTTACATCCTGGCCAAAAGGCCACACCGCAGAGAGGGCCGCTCTGAAATGCTGGTAGTGGGGGAAACCTTCTTTTTGATTTAGATGTTGTCCCTGTGATATCGTCCGGGAGCCTACAAAACTTGGAACATTCCGTGCGGTGCATGTGCTCCAAAGACGAGAACTCAAAATCGAATGGCACTGTTTGGGTTATATTCTACCGGGAATATTACAGTAAGCGGTACTTCTCTATCTCGGTATGCTCTGGCAGCCTCAGCACAAAACGTCTGACGAATCTCTAGTTCTGAGCTTCTGAGCTCCTTGTATACTAATTGTTGACGTCACGACTGTACGTTTCAATCAATCAGGTAACACGTCATAACTAGGTAGGGTTACGCGACCACGTGATCTGCTGGCCCTCACCTTACCACGTGTATTCGCTATGACGTTATTAATGTGGATCGGAGTTCAACATATTGGCTGATTAATCTCTGATATCTCTATTTCTGGGCAGATTTTAATTCTTTAAAAAGTTTTAGAATCCTTGTTCGATCCTGGTAATGAGTCTTACAAAGCAAAGCGAGAATAACATGCGTTCAAGAAATTACGAATACAAACCCGGAATATTCGTAAAAGGCCATTCTCCCCACGTATGTAGGCTATCTCTTATGGCCGGGCCATCTCGCGACTCTTATTCTGAGCCTGTCTTATAGTGCCTTATTACGCGTATCGTGCTACCCAGGGGGTGGGGGCGTGGTTGTGTGGGCGAGCTTAGAACGCCCCGCGTCCAACTGTCCTGTACCCAGATGAAATGAGCCGGTTCGTATCCGACCAGTCGATCCGTGTTACAATTCGTCTTTATCCAATTGAACATACTGAACAGTCAATTTAATGTTGATGGCTTTATGCTTAAGTTGATAGCGATTGAGTCATTCAAAATATAACTCAGAGATTCCTTCACCGTTGTGTGTCTGTTGTACGAATCCGTTAAGACAACCCAATCCCCAGTTTAGTGGCCACCAGCGATCCAGCCGCCAGAAGTGTCAGCATAAGCCACTGCTAAGTGTCTGCCGATACAGCTGCCTATCAATTGACATTAATGGAATAGTGTAATTTTGGTTCCAAATCAAGTTATGATCTAATGTGTACAATTTCAAATAGAGCTGTGCCGGCATACATCAACCAGCTCAGGAAATCGTAACCCGTTAAGGCGTGAATGATTGTGAGCAAATGCATCAATACCCATATCTGATAAATTAGCACCGCCCTTGCTGTACGTCAGCTATGCTAGACGATCACAATCCGGTCATCGAGTTTATTTGGATACATTAGTTAATCTAGCTGTCGCACTCAATAAACTAGATTACCCGCGTATACGCCATGTAATTGTTTCATCGCAATCACCGACTACACGCCATGCCACCAGTAGCTTATTTCATTACGGCCAGCTTCTAGTCGTAGTGTTCGTTGGAAAGGAGGTTATAACACTCTTAGATCAACTACAAAAGTTGGTCGAATTGTGATATCTAGTTTAAATCCAGAATTTCAATTCTCTCAGATTCACCACTTCGTTATGCGCCAATTTACTGCTACTCAGTACATCATCTTCACATGCAATTTTGCATGAGTAGCCATTTTCATTTAGGATAGGTGTAGTCCACTCTAGTCAAGTTAAACGCCACAATCACATCCTGCAGTATTAGTATGTTGCTTTGAAGCAACGCCATGTGGATTTCACGAACATAACAATAACTCATGTTTATTTATGAATGCACCGACGGGTTTTATATTGCTATAGCTCAACATTGATTTCTTTACACGAACATGCCCATTCCAAACGCGGCCATAGTTCCTATATAGGGCAAAGACTAAAATAATTTGACCACTGTGCCAATGGCTGAAAGAGCTGTGGACAATTTATTCTAAGGCCTGTTTCCTAGTTCAATGGCTGAACTCCTTGAGTATCAATTCCTAGACAACTATGCACGTAAGCTATTGCATATTTTGAAACTAATTTGGCATGGGCAGAGCAGCGCCCAGTCAAATTATTTTCAAAATATTCAACAACATGCTTATTAAAAAGTAGAAACATACAATTCTTGCAATGGGCCGGACTATTAAGAGTTAAAGACGAGCCTAATATAATCATCTGTGGAATAATCATTATGATATCATTCCACACACCGCTTAGCTGCATATGACGGCATATGACGTCAAATCATCGATGGATACTCTGGAAATGTGAAGTAATGACTATCGAGTCAGCTGTCCTTGTGGATGTGGTCGATGCACTGAGTGTAACTATGTCGCTGTTGTTCTAGTGTGCATACCAGACTCGTCCCATTAATGTAAATAATTAGAGAGGGAAGCATATCTATATTCGCTGCTTTATTCTGTTAACTTACACTTATCGACTAGTTGAATTCCTTTGTCTGGCCTTTTCTTTCAAGTGAATCATATGTACAAAGAAGTATATGTATGCCTGCTTTGGAATTGAATTGGGACACCAATATCAATGACACAGATGGTAAATGAAAACACATATGAAACTGATGGTTTCACCTGTTATCTAATTCATCAGGATAGCTAGACAATGTGTGAGCTTGACATTGTCATCATCTGCACTAGATATGGAGACGATGTTGACCTTATCGACATGGAAAAAAGATCAGCTTGATACATTACTTTCAATAGCCGTAGTATAGCTCAAGGATGCACACCTCTCATGAATGAAGCAATACATGATGATGGGACACAACTAGGCACACTAATGCCAATACACAACCTAAAATAGGTTCGGACGCTTGGAGCGGACACAAAACAATGTAGAAGGTTAAAGAAAAACTAATTACAAGCTGAAAGAAGTGCTCGATTATTCAGCTGCAGAAACCACACACCATTATCGTCGTCGTAGTTGTCGTAGTCGTCGTAGTCGTCATCGTCGTCGTCGTCGCCGCCCTCGTCACCATCATCATGATTACTTTCCAAACCCACCTAGTAAATATATATTTAGAGAGAATGGTGCAAGACATTTTACATGGCAATTTTGGGAGTTGTTTTAGGAGAAATGCCATATTTACAAGGTTCGTTCACAGGCACACCTAGATGTAAGGAGCCGAGTCAATAATTGCATGTCTTACGATTATTGTCAATCCATTTCTTGTTTTAAAATGTGGGCATACTCGAACTAGCATATTTGGAGATATTCGAGGATTCAGAATTTGATCCGATCCTGATCAGGCCCTTTTAAAATCCATATCAAAGACAAAATCTGGAAATCCTCTTGCACTCACAGTTTCCGCATTGTGTTACAATTTGAGCTAAATCGGACAAGAAGTCTCTGCGATACCCCGCCGGACACACGCACGCACGCACGCACGCACGCACGCACGCACGCACGCACGCACGCACGCAAGCACGCACGCAAGCACGCAAGCACGCACGCACGCAGCCAAACAGACGGGCGGACGGACGGACGGGTTGGGGGACGGGCGGGGAGTGGGTGGGCGGGCAGGCGGGCGGGGGGTTGGATGGGCATACAGACATATATGCAGACAGACAAACATGCGCGCGCATACACACACGGAGGCACGCACTCATGGCATACCCGATCGCGAATACCATCTTCCCCTTACAGGGCGGATAATTACGTAACCACAAGCATGTTCCTTGCCCGAGATACACAGTCACCAACACTGATACTACTTGTGTTTTACATGCGTGTTCTAGATTTATGGCGACAAACTGTTGTCATGAAGATAAATATTTATCCATATAAGAAGTCATGCATATTTATCAGTTTCCTAGAAAGTCCTGAAAACTATAGTCGCGTAGCCTAGTTACATCGTCTGGTTTACTTAGAGGTACAATGTGTTATGCCCATTGATCCATGTCGACTGTACTAACATATTTGCGCGTGTCTAAAAGTGTATCAGCAGGCACGCGCGCGCCTGCCTACAAGCCTGCCCGCGCGCAAGTGTGCTTCCGTTAATGTAGTCCTCTGGCCAATATAGAATTATGCGAACATATCCGCACATGACACTGGCTTTATCAAGATTGGATTTGCTGGGTGGCTATTATATCATTTGAGCGGCATAGATTATCTTACTCTAGGTTAAATTTGTGTACTTTAAAAAAATTAAAGTTGTGTACACAGCATTGCATATACGCGTATTCCCTTAAGTAAGCGTCGTTTGCTCTGATTAATCGACGATAATTGTATGGTAGATTGAGCAGGGATTTTGTATGCTATCTAACTGGAAGTCGTTTTGTAATAGAGCAAAATCTGAATCGGTACTCAATGCATCGTCACAATCAATGGTCAATACAGCGACGTGTATTTCCAAGAAAAGTATTAATCTGCAATGCAATCGCAGATATATCAGTTTCAAAATGGCCGCCAGGTGCAAACTTTGATAACAAATACAAGTTTTTGGGATGACAAACTGAAAAAAATGTGTTTTAATCTTTTTCAAAATGGCCGCCAACATGTATTTTGCCCGATCGACTTATCTTAACTGAGTTTATAGGCCCAACATAGACATGATTGCATATCGATTTTGAAGAAACCCAATCGAATAGCTTGCTAGAAATCAGCTTTTTCGTGCCACATATTCCCATATTAAACCTATGAGAGCAATAGTTGAACTGCGAATTCCCGTAGAGTGCTATTCCGATTCTCTTCAAACCTGGTCAAATTCTAGAGCATTGCCAGTAAACCTATGGGAATTTTACTTATGGATCTTTGATTTGCGACTACACCTAGACGTCTTATCGGAGCAGCACCGGACATGTGCAAAGGGTATACAAGAAGCAGCGCTATGCTATTCCTTAATACCTAGACATTGCAGATTTGCAGTTACTTCAGCAAGTGTCTTCTAGGTTGTATTTGTTATCTTAGCCAAACTTGGAATACGTTTTGTAATCTATAAAACATGTTCCTTAATATAGTGCGTACAGACTATGCAAAGTTCATACTATTTATGGACATGATGGTGCACATATATATGTGACACATTATCAACCATCGGCATAGATTGACTGGAAATGTATCACCAGAGTATAATACGTATCCAATAAGCGTGCAATGCAATCGTAATATGAGAATACAGCTTGGTATTGAAGATCACAAACTATCCATCTGCATTTAAAAACTCTATAGTTTTGCTTAGTCAGTGCCCATTTGCAAGATTATATTTTAACAATTTACCACTGGTATGACTGGCTCGGTTAGCAAGCCAGCCATCCTACTGCTACATTTAAAAAAAATAGTCTTCTCTTTGCCTGCGCATTGACATTCCGCAAGACCACTGAAGATGCCGTGTTGGGAGGGTTTGCCTGCAGTTAAGTTGATACAGGAAGGGTTAATACCCTGTTCTCAATCAAGCTCTTCTGCTGACTGTGTATTGCGAGATGATGAATGCATGGACACAAACATAGTATCCCAAAGACTGCTGAAAATCAGTATTCTTAATTCAAGGTGAACGTCTGAATTATTCGTTTGAAAGCAATGAATGATCGATTCATAGGTATACCGTATTTGTCTTTTATTACTATTAAAATAAACAGAACGGTAGATTTATTAATCTGACTTTGTGCGATTACTATCAATCACTAACTCTTCTTCGATTACTGGCCAGACCCATGGGAATAGACATTCTATTCAATATCATCCAGTCCATTACATATCGCTGTGAATGAGTAGATCGAACGTGTTATATGTCACAGACTCACGTGCGGCCACATCATAACATCGGAATTGTATCAAATGGTATGCACATTTTGTTAGTGATCACGCCTAGCATTAGCTTTGCAGTTAGAGTGAGTTAACCTGCTTGATAAAGCACACGATGACTTAGATTATACAGTTCCATTATCTGAGAGGGCAATACAGCAGCAATGCTTAGACATCTCATCTGGGCGTACAGCGCATATAGCTGCGCGGTAAACCATCGTGTTTCAGTACCGGGTGCCGTCAAGTAGACGGGTTGCACAGGACGCTATAACACCCTGCGACGCATCCAGAAAATATAGCGAAGGCTGCGTTCAGTGACCTTGGGTTCGAACATAGTGTTGATCATACCTTATCTGTCGGAGTTATGTCAGAGTACACTTGTCTACGCATGTCTGCATATTCCATTAGGCGTATGCAACATTAATTTGTGTATGAGCGTCATCCGCAGCATCTGCCAATTCAAATTTCCGATATTCGTTAGTAATTTAACCCTCATAAAAAATTTCCATTTGCGGACCTAGAGAAGAAGAATTACAAAACACTACATCATTAGAATGATTGGCTCGGTTGTCAAGCAAAATCATGGACGTTTCAATTTCAAAATCAACATTTCTTGGTTTAAAAATTGACACGTTGGATTACCACTATAGAATCCCATTTTGGTCTACCTGCACATTAACGATGTACTCAAATGTCATCGTTTAGGAGCTATTCCTAACATCGTAGTGCTGATTAAATCAGTTAAATACGCATATCTCTGTGGTCAGCGTGCTCCGGCATAACTCCGCAACATAGCATATGTTAGTGATCTGGTGCCGATTTTGCTCTCGCTCGTACATCAAAGATGTGGTCAAATAGCAGTATCATCGTTATGCATAAGCGCTACTTCTAAGATCACATCACTTAAATATGCAGACATGGGTAGACAAGTTTACTTCGACATAACTCCAACATAACTCCAAAACATAGCACATGTTAGTGACCTGGAGAATGACATATTCTCTTAAAGAGATATATCCATTCCTGCCTCATCAACCACAGGGTTTTTCATAGGTACTCTGTCCGTACACGGATCATGCGAGACATCGTAATTTTACGTGAGAGTTTGCTTTGGTTGTTGACATTGCATCTTTACATTTGTGTCTGTCATCGCACACCGTACTGACGGTAGCAGTGTTACATTCTGACTCCCGTGGCGAAATGTTGCCTTTGCTGTTTTACCTGTCGGTGTGACATTAGCATAGTTCACCCTGCTACTTCGTGAGCGGGGATCCGATATCTCACACAAGTATGCAATGGCAGAACCAATTACATCACATGTTGGCTGAGTTGGCAATTGAGTCCAGAGAATCGAAAGATCGTAATTAGTGTACGGATTGTATGTATTTGATGGATTTATGTTGTATATTTGAACCTAATTTAACATGGAGCTGTTGTTGTTATAGGTATTTACACTCCCGAGTTATATTACTATCAACATAGTATACAGCTTACCCGAACAGTTAATTTGAAATTTGGTTTCTGCGAATTAACTTGTTAAAGTTTCAACTTAAGTCCAAGGCCCGTTAATGGTGGACTGGACTTAGCTAAAAGGTACGGGGAATAGCTGGAAATGGAATGCAGGCATGTGCGTGGAAATAAGCAAAGAGTAGTGAAGTAGATTGGCTATGCCATCAGTTCGACGCATTGCTGTAAAAGGAAACACAATTCTCGTCTGTCGTAATTGGTACGTGCTTGGTAGGTTCAACTATAACTGAAGAGGAGGGCGTGTGTACACGCATATTATGATTACCATGTTCACCATCATCATAACAATATGTTATATTGATCAAATCAATTTTCTATGTTGACGACATTCTGAACGGGATGTAATATGTTTATGATCGCATGGCCTACATGGCTTTAAGTATGCACCGTGTTTGAGATGGTATTTGTCATAGAATCCAATACTTTAAATTTCTTATAACATTTTCAAGGCTAAGATTGTGCATGTGGTTGCTGTTGTACGGATACGGTCAATGCCAAAATAGGCCTAAATACTAGTGTTTCCATATGCCCGTATACGGACATAATTTTAAAAGCTACGAGTCCGTATATGTAAATCACAATCGAACTATGCAGCGATTCTAGACATGTCGTATACAGCATCGTATACGGACCAGTTGTAACCGTGTATATGCAAATTCTATATATACGTGTTCCGTAAGGGGATTTGTGACGTTTTGAAAGGGCTATCCTGGACATCTATGTGTTTTAAAGTAGCATGATCACACACAACTCCATATATATGGAAACGCAAACACCGTTGCAATTGGAATTTCGGGACTTCAGTGCTCAAAGTATACCAATCGATCCCAACACGTCCATAGCATGGGTGGAGCTTAGATAGAGATAGACGGGCATAGCAAAAGTGGATTCGTCAATGGCGTGCTGTATTGAAAGGAATTGCACAGATGGAGTATTTTGTCACTTGGTCCTGTTTATGGATAAATGTGGTATCTCATTTCCTGGGGACTTATGTAAGCATATATAGTTTTCATACTATCCCCTCATAAACCGGATGCTTCATGGCAATAACGTATATCCAGATCTTTTACTGCTTCCTACATTGGTTCCTTTAATACAGGTATGTAATAACTATATTCCAACTGGCCTCTTGAGTTATTTTCTCGCTTTACCGACCTCTATGCCATCCTGACTACTCACCACTTCTCAATGCATAGAGCTCGGAATGACATGTATCGGGACTGACCAGGGAAACGTGGAGACAATTCGAGAATGAGTCAGGGAAAAGTTCACTGACGACGATGATGACCTCGTTCATCCGTTTTCAGGTGACTCCAGATCGTTACTAACAACAATTGAAAGAACTGAAGGTGATAAGGCATCCACACACCTGATACATATAACGAACACCTGGACCTGATGACATGAGAAATTAACTATTCAAATATATAAACGGTATTATTTAAAAAATGATCGCATACGTAATCAATTCAATATTTATGCACTATCCTCTCAGCTGTAAGCCAATGTAGCACTATCGTGCTAACCACGCTGCCCATGAAGCTGTCCAACCACCTGCCATTTGTCGGCCCATTGTCGGCATTACAGGTATATGTCAACTTATATCTAGTGTTAATCCATGCTGCATTTGAGACAAGCTCGACGACTAGACGGGGTTGTGCACGGGTTGCATTATACCTGGACACAGTTATGTAGGCATTACATAGGTTCAACACGTTCTTGTTCCAGTAGACATGTCCAAATCCTGAGATTTCAACAAATGTCCCAACAAGTAAACGCTCTGAGATCCTAGATGTACTACACCAAACCCGTTGCAATGCAGTCGAACTGTGACTAGTGCAAATACTACATAATAGCACGTGGAGAGTACGAGTCAAGAAAGTGTCTTCTGCGGAGTTTTAAATATCAGTAGGCACCCAACCAGGCCATATCACAACCAGCTGATTTTCACTTGTAATCTTGCTACATCGATGTTAACTTCATAGACGAGAAAACCACTCCATTGATCAACTACACCAAATAGGTGCAAGACAACAAACCAATGGGAATATCGTTTTGAATGAAACAGACAACAGAGTTCACCCATATCTAAATCATCGGCAATGCAGGAGGCTATAGAAAAATGATGCTCCAGTTTGTGGCAGTGAACCATGGAGGAAATCGTGAGCTTCCTGCTCTGCAACGCCTCTGGCATTGATGCACGTTACATCATGAGAAACATACATGTGCAGTCTTTACGGAAGCTCTTGGGTCGTAGATTGAAGGTGCTTGACAAAAGATTAGATTTGTACAACGCAATCTTTGTATCCTTGATGCTGTACGACTGCAGCGGGTGAGCAGTTTCAAAAAGAGCTCTATATACGCTAGATGCCTGCCACTACAGACGCATTCTCATCATCACTGGGCATCGATGGCCGGCCAGCATAATTTCCAATGATTCTTTATACAAGATGTGTAATACACGGCCGCTATCCAAACAAAGTCGCCCAGAAAAGACTGGCCATGCCTGGCCATGTGCTAAGGATGCTTGAAGATACAGCCACGCAGAGCATTGGAATTCTCCAGGCTGGAAGCTATTGAATACAAACCGAGGAGAGGGGGTCATTTCATTAACACTTTAATGGTCACATTTTGGTCAAGAAAATAGAAATATTATTTTACTGACTGTTTGTTTGCCGGCCAATAAAATACTATTTGTGAAAAAGTGTCACTGGAATGGTTGCCTCCGTTTTCGAGTCACTCATTCTAGTAATCAATTCTGAAAGTGTCTGTTCTTTTGGCCACTGAATGCTTATGACTGCAGGAGCTGATTCTAGTGGGTTTCGTCATGAAAGGGTTAATCTGCCACGCCCGCTGCTAGGTTACCTCAAGAGAACAAGACTCGGTACATGCAGAACAAGAATGAAGCTGCGCAAGACACACACGATGGCCGAGAATACACCATACGTGTCAACGGCGAAAATGGATTGATTGCAGCTGTAGGATGTTTCTACTACTGATGTGGTATAATACACCACCACCACCACCACCACCGCCATCACCACCACCTCCATCACTAGCACCACTACTGCTAAGAGGGATCAATAATTCGCTAACCCTCGCAGAAGTCATTTGAAGCATAACCATGGAGGGAGATGCATCAGAACCACTAAACAAGTGGACATATTAAGTTAACTAATAAGATGGCTGCTTGTCACTGCACTAAAAGCAAATTAGATTTGTTTACTGTGAAACCTGTGATGACTATAATTGGTCAAGCTCATTGGCAACGCTATCAACCTGTTACGAGTCTGTCTAACTCTGGAGGAAGTCTGGAGTTTTTCATCTCTGGAAGTGGTGACAAATACATAGATTTAGCTCAAAGTTACAGTATACGTTAAGGCTAGCTTTGTACAGGTTGTGGTGGGGAGGTGGACACTCCTTTAACAGCAAACTACGATGTTGCACTGGTTAACATATGGGTTGGCTCTATTTTTTCTCAAGTAGATGTATTTTTAAATGGAAAACGTGTTTCTGACGCTAACGACACATACAATTTTCGCAGTAATAGCTGAAAGCTTTTTAATTATTCGACAGAGCATACATAGGTTGAGTCAATTAACCACGGCATTATGGTTTAGGGATACAGCTGGATATATGGATAATTAGAACAGATAATAATGTAGGTTGACACGTAGAAAATTTAACGTTGCACTAAGTAACCCTGTGGAAATGAGCAGTAGAATTCATTCCGACTTTTTTCTTCTGGAAAAATGTGTAATCAATGGAGTTTCCTTAAAGGTCCGCTTCAGGTCGAGTAAACCTGATTTTACCCTAATTCGTGGCGATGCACACACTTACAAATTAGGTCTGCACGAAGCTACATTAAATCTATATAAGGTTAAATCTATTCCACAAGTAATTAATGCTCATGGTTCAACATTGCAAAAGTCCCCCCCCCCCCGTGTGATACCCTATTAAAAGAGTTATCGTCAACTCATTCACCATTCCACCATTCCAGCAGGGACTAGTAGCTTGAATAGGGGCAATACTTTTCTCGGGACCTACTGAGTAGGGGCATATTTGGTATAGTTAGTATTAGAGCTTATAACGGTGATTTCGATACAAATCCATATACTTTTCAACACAGTGATGCTAATCACATTTCACGCTATATGGATAACGAGCAAGTGGCTGGAGACGCTCTTACACCACATTTCATTGCAGCTGGTTTTAATTTTACAGAATCATTCTTGACGTTGTTTAATGGAACCGGGACATTATTCAATGACAAATGTATAGGGCTTAACATTGAGGAATATAAAGCAGGTTACACGCTTTTTGCCTTTGACTACACCTCAGACCTCGCTACAGTCGTTCATGTCTACCTTACGAAGCAAGGAAGTCTACGGCTCCAAATAAAATGTAAAACAACATTACCCGATAATATGAACGTGATATATTATGCAGAATTTAATAACAGTATAATCATTGGCAGTGATGGTAGTATTACCACAGACTACTAGAGCCCTTGACACCACCACCACCCAGTAAACCTGGCAATGCACCCACTCACACGCACACATCCTGTCGTGTGGTTGTACTCATACAAAATGTATAACTCTTATTATTATTATTATTATTAGTATTATTATTATTATTATGTTAACTACAAGAGATCTCGAACATATTTGCTCGGGAGACCAGAGATTAGGACGGTTGTTCCTTGGTCTTTGCGCTAAAGAATGTATAACTAAATGTATCAGAAGACCCGTGTGTCTCATCGTTAATCCAGATCCTGAGAACCTTCCAGGTACTCACTGGATCACGTTATATTTCCGGAAACATGGACAATCAAAATATTTCGACTCGTTCTGTCATTCTCCATGGCCTGAACTAACTGTTAAAACGGGGCCATTATGTAATCCGTATATATATACGGATTACATAATGGCCTCGTTTTAACAGTTAGTTCAGGCCATGGAGAATGACAGAACGAGAACGTGATATAGAAAATGTATGCAGACCTCTCAGCGACGAGTCGATAATAGCAGTTGCACAGTAACACCATTATATACATATACATATACATGGACAATCAAAATATTTCGACTCGTTCTGTCATTCTCCATGGCCTGAACTAACTGTTAAAACGGGGCCATTATGTAATCCGTATATATATATATACGGATTACATAATGGCCCCGTTTTAACAGTTAGTTCAGGCCATGGAGAATGACAGAACGAGTCGAAATATTTTGATTGTCCATGTATATGTATATGTATATAATGGTGTTACTGTGCAACTGCTATTATCGACTCGTCGCTGAGAGGTCTGCATACATTTTCTATATCACGTGGTTCATGGACTCTCAGTGATTTCAATTATAACGGCATTACTAGAGTTAACAAAGCCTGATTGGATCATCCAAAGCTTGGCCCATACATTATTAGATTATATGCATATAGCGCTTCAACAAGGAACGTTGCAATAAAAACGCTGTGAATCCAAATTTGGCTTTTCTGCAGATGTTATTTTAGTCTTAGAAGATAGGTGTGGTTTACCGCTGACATCGCGGAGTTTGGGTTTGTCACTATATGTTGCTGCGCATTCAGTATATGTTATCAAGTAGTGGTGCGTCACAGCGGCGGTATCGATATATATTATAATTTTTTAATAGCGATAATGCTGGTGAGATTTGATGTGCGAAAACGCAAATAAAATTCGATAACGATAGGTTATAACTATGTCAATCATAGTAGCATGTTATACTTATCAATTATTCGCGCAGCTTATAAACAGCACGGAGTACGTTCAGCCATACAGTCATACATGCTCTGTATAACTTGCATACATTCCAATATAAATCTGGATCTGATGACAATGCTCAAAAGAAATAGCTTTTAGGTACGCGTTCTAATGCACTTACGTAATATAATTATACATTGTTAATAGGTCTTAAGTAATAATCGATATCCATACACTGGTGTTCGCGTTGAGATGGTTTGTCATGCTGGCACCCTTAACAGTCCTGAATCACTAGTTTACGAATCGCTAGATTCAATAAATTTGTGAAAATAACAGTAGCATTGGCTCTGGTAGAATGTGGAATGCTTTCGCTGTCATAACTCATATATTCACATTCATTTATATCTTGATGATCCTTATCGGGGCTGTCCTGCGTAGCAGTCAGTTGAGTGCGTGTTTCCACAGCGTTGGGAGAGTCGGGCAATGTAAAATACTCATCTTCTTCGTAATCCTGTACATCATTAGAATTAAATTTATCTGGTAAGGGTTTCAATCCTGATCGTATTTCTTCCTCTACATTCGTAGACGCTTGTTGACTAGCATAAACTAACTCTCCGACAGTCTCTGGGGATAAGTGCTCGATAAGTGTCTGAAGGGCTCTGTCTATGTCAACATGAGCATCGTTTACGTTGACAATTTTACATGGTTGCGTAGACGTTAATCCCAGTAATCAAGTCATGCAGACTCTCGAGAATGTGTAATCCTTAGTCATTACGGTGGCACCCTCTGAAACTGTAGTTAGTTTAAGTTCTTCAGCCATAGTGGTAATGCATAATCCATCCCGATATTAACTTTTAGTTAACGTTTACATCGCTGCTCCGAGTTCTGACTATTTCAAACCAAACTTCTTCATCAACCATTAGCGTTAAGCTGATTCTAGAGACGGAGGGTGGAGGCACGTTACTCCATAGGCCTATTTCTCTCTGACCATTATCCGAGTGACACGAATCAGACATTAATTTAATACGTAATAGCTGATCTCTGTAATCTTTGGAGAGCATCGGGTCAACCACTGAGAGCTTTTATCTATATATCGATGATTTGGTGTAGATTATTTATCAATATTGCGTGTCCGCACTAAGCCTGCTTAGAAATGCAATAGAACGCTTCGGGTTTTTTCGGGTATAAAATGCTTATACTATCCTAGAGTTTGTTATAGCTCTGAGGATTTCGTGCAAGTTCTCCTTCAGAATTCTCCATGAATCGCTAGGGAATGTTAGACTCCTGAACGATGGTTTTAGCTCAGTTTGACCTGGCGGAGTAAAGTACCAAGTTAGCCTGACATATGTATATTTAGTGCTGATAGTGACCTGTAATTGATGTTCTAATTCGTAATTAATCTGCTCTACTCTGTTGGAACATCTAGCTCTAAGCACAGTTTCTTCGGATGCAGACATCATAGCAGCGAACTTTCGAAACATATTACCATACATAAACACGCCTCGCTTGTTGGGGTAAACACTACCAACAATAAATTCACGTATGTCTACTACAAATTTGTCATTATGTTTCATAATGCCTAGGTGTACATTGTTAACTACAGGTAGATCACAACCCATAAAATACCTGTATTCATACTTATAATAAATGTTGAACACACTGTTTGAACACAAATCCAAACTGTTAACACTTAACAGATTAGATTTTTAAAGCACTGCTTTTATACCCTAATGATTATCGATTACAGCTAATTACCCTTAAGCGTGCTTCATTGGATACATGGAGACCCATGATTTAATGAGCGAGTGGGGCTTCATCATCGAATGAGTTCCCAGGAAAAGACATGTCCAGACTTGTCCAAACAGTTAACCTGGTCGTCCTACATTACATAATACAGTAACTCTTGAGCATTTGGCATGGCTCCAAGAAGTCATCCTTAATTACACCCATTAACCCTCGTCAATCAGCAATACGCTAATTACCTTTAATCTTGCAGAGCTGAATTCCTGGAGGCACGTGACTTATCCGGGGGGGGGGGGGGGGAGGTTGGGGCTTCGCGATCGAACAAGTGCAGACATGTCACCAGTCAATCATCCTTAATTACCCAGTCATTAACCCTTGTCAAGCATTACACTGATTCCCATTAAGCTCACCTCATTGGATGACAGGAGGCACGTGATTTAATGAGGTGGGGGTGCTTATGGACACCCTCTACATCTAACATCCAATCAGAACAGGAAGAGAGCTGGGAGATTTTTTCACACGTTCACGCAAAGGCGCCAAGATCAAAGGAAAAAGGTGATAATTATGCAAATTAGTTGGTTGCTCTGACACAGCAACTACTTTTCAAAGGCGCCCAGCTTGTCCTACCTCTACTAACTGGTAGCTTATACATATCCGTATATAAAACGCATTGATTGATTAGGTTTTACGACGCTGCTTAATTTATGGACATAAAATACTGGCCCTTCGTTCAACTAAGGTTATTTGTTTTTGTTTTTAATATTATACTTTACGGTATAAAATGCCATAGGACGATCAGGCTTCACAATAACCACTAATAACATAATACAAAACCATGATCTTTTAAATTGAGCAAATAAACTAGGGCGGGTATTGATTGCCATTTCTGCTGATAGCAGACACAAAACACGGGCACACAGCACGTAAAATATGTCCTTTCGTTCCCGCGTTGCTGTAATTATATCGTTGCCGTTTATCTGTGGAGTAGTTTGGCCGTAGGACATGCGTACGCTAAGCGATCATGTGTCTATTTCTGAACATAATATTAAAGGTGTGATAGAAATGTTGTTTAATCACATAGCTGTACTGTATCACATTGTGTTCATAAAGCATACTTGCGACGCCAAGTCCACATGCTATTAGGCACTCTCCATAACAGCCAGTTCATTTTTCCATTACCGTTCACGCATCTGACAGATTCGTGAAATGGTAGCTTAATAGGCTGTATATTAGCAGACACACATACTCCGAGTAGGATAGATACTGACATATTAAAGTGCACGCACAGGGACATTCTCCAGGGCTGACATAAGTATGTGCGTATTCATTTGCACGCTGGCTTAGTGCAACTTTGTATCAAAAACATATATATATAATATGACAGAGACACCGACCAAAGACGCTATGTATATATACGATGTATACCTTTGCGATGACGTTTCATGAATGTCAAATCGTAGTACACAAATCGTAGTAAAACAGTACCGCATTGTAATCTCTATGCGTCACGCTCACATCAATAGCTATTTGAATCGGTCGATGTAAATGGGTTGCGCACGCAACAACCAATGAAAATATTCCGTTGAATATGGCACCCGTGCTCATGTCGAAAAATATGGAACGGGTTAGAAGGCTTGTTTATATATGTATGTGTGTGTGTGTGTGCGTGCGTGCGTGCGTGCGTGCGTGCGTGCGTGCGTGCGTGCGTGTGTGTGTGTGTGTGTGTGTGTGTATATATATATATATATTTATATATATATATATATATATATATATATATATATATATATATATATATATATATATATATATATATATATATATATATATGTCAACCATGTAAACACACTCATGGGCGTCTTTGTTAACATATTATATAATAATTACGGTATAGCTAATCTAGACAATTTAATTGATGGAATGCACAGCGCTTAAGAGCTAGTTATGCGTGAGTGCATGGCATACGTATACAATAGATACTATTTTCAGGTTTTATCGGCATACTTTACTGCCAAAATGGTGGCCCCTAACAATTCCAGAATGGCTGATATTTTCAACGCGGCAAACAGGTTGGGGGAAATATAACATAAGGTAGCAATTGATTATGTGTTGACATATGCCTCTAAGAATTCCTCCAATTACAGTGGTCTTTAGGAATACATGGACGTCTTTGTTAACACAAAATATACTAATTTCTTTGTAACTAATCTAAGATCAAGACGGAAAGTGTTAACCACACTGCTCTCTAGACAAGTTAACGGATGGGATGCTCAGCGCATAGTAGCTATTTATGTGGTAGTTTATGGCACACGTGCACGATACATGCTATTATTGGCCTACTTAAATGCCATAATAATGGTTCCCCCAAAAGAAAAATCCAGAATGGCTGACAGTTTCAACGCGGCAAACACGGGGGGCGGGGGGGGGGGGTGGAATACACCATAATATAGCAATTAATTATGTGTCAACATAGCACTATAATGGTCAAACTATCCAAGAAAGCCTCGATAGTAGTCTATAAGAATACTGATCTGCATGCCAATTGAAAAGCAGTGTGTACACGTAATACTGGAATGACTGACTGTACTTGAGACAGTCATTTCAGTGGCACCCTTTAAAAAATAGTATGACCTTGGCCAGCACGTGGATTTGTCGTCTATCATTTCATTGACAAGGTGGCCAAAAAACGGCATTTTCCTTGGTCTTGATACGAATCCAATCGCGGGGCAACTGATGGCTACTTGCAGTAGTAAATGTACAAAGAATAACGTTCTCTTCCTCTGCGGTTGAATGTTCAGGAAACTAAAATATAAATGTTTTAAAGGGTTACTTTATAGCAGTGTGTGCATGAGTATGGCAAAGATAAAAAGAGGTGTGTATGGATACTATGTATTCTTTTAGCTTCTCCGATAGACGAAATGTTGGATGTGCATGCCTAATATTGGTACGGTTCTTGATAGCCAGATAACCATTGGTATTGTGACAATTACAGCACAATTGGAGCAAGTAAATAGCTACCTATTTAAAAGATCACCAGGAATCACCTTTGGGGATGATTGGTTGTATCTGATCTATACACCCTAGACGTGATACTCCATGCACCATTAATCCAGCACAACTTACTTAACTAGTTACCTTAAAAATGAGATTCTGGAAAACGTTCACATGTGCTAGACCGATTCAAATGGGCATGCAGCGTGGGCTCAGTTTAGCGAGAAATGGGATATTTTCGCTAGTATCCTAGGCGACACATTCCACCATGCTGTTGAACATGCTGAAACTAATGTTACATACTTTCGCTGATGTCCTCGCTAACAACGTCTTCCAGCCAACTTAATTTATAACATCAGCTACTTCAGTAATATATAGAATCTATCCATTAGTTCAAGGATTCCACATATTGCTGAATTCATGTTTATCTTGTGTTATCTCGCTGATTGCGATACAGCACAAGATTAACATTGATTCGTCAAGTACAATGATATAGAATAAGTAATAAAAGAGCGGGTCGCTGATAATAAGTGGGTACGTTTTCAACAGCGTGTTTTCTGATTCCGCTAACAACGTTTGCCATTAACGGCAGTCTCCGTTCGACTGCTCAATGTGTACAGCCAAGTTATTTGCATTGAATGGTCGGGCAGTAATAAATTATGCAGATGAATCTACTTCAAATGTGTCTAGACAGAACATCTGAAAAATATTACATAAAGTACATTTTAGTTCACCTGAATGGTACCTGCTTGCTCACATATGATAATACTAAGATTGGCTTGCCAAAACAGATTTAGAAACTCTGTCATGCGAATTAGTACCATTGTCAATTAAATAATACACAATTCTCCCAAATGGCAAGGCAGATATGGTCGGTGATCATCTTTGCTGATGATATCAGCATGGGAAACAGATCCAATTAAAGCATCACGGTTGATGATCGTATCGACCATAACCAAATATAATCTTAATATGTAGTTGGAATACATGATCCAACGAAGCCACCCTCTCAGAAAGGAGTGATTCAGTTGCGCCTGCAATATGCCCACGTTATATGAAAAGAAAGTGAACTGACTTCACTAGATTGGACAGGTACCATGCCATAGTACACAGTAACATCGTGGCTGGTTACATCTCTATTGTTGGTAGCCAATTTCATCATTTCGAAATGTCACCCCTGTGACAGTTACAAAATACAAATATAAGCACTACTATTTATTCGCACTATTCGTTCTATGTTACTACTTTGTAATTTATTTTTGTGTCATGCATTACTTCGGTAATCACATCACCTGTACCCACTTTATCCTGAACACCAACCATATGGCACTTTAGGTTATGGACACACTTTGTTGTGGTGCGAATACCTGCAGAACGTGGTGAATATCTGAGAGCATGCCAGCCATTTCACACTGACTTTCAATCTCCATTTAATTGAGGAATCCACTTTAATCTATGACCAATCCATCCCAATGCAGCTAAACTGTTGCACATTTTGAAACTCAATTGAGTGGGTGCTGGTGTTGCCTATGACAGCGTCACCGCCCATTCAAATTACTTTCAACATGTTCGCCAAAATGTGTATTAAATAGGAAGTATACACGTGACGGATTAAGAAGCGTTTGTGACGGACTAAATGCAGTCATTCATGGCGTAATTGATTATAATGCCAACCTATTTGTGACATGGTTGATTATGACGTCATATGACTGACTGCGAGACTGGATTCATCATCAAAGAGAGAAACTCATCATATCACAGTAAGCACAATTGAGATAAGTTAACAACAGATTGCCTCATGCACCAATAAATCCAATGCAGTCTATGAATACATAATTTGTTAGATTTCTCAACAGTGTAGTTATCTAAATTTCCGGTATTTTAAGAACAGTTTATGGCGTCATGAATGACGCGATTTAGTCTTCTTACATGCTTAATAGTCCATCAAGTTGTTTGGTATGGTATGTCTGTACTAATTAATACACATTACGTTGAATAGTTTGAAACTAATTTGACCTATTGCCAACCACTGCTAAGTAACCTAGACAAATCATTGGCGCAGAGTATTTATTGAGTCGACCAAAGGCAATTGATGTAACTTAACAATTGCTGATCATTGATCTGTCTGGATAGAGACGTATCCCATTCCGTCTAAGAGCGTACCAGCTCTTTAATGATCAGTATACAAGACAGGGTGTCCCTGGCATTCTGATGGCATATCTAGGTAGCTAATTTTATGAGAGAGCGAGAGAGAGAGTGAGAGGGGGGGTGGGTGGGGAGGGTAGTTGAAAGCCTTGCACAAGGACTATGTAATTGATAATGGGAGAACTAGTCCCTACCCTCAACTGAGAAACTGTAAAACAGAGCAATTCAATCGCATGCGTACATAGTTAATTCAGACAGGATTTAATAACCGAGCCCAGGCGTGTGGGAATAAGGTACTGTCCACTCTTATGGCCTATCGTAATACTTGTCACACTACGTCTGGTTAGGCCCCCTTTTATCTCACAAATGGTCGGCGTGGTCGATTTCCTATGGGCTTGCCGTAAATGGTTGTCAACAGTTTGGCGATCTTCTTATCAACCTGACTAATACCTTGGTTCGAGCCAGTACAATGACTGAAACCTCCAGACAACACCATCAGCAAGCAGTAAATAAGCATTCCAATGATGTTGATTTATCGGTGGGAGAATATGCTGTAGTTGCGGCGGATGAGCCGATGACGCTCGCCGCCATGATACATAAAAGATTTATCTGATCAATGACCCAGTGGCTCATATATGCCATCATAGATCTGCTAAGACAAGAGTTCTGAATGCTTCCAACCTCCAAATCGTGGGTCCATAAATGCGTATAGATGGCATTGTAGAATGACCCATTAGGAAACCTATGGCTAGTCACCAATGCTTTGGAGATTGTAGTGTAGTTCTGAAAGGTGTCTCCAGTACCTATCATTCCTGAAGGACAATCAGGTCCTACTCACATTCCAGAGCAGCATAGTCTCTCCACCCAAGCTAGAGGTGGTTATGTCTGGTGAGAGCATGCCTGTTGAACACGAGCGTGAGTCATTAGTCGATGATGAGGAGATAAGCCAATCAATTATATATGACGATGGCACATCCGTGAAGACTATTGATGAGGGCAAGCAGAGACACACTTTTTTTTGGCCCAGTGACCAGTTGCAGACTACATGCTGCGCATGTGCGCGCATAGACGATACTATTTTACAGCCATGCGCAGTAAGCAGCCTCGCATTGGTGTCATTGAGAGCCCAGTGTCTAGTGTCCAGTTTCTACACTATATAAATGCTGCCGTCGCCCAGAATATCTCTATCACTGCTCGTTAGATAGTCTGACTCACCAGTCCACTTTATCCTATTATAGAGCACTCCTAGTTCTTTACTCATAGTGGCATTGCCTTCAAATCGTTCATAGTTAGAAATTGTTTGTTTTCATTATTATCAGTAGAAACCTTTTTCCGATATATTAAATGTCATAGTTAATAGTGAGTATGCGTGCTACTGATTGCATGTGAGAACTACATTTAGAAGCCGAAATAGTGTGGTGGATATAAGATGCATTGCATGTGCCTATAGATGAAACAGCTAGAATCTGTACAGTACGTGGCGAAGACACATCAGCAACACTAACATATATACATCTTTCTCCATCATATATAGAGGAAAATATTTAAAGGCCCTGGTAAATTTAGCCAAATTAATATTCCGTTGGATCTCTTTGATAGTGTTCTCACCAGCACTGGTTCAATGTGATACCATTATAAGTATAAGTGATTACAATAAGCATTGCTGAAGCTAGATATAGATCGGATGTTGACTTTGTCTAAAGGTTTTGTGCTGTTATCCATAGTTATTTTGTATCTGTAGTTCGTAGTAAACGAACCATGGTTGTGAGTAAATAGGTCCAAGTGGACCAGTCCATGGAACTGATGTATATCCATACTTCAAGATTATGTAGCCTCCGGCGACGCATGCTGGTCCACCTGATACTCTTACGACACAGCACCGCATGTGCACAGTATGGTGGGCGAGGCTGCTGGTTAGCTGCGGATCTCGGGTATTCTGCATCTCCGGAGTGTACAAAGACCGAATTCGTGAGCCAGTGGAACGTTCACATTCCAGTGCGCCCGTGCGACAATCGACGTGGAAGTTGGCCCACACCATATCGTCCTGGCTGTTTGTGTCACTGGTGTAGCGGTCCGTTTACTCAACTTAGAGTTTAGACATTGCAAAATACATAATTAGTTACAATTAACAAACAACTAATGGTACTCGTTTGCTGTTGTGGGAGAGAAATCAAGTACATATGGCTGAGTTGCTGATTCGCTTAACATGGTCCTCGCAAGAGGTACCTCACCGATATCTGATCTATATAATCAGTGAAGTATCCCCGCAAAGGAGGGTCCTAACGTGGCTATTTAGCAAGTGTAATATAAACTAAATTAACCCCTAACACAAATAGTATTTGTTGCGAGCGGAAAGTGCCTACACTGGCGAAGCGGAGGAAGAGAGATGACAAAAAGGGCCACTCTCTTGTTCAAACTATGCTATGTAAAACGAGACAAACTAGTGACATTATAAGTTATAGTTATGCACGCTGTATTATGTGAAGATGAGATGGATGATTTCCGCAGAATTCAACTGTCACCTTAATAAGTTAAAAGATATTGAATTAGTAGTTGCTGTTTTATTTATGCGGTCTTTCTGTCAGTCCTATACTACCAGTTAGGTGTTGGGTCCAGATCAATGGTAAGCCGCAAGTAGCTGTGTGTTCTAACTATCTTTAACAAATAAGTCTAACTGGCGAGAATGCCCGGTGTCCGTATGGTCACCCTCATGGAATATCCCCCTCAGATAGACGGCGTGTGGACATGCCACAAGATGGGAGCTCTATACTCATATAACGATCCTATCACCACCGCATCATGCCCACATATAACAACACAGGGACAGGTCCCGATACATAAGCATTGAAAAGCACATATAAGTGTATTGTGGGAATACGAGACAAATGGCCAACTACAGTGACATTCCCGTGAGGGCGGTGTGGGTTCTAAGACCGCACCCATTCACGTTAAATGGAGAGCTGTGCCCTGTCCATCACCCAGCGTGTCGGGGTGTGTGGGGGTGTGTGGATCATGTGAGATCCGCAGCCGTAGACTAACATTTACCTGTCTTATGTAAAATGCCCAGAGATGCACTGCAGGTCAGTAAGTATAATATTTTCGTACTGCTTCCTACTTCGGCGTGGTTATCTAAGCTAACAAGTATCCGAGGATTCCAGGTGGGGTGTGGTCATCGACACTTTGATTATAACCGCTCTGAAGCCCCAATAATTTCAAGGTCAGCTCTATCCAACGTGGCGGAGGGAAGCCCAAACAATTAGTACGCCTCGAGGATGGATTAGCGTGGACACAGACAATTACTATAATATTCCTAAGAACAGGAGGCCTTATGGTATATGGCCAATTTATACAACCTGGCCGGTGTGAGGTGTTACATATCCGCTACTCCCGGAAAAGAGACGTACACAAAATATCTCCTACAGAGTAATCATCCTGTACTCCTTCTAAACATATCCTATCGAGTGATAATTGTCAAATTTAGTCGGCCGCATGTCACGTGCGCGTGCTGAGAACATGAACAGCGACCTCAGTGAAAAAGTGATGCTGTTTGGGGAACAAGGTGGTGCGGTTGCTGTTGCTGCATTGCATAGCCTAGCAAACCGCGGTTCTAATGTTTTACATAAAATAAGCAAAACATATAACTAAGTTGGCTACTGCCATGCAATTAACTATCACAGTGCAGTAAAAATGTGAGGTCACACGACCTCGATGGTGCCTGCTAGTCATCGGCCCACAATAAGAATAACTACATACAGTAAATTCATATATACAGTAACAAGTTGTAAACTATAAAAATGCTGACTCAGACGTCCGGGCGGCACCTTTTAGTCATCAACACCTTATAAATAAATTACAACAGTAATACAAGGATGGAGTACCTATTAGTCATCGGTACAGAAAAAGCTCTAGAGTCACTGTGGTTGAATTATCACATATTCGGAATGCGAGATGGCGCGATGCGGAAGTTAGCTGCTAGGGAACACTACAGGCGAACTGTCCGATATGGCTCACTCTCAAGAACGGTGAAGAAGAACTGTTGCAGATGCGGATAGCTATTAGCTAGTCACGTCTATTCACACAATTAGTAATTTAAACAGTGGTTGGAAAGTTCCGTACTGGTGCGGAAGTTTGGAGCTGCCCTGTAGTTATGAAGGGCTACAGCTGAAAGTTATTTGATGCGGATGTATCCACTACCTTTCTCTTTACTCTCAATTCTGATTTTCCAGCACCTTTTATACTACTCGTGCCGTCACAGCTGGAGCGCCACAACCAATCAACGCGCATGTTTCAGAGGCAGGACACGCGATCACGTGAGACGCTACCCTCCCCATTCACTTAGTACATACACGCGCTTATGGCTTTAGAGAACTATGTTGAGCGGAATCAAACATGAATAACTCAAACATTTCTGGACCGATTTTAAAATGGTAAAATGATTTGTAATTCTCGCTTCATTAACTAACTCGGTGCAAAACACGATGCCGTTCTCTCTAACGCTAACGCGTATTCGTAGGAAAGGAACCTTTACGTTTTGAGAGCCTCGCTCATATGGCTTTATACACGTGTACTGTCCTACGCAAGGGGTGGGGCGTGCATGGAATGCATCTGGCCCGGCTCTTCCGTACCCAGACAAGCTGGGATGGTTCGTAGCTGACCGGTCGATCCGCGCTTACCTACCCATTATCAGAATTATTCTATAGCGGGATTGTCCATTAGGAAATATGGCCGCCACAAAAACATGGGTCCTTATTAATTGCCAGTTATATGAGTCATACCATGATAATGAGGGTGTATGGTGAGATAAATGCATTGCTGGCGTGCATATACATCCTTGTTCTCAGGCCCATGATAAATCAAGATAATTTAGTTTGGAATTGTACCATCTTGTTCGGCAAATCGTAAGCATTGTCCTTGATATCTGTGATGATTTTGAGAATGTTTTGACTGTTTTGGTGTATGACGTTAATATGCTACATGCACACTACTTTATAGAGTGTCCCATTGGGACACGTCTGTGACGATTAGGTTGTGGCTCTTTGGCACCAGTACATGGGATAGGTATCGAAGTGAGTGGTATCATTGCGTTGGTCACTATATGCCTGTTATTATCATTGTATAAGCAGTTAGTATCATAATCATTGTTATTTTCCTTATTTCATACCGGTACGGCGTCTTGACGAAAATGAGGTGTTTGCTGCATCCACATACGGCGTAAGAGGGAGAGGTATGTGCTGATGCAGACCTGGCCCTGTGCATGGTCTAGACGTGGCCAACCGAGATGAGGTAATGTTGAGGCGACGATGGTCGTGGATTGCATGTTATACAATCACACATTACCATCAGTTCCACCATTTACAGGCCTGCGTATGCAAGGTGTGTCCTTCTCCAATGCTCCATTCAACTTGGTATCCGATTGGTGCCGTAAGTATTCGCCAGCTTCTAGTTACTGCGCTGTGGTATGTTCACCTTTTATATAGTGTTCCTCTAACTCTGCTTGCATAATCGAATTATATTCTGATTTATGTACAGTGTTGTATCTAAAAACATGTATTATGCCGGTTACTTCATCAGTTTTGTATTGAATCATATACATAGATTATAATTACTCATTTTCTCATATTTGCATTGCTTGTCTTATTGGACCTGATGAAGAAATAAGATTATACACATTATGAAGATGATAATAATAATCAGTAGAAACGCCGTTGCCGACTGGTGTGATGTTCTTATTACAATGCCGTAGTGAAGCCTTGCTAGACCCTGACACACTCATCATGCATCTCTCATGGGCGGTGTGCATGTCTAAATCACCCGGTCGTGCCATCCGAGAAAAAAAATATATACTCCTCTTTACTCACGTGTTTAACATATAGAGAGGTGTCTTTCAACAGTCATATTAACCAATCTTACCCTATAGTGCTGCTATTACATATAGGATAAGCTCCTTTGATATAGTGCACAATGTAAGACAAAATCGCAGTTAAGAATTTGCGCATGTCTGGTACTGTATGTGTACACTATGTGAACTGGTAGCGTACACGCAGTATTATATACAATGCATTGCTTCATTAATTTTACCATGCTGCTGTATTTGTGGAAATTCCTGATGTTTCCATTCTAAGGTCATTTGTTTTGCAACGTTCTATATTATGGTATGCAGTACCATGTCAGAGCGCTAGTAGGCTTCACATTAACAACTACTGTCCATACAAATACAAAAAACAAGGGTAGTCTAAATTGAGTAATAGCGTCTAATACGGATATTGATTGCCATTTGTGGTGATAGCATGCACAAAACACGTACATTGTGCTATCTCGATCCCGATTTTGTATATTTGATCCTAAGTTAACCTGGGCATGTTGTTGTTATAGGCAGCTGTAGTCCAGACTTAAATTACTATAAAAATAGTCAACAGCTTACCGGAATAGTTACTTTGAAATGTGGCTTCTCGGAGGTAGCATGTTGCAGTTCCACATTAAGTCCAGCACCCGTAAAGGGCCGGCGGGCTGAGCTAAACATTAGCGGGATATGGCTAGAAATGTAATGCACACTCCTGCGTGGAAAGATGCAAAAAGTAGTGAAATGCATCGGCTATGTCTCCAGTTCAGCGCATTACAGCAAATGGAATCCACAATTATCATCTGTTCTAATTGGTACTTGCTTGGAAGGTTCAAATACGACAGAAGAGGAGCACATATGTATGTACACGTACCATATGATTAACATCATCGTCATAAACAAATCAATGTTCATTGAAACTGTAGACCTCGTCTAAGATTGCATTTGAATGACGTTAATAATTCAATGGTGGTTGTAGAAATCATGGCACACTTATTTCTCTCATATAGCCATTTATTCTTGCAGCAAATTGGCGTTTGATAGATCACTGTTGGAGATTACTTTCAGTCTACCAGAATACTGGTGTGTATTGCGTCAAAGTAACAGTATTTACTGCCCCACCGCGTTCCCGCTTTGCTGTAATTATATCGTTGCTTCCTTAGTAAATCACTTTTATCTGTTGAGCAATTTGGCCAAAAGAAGTGCGTATGCTAAACATTCATGCATCTCTTTCAGAACATACTTTTACAGATGGGGTATTGCATGTTGTGTACTCACGTAACTGTACTGCACTGTTCATAATAGTATACCTGTGATGTCAAGTCCACACGCTAGTAGGCGATTTCTTTAAAACCCAATGATCTGTGCCACCAGTAACGTACACGCATCTGACAGATTCGTGAATTGGTAACGCATTGCGTTGTATGTTAGCAGAAACAATGCATTCTGAGTAGGATACATAACGGTATATTAAAGTGCATGCACAGGGAAATTCTACAGGTCTAACATAATTATTTGAGAATTCAACGGCATACAGGCCTCGTGAAAATGTGTATCAAAAAACATACATATAATATGGCAGAGATCCCAACCGATGACGTTTTATATAGCTATGCCAATCAGGTAAGGGCGCACACATGAACGTATTAACGTGTTAACATATTATATACTAATTACGTTATAGCTAATCTAAAAGCAAGAAGGCACGTGTCAGCCACACGTCCCTCACTAGCCAAGATAATTGATGGAATTCTCAGCGCAGAATGGCTATGTATGTGTTAGTATATGGCACATGCAAACGATGGATGCTATTTTCAGGTTTTATTGCCATACTTAAAATGTCAGAATGGTGATCCCAGAAGGAAACAAATGGCCGCCATTTCCAAAGCAGCAAGCAGGTTGGGGAAATAAACTATAGCAATTGATTATGTATCGACTTATCTCTCTAATTATCAAACCAGACAAAGAGGCCTCCTCTGTGGTCTTTAAGGAATTTACTACCGAAATTTACAAACAAATATCTTTCTGTTGTCCTGCAAATGGGTAATCAGCAAGAGCGTTGCAGATGCCATATTGTGTCTATATACTAATTACGTTATAGCTAATCTAAAAGCAAGAAGTCACGCGTCGGCTACACGTCCCTCTCTAGCCAGGATAATTGATGGAATGCTCAGCGCAGAATGGCTGTTTATGTGTTAGTCTATGACACATGCAAACGATGGATGCGATTTTCAGGTTTTATAGACATGCTTAAAATGTCAGAATGGGGATCCCAGAAGGAAACAAATGGCCGCCATTTCCAAAGCAGCAAGCAGGTTGGGGAAATAAACTATAGCAATTGATTATGTACCGACTTATCTCTCTAATTATCAAACCAGACAAGGAGGCCCCCCGCTGTGGTCTTTAGGGAATTTACCACCTTAATTTACAAAAAGAACTATCTTTCTGTTGTCCTACAAATGGGCACTCAGCAAGAGCGTTGCAGATGACATATTTTGTCTGAGTTGGCAATCACATGGCTAATAATAAACACATCACGTTTTAGCTTAGCTGTCTCTATTTGCAAGTAGAGAGAATACTATTTTTGAAGATTTGCCACTGGGAATGACAGGCTCGGTATTATTCAAGTGATACATTGTCACAAAATTGTGTTTACTTGAGTTGCAAAAGGACATTCCTCTAGACAATTTCAGATGCCGGTATTGTGGACAACTTGGCCATTACACGGTTAAGTTGGCAGAAGAGAGGTTAAACAACCGTTTAATATAAAACGAATTGTACACACTTGTGTGCAGTGTGAGAAAGATATGTATTAAATTAATTAGGCCAATTTTGTTATACTCCCAAATTACACTCAATTATACTGTGACACACACATTTTTTTAGAATCATTGGACAATGCCTTTAAAGATATGTTGACCAAGCACCATGAGTTGAAATCTGGTCCAGTTATCTGTAACCTTGGAACACAGTCGTGTGAATTAGGATGCCATTTTTACGTTCAACGTTCTACCAGATTATCGGGAAATTGGCCAGCATAGCTAATTACAGATCCCTTAATACCAGCCAACACATCCGATCAAGTTGTTGAACCTACTGCAAATAATTTTACGGAATGTTGCTCATGCCCTCAGTAGCAAAGTCTTCGAGTCAACTTAGTTTGAACTTACTTCGTACAATGTACTTACTCTAATTAATTATGACGTCAGATATATATAATTATATGAACCCATACTATAGCTAGATATGAACTAATTATACACGACATGGGCCGTATGCTGTGGTGCATATATATATATATATATATATATATATATATATATATATATATATATATATATATACTCCCTCCATCAGTTAAACATTTTAAGACTGAATGCATCCATACCAATTTACCCCATGGGGATTGTCATGTTTTTTCCATGTTTATAATCTTAACCTCAGTCACTGAGAGAGCGAACCACGCTAAATTAATCAAGTCGAGTTGGTTATACTCACAAATTACGCTCAATTCTGATGTGAGATATACACATTTTAGAACCATTGGACAATGTTTTGAAAGCTATGTTGTCAAATCACCAGGGGTTCAAATCTGTCTAGTATCCGTCTGCTGGTGGCACAGTCGTGTGAACTAAGACGATATTTAATACGGCAGAGAAAAAGTGGATACAAATGGAGAGCTAGTCATATAACACATGTCGTTTCAAATCATTAGGTTATTAGCTTGTCCTTAGGATTCACTTTTCCTTCGCTTCTGTGCATTTTTCAGATCGTTGGTATTCATTCCTTCTCTACCTAACACCAGCGATGATTCACGCGGTATGGCTATTACTGACACTAAGCAATGGACACATGGTATGCACTAAGTACACATTCTAATTATCCTTATTATTACATAAACGAAAACAACTGATTGCAACACATGATTGCCAAACTCAATGTGATTATGTTCATAATGGAATGTATTTCATCTCAGCTGCGTGCATATCGTGTTGATCAATGTCGTGATTCCGTTAAAGCATCCCAGCATACTGCTGGCGGCATGTGGTTGGCGTAATGAGACGGAACACGTAAACACAAACATGAGTTGGACTATTTCCATACGCCAAACTCATCAAAGAAAAGTATTATTTCATGGTGTAAGATGTAAAATTACCCGTGTAACCTGGTACGTGCATGCCTCCTCAGATAGGTTTTACGACACCAAATTGCCGAATTCGATTGACATGGAGTCACCAAGTAAAATGGTTTAATATAAGTGCTATGATGGCGCATTGCTGATTATAAGTGGGCACGTTTCTAAATTTCATCAGCTTGTTTTCTGATTCATCCCACATCGGTTGCCATTACCGACAGTCGTCATTCGACTGCTCAATGTTTACAGCCAATTTATTTGCATTGAATGTTCGGGAACTAATAACCTATGCAGATGAATCTACTTTAATTGTGTCTAGACAGAACACCTGAATAAATATTACATAAAGCACATTTTAGTTCACCTGAATGGTACCTGCTTGCTCACATACGATAATACTAAGATTGGCTTGTCAAAACAGATTCAGAAAATCTATCATGCGGACTAGTACCATTATCAATGAAATACTACATAAAGTATAGATATATAATGGCGGATTGCTGGTTAAAAGTAGACACGTTTCTAAATTTGAGATTGTTTTCTGATTCAGCACATACCGTTTGCTGTTAGCCACAGTCATAGTTCGGCTACTCGATGTTTAAAGCCACAGTATTTGCATTGAATGTTCGGGCAGTAACAACTTTATAAAGTTAAATCTACTTTAAGTGAGTAGGGACCGAACATCTGAATACAGATTACATAAAGCAAGTTTAGTTCACTTGAGTGGTAACTATTTGCTCAAATACGATACACGATTAGCTTGTCAAATCAGATTCAGAAAACGCTACCATGTGAATTAGTCCCATTGTCAATTCAATAACACAGAATTCTCCCAGATACCAAGTACGGTAGGCGTTGTCGGTGATAATCTGTGCTAGTGATGTAGGCGTGATAAATAGATCCAATTAAAGCAGCATGCTCGAAGAGTGTATCGACCATAAGCAAATGCAGTCTTAATCTGTAAATCTATTACATTTAATCCAGAAATCCGGCCATAGCTATGCCCCCACTCACCCATCCGCGGCTAAACCCTACTCTCCATTTTCTCATGATGGGGTCGATCGGTCACTACACTCTGAATTTCAATTTCCAGAAAATAATATTGTTAAGCTGTTGCATATTATGAAACTAATTTGACTGCCCAGTCAAATTTGTTTCAAAAAATTCAACATGCTATTTAGTAAATAATAAAGACATACATTCCTGCATCCTGGCATTGTGTTACGTGTTTATGGCGGACCCAATCATATCATTCCTGCTTTACATGAGTAAGATGGCAGCCTGTGTGTGATGTAGTTCATTCTCCCATCATACGCATGCATGAGAAACTTTTTGTCCCATTTCTTCAACCGTAACGAACAATTAAAGAGAGAAAATCATCAGCTTACAGTAAACACGATTGAGAGAAGCTAAAAGAAAAGTGGGTCATGTTCCACTAAATCCAATGCAATTCATGCAATGTGCCATGAGGCAACGTTGTCCAATGTAAGCTTGACATGCAGCACTAGTCCAGTAAAACTACAAATTAACCTAGAACAAATTGCAACAGAATTTATTTCTTTTCTGCGGAATTCATGGGACTGCCAGGTGTCACATATCAAAAGTCCTCCAAAATCCCTCGATGGGAAAGTGGGTAAATTCGCATATTTAGCTACCGCCATTATCCGAATAATGAAACTTCCCTTACCTGCTTCATTCCGCAAATAAACGAAGTAGAAATGTTGTCTAAGCTCTGAATTTCATGGTCACGGAAGATATCAAGCAAGTTGGCAAGATCTGTATCAGGAACTTTGAGTCTCAACATACCAGGAACTTCCCATTGACCTTGAAGGAGTTAACTGCGATGGAACAAACATACCCAACAGCTGACATTGACATCCTCTGGGATTTCTCTTTGTTTCTGCGTTCAAGGAGACAGTCATGGTCTGGCATGATGCAAACTGTTCATCGTCTGTTATTTTCCTTCCGATGATAGATCTAGAGCCAAGTAACATGACCTGCATCTTTTCCACTTTGACTTATGTTTGTGAACAGGCAAACCGATACCATGTTGCACCCGTGATTACATTTGATCAGCCCTTATTTTGGAAAGCTATGACTATCATAGAGATTGAGCCGAGCTGGAGTCCATTAAAGCAAATTATTCTAAGACTCGGAAGTCTTCATATGGAGATGAGCTTCCTTGGCTGCATTGGTCACTTAATGGCAGGAAGCGGTCTTGCGCCTTTTTTCTAGAGGTAGTCTACGCTGAGAATGCTGTCAAACACATTATTAGTAGAAAGGCAATTTCTCGAGCAGTTCGAGGACACCTCATGGTTTTTGCTTCTCTCAGTACAATCTTGATTGCAAATGCATACAACCTACCACTACCTACAATTGCAGATGCTGAAGTTGACACAGTAGAATATTCCGCTGCAATGCATTCAAAAGAATTGTTTGACAATGATGATAATGTTGCAGGACATGAAACGATTGAAAGTTCCCTAAATAAAAGTCTGGTTAAAGTTGGAGAGCTCTATGATGACATTGTCAAAAATCCGTATGTAGCTACAAGATTGTCATCGGAAAATGCATTACATGATGTCAAGGACAAACTAGACTCAGAGAAGGTGGTCATGAAAGAAAAGAGGACTGCACGACTCTGGCTTTTGTATATGGAGTTGGTTGACATTCTGCGTAAATTCATTAAGGCAGAACGAACTGGTGATTGGAACATGCACCTTCAGACCGTTCGTGAGATGCTTCCATATTTTGCAGCCGCTGGGCATAATCTGTACGCCAAGTCTGCATATGTATATTTACAAAAGATGTTAGAAATACCTGAAAGTCATCCAGATATACACACCAGCTTCCTCAATGGTCACCATGTCATTCATCGAAGTGATAGGTATTGGGCAGGGTTATCTACTGATCTAGTTATTGAGCAGGTCCTTATGAGAAGTGTAAAGTCAAGTGGTGGTCTAACACGAGGTCGTGGAATGACATAACTTCAGCGTCTTGTTTGGTTGTTGTCTATGCCCGCATGTGCAGATGTGTAATGCAATGCAAGAGCTCTCTGGGGTAAACTGTGATTCAAGTGAACAACACAAAGATTCCACACAATCTCGAATAAAGCGTGATATGGATGATACTTACAAAATTCTCAAAATCCTTAGTGAACTGAATCCATTTGGACCAGACCCTTCTCTTAGAGGACTTGTTAGTGGATTGTCTGCGCATGAATCAGTCAATGTTGACGATGCTAAAGATATTGGAGAATCAATTATTAATTCGATGTGTGGCCAATGTGTATCAAGCATTTCGTTCCAGAGAAAGAGACAAGCTATAACCTTAGCATCCAAAACATCTCTCAAGATTGATGATGAATGTGTACAAATTGATCCACAACTCCTATTTCAAAGACTCAGTTTAATGGCTACAAATGGATCAAAAGGGAATCCATCATCTTATTTTGAGTATGAGTTGTGCACTCATCCGCCCGCACTCTTTGATAATTCATCTCTTCCATGGGAAGCAAATAAGCCGGCACTTGCTGATGCATTGTGGAAATTAATTCAAAATGAAGATGCAGTCCTTCCAGATTCTGTCCACTATGTGCTTGATGGAGGAGCTCTATTACAGCGTGTTCCATGGCAGCGTGGAGAGACATTTGCAAATGTGTGTCAAAGATATGTAAAATATTGCATAAGCAAATATGGAAAGGCTACAGTAGTTTTTGATGGTTATGACCAAGGCCCAGATATAAAAGATGTAACACATAAGAGGCGAACTCGTGGATCAGGCGCAACTGTTGTACTGACTCCGCAAACAGTTGTAACTCTGAGTAAGCCTGATTTTCTTAGTAACAAGCAGAACAAACATCAGTTCATATCAATCTGAAGTTCATATCTCGAACAGGCTGGGTGATTAACGATAAAGGCAAGCGGTGATGCTGATGTCTTAATTACGCAAACGGCTATCTTGGCTTCAAAGTCAACAAATACTGCTCTTATTGGAGACGATACCGACCTACTGGTGTTGCTTCTATACCATACTGATATGAATGGCTGTCAGCTATTTTTCAGACCAGAGCCAAAGCAAAATGCAAAGAAACCCCGACTGCGGAATATCAAAATGGCAAAGGATAAACTCGGGTTCTGTTTGTGCTCACAGCTGTTATTTATCCATGCTATCCTTGGCTGTGACTCAACATCTAGGCTTTATGGAATTGGAAAATCTGCACCCCTTAGCAAAATCCAGTGCTGCAAAGAACTCTCTCAAATTGCTGAAGTGTTTACAATGAGTAATGCGAATAAAGATAACGTGATAAAAGCAGGTGAGAAGGCAATGCTTATTCTATACAAGGGCACGTCAATGGATAGTCTAGTTGCTTTGCGGTACAAGCGATTCAGGGAGAAGGTTGCAAAAAGTTCCAAGTATGTTGAAGCACAAGATTTACCACCAACACCCGCATCCGCAAAGTTTCACAGTCTTCTACCAAATTCAAGTTTGGAGAGGAGATGCTGGAGATGTGGATCCAACAGAATGGGGCTGGAAAGTTCTCAACCACCAAATGCTGCCTGTTAAGACTAACATGCTGGCAGCACCTGACGATTTACTGTATTCATTTAGATGCAGCTGCAAAACTGGCTGTGAATCAAAGAGATGCACCTGTAGAAAACATGGGCTCAGCTGCACATCCGCCTGCGAAGACTGTAAGGGTCTCAGTTGCTCGAATTCAATAACGCTCATTGAGGAAGATGACTTGGATAATTGATGCAAGATGAAATTAGTAGAAACTAGGTACCTATGCCATACTATTTCATCTTAGCTTAGCTTAACAACACACAATACCGTGACATAATACAATATAATATGTATTGTATCAATATCAATGATGGTATTAGGTAAATTCATGCAAGTGGCATAACACAATACATTTAATTTGTGGAGAATATGTCAACCGTATTCATTTATTACTAAAAAAGTCCAAAAATACCCAGTCACACATATATTACATACCGGTTTTAAAGAAATAAAGAAAAATGGATTTTTCAGGTGAAATGGCCCAAATCTGGTAATCATTATGCAAATTTTACCCTTTCCCCTATTGGAATTTTGGAGGACTTTTGATATGTTGTACATGATGGCCCCCTATACACTGGGCGAGGTAAAAAAATTATGTTGCAATTTGTTCCGGGTTAAAATATTTTTGGCCTAGATTGACTGGACTACACAGTGAAAGTAATGCTGACACCACTAACATTATTTACATCAGTGGTATCATATTAAAACATACCGACATAAGCCTCAAAATACATCATTTGGAATTTCAGAACACTGCAGTTATCTAAATTTGGAGTATTTCTAGAACAGTTTGGCCCATTCTAATTCAGTAAGACTACTTCGTGTTGAGAAAGCGATTTGATATTGGTAGAGCACACTACAGTGTGAGCAGGTGCACCCTATACTAGAGGACTCCAATTTCAGCTATGCACTGCCCATCTCCGGCAGAGCTCCGCCCACGCTGTGCCTGAGTCGGGATCAATTAATGCCTATGCTCTATGATTACCAATTTCCAGAACACAATACAGGTAAGCCGTTGAATATGGTGAAACTAATTTGACTGGGTGATGTTGCTGCCTATGAAAGCAACAGCGTCCAGTCAAACTAGTTAAAAACAGTTTCCCTTTCGATGCAAATGGGCATTCAACAACCAGTTATTTTGATATTCTTGAACACATTTCGCATTATAGGGTTAATCATCACATATGTTCAAGGAAATGCCGATTTTCTCATATCGCTAGCAAAGATGAATTTAGAAAACATATCTATGGTATGACTGTCTCGAGCCATATGCTATGATCAATTACAACAATAATTATCTAATGGTCTGCAACTGAACATTTGTCAAGATCCCTGCAAAGAGGCCGAGTTTGCTTGGCTCGTACGTGGTCAAATAGCAGTATCATCGCTATGCATAAGAGCTACTTCTAATATTAAATCAGGTAAATGCGCAGACATGTGTAGACAAGTTTACTTTGACAGAACTCCGACATAATTCCGAAACAAATCACATGTTAGTGTCTGGGAGAATGACATATTCTCTTAAAGAGATATATCCATTCCTGCCTCATCAACCACAGGTTTGTTCATGGATAATATGCCGGTCAATGACCATGCGAGACCTCATAATTCCGCGCATGCTCAAGCTACCATTGGCGTCTACTTGTCAGTTTACATTACGTCTCTACATTAATGTCTCTCATCAAACACATCCAGCCGGCAGGAGTGTTATATTCTGTCTCCGTGATGAAATGTCGCCTTGACGAATGTGCGTGTCGATGTGACGGTAGTATATTTCGCCCGCTGCCTCGTGAGTGGGGGTTGAGTGGGATGGGGGTGGGGTGGGTGGGGTGGGGTGTGGGTGGATGGGTGTTCGATATCTCACACAACTACCAAATGACGTAACCAATTACACCACATGTTGGCTGATGTAACAATTACACATCGAGCCCAGTCCAGAAACTCGGAACATCGTTACTAGTGTACGGAGTGTATGTATTTGATGGAGTTTCCATTTAATACAGATTTAGATGGTGCATATTTGAACCTAAATTAACATGGAGCTGTGGTTGTTATAGGCAGTTACAGTCCAGAGGTATATTATTATCGCATATTCATCAGCTAGCTGGAATAGTTACTCTGCGATTTGGTTTCTCGGAATTAACTTGGTAAATTTTCAAATTACGTCCAACACCCGATAATGGCAGGCGGGCCTTGACTAACCATAAGCGGGCCACATTTGGACATGGAAAGCACATTCCTGCGTGGAAAGAGGCGAAGAGGAGTGAAGTAGATATGCTATGCCTTCATGTCATCGCATTACCACACATGGAAACCACAATTCTCGTATATTGTAATTGCTAATGCTTGGTGGGTTCAAATATGACTGAAGAGGAGCACGTGTCTACACGTATCATATGAGTATCCTTGTCACCATCATCATCATTCACATGCTATATTGACCAACTCAATTTCTTATGAGACAGCAGTCCTTGTCTACTGCTGAAGATGTTCTGAACGATGTTTAATATGTTTAAGATTGTATTTCCTAAATGGCATTAATAATGTAATATTGTGTGTGAAGAGTATGATACCATTATTTTTCTCATATAGACATTTATTCTTAAAACAAATGGGCAATTCATACAGACTACGCGAATACTGGTTTATGTTGAGCCAAAATAACAGTATTTACTTACCATGCATGGGTATGGCCATGCTACCCAATACCGGCATCTGAAGTGGTCACGCGGACTGTTCATTTGCGGGCCAACAGAATATTATTTCTGAAATTGTACCACTGAAATGAATGGCTCGATAACCAAGCCAGTTATCCCAGTGATAGCTTTTCAGAAAATAATCGTCTCCTGGCCTGCCATTGAACATTCAATAGACAAATACATTGATTTTATTTTCCAAATTTAACCCTTGAAGGGTTAAATGTTAACACATGATTTGTTGTTTCGTATCAAAGCATAGCACGGGTTCAGCAAGTGCTCAGTATTAATTAGCATTATGAAGTGCGATACATTTGATACGAAATTGCCACGAGGTTGAGATTTTATTTGTTATATATTCCAATAGCTATATTTTTAATATTTTATTAACGTTTAAAATTGTGCATGTTTAACCTTGCTGTTGGTTTTATCGCTAATGATAACTTTCACTAACTGATGCACGACACTATGCATATATAATGGTACACCTAATCTATTATAAGTACGGATTTATATTTGTATACGTCCATCATTTTCGATAACATCTTTAACAATGCTATGGCATTTTTTTCAACACATTCGCAGAAGCACTATAACACCAGTGTCATCAGTTTTAAGTGTTTCCAGCTAGACTCCGACGTATGCAATAAAGTGTTACCACCGCACGCGAATTGCACGTGGATCTACCACACGATTAGTATCACATCAAGCTAAACAAATCGTTTTATGAAGTTAATATCTAGTGGGTGTGATCTATTTGTAATCCCAATAAATACTATTAGAGATGAATAGTTTTACGTCACGATTTGGCGTTAATGTGTACATATACCATGACTCCTATCTAACAAGGGGCCGTGTTCCTGGGTTACAACAGTACCACCTACTATGTCGAGTATTTTGTTGTTCGCGACCGACACCCAGTCAACTGTTGCTGGCATGAATCCAGAGATGGTTAACTGCTACTGGGTGAAATGTCTTCATTTGAAAAAAACCCCTGTCCACTGCTATATAACCAGTGCATGTAGTTGTTTATGTTATGGATCAAATGTGTGTGTTTTGTAGAGTACCAGCTCACATCGATTGTCCAAGGATGCTAACTGTTGTGTCTCTCATCGGAACAGCTAACCAACTCGCCAATACTGGACACGAAAAACAAAGTAATAGTCATATTATATATTTAAAATCTCGGTGTAGGCGATGGTTGTGGTGATATATGATGAGAAGTACGGTTAAAAGCTGTGAAGAAATAACGTGCAGATATATTAGTCAGGTTAACATAATCATACTTGTAAATTATCTGCCCTGAAACTATTGAGAATGTCCTGAGAATAGTGTCACTTTAATTGTAAATATATCCTTATCAACCGATGTCAATTGGAGTTGAGGATCTAGAATGGATCAGACCACCAGAATGGATAACCAGAAATTAAGATTTCTGGCTTGTGTTGATGGGTATGGAAGGGGATGGGGGCGGAAACAGATGTAGATTGGAATGACCGATTGACCAACACAAGGACTGAGCGCCGTGCGCATCATATGAAACAATATTACGAATGTACATATACGCTGGATAGATTCGTTGTAGAACGAAACATAATAAATGAACGCGTTTTCTTCACTTTCGAGGTCACCAAATAAACAAAACAATAAATGACGCCATTTGACGCAAAAGACCGTGTTCAGAATGTGCGCGGCTAAACCTGCTATTTACAATACAGCACAATGAATCTTTCGCCAGTTTAATTACAATCACTTATTAAGGCAAATACTGTTTGCTGATGTGTCCGGGTAGCCGTGTGTTGTGCTTCCTCTTAATAAGTAACGGGGATGACCAGGCTTTTCCGGATTCCACCAAAAACTCAATCTCGTGTAATTCTTTATGTGTCCCACATGTGTGGGAGTGTTTCCATATGCCGGTATTTGGACACGATTCTAATAGCTGCATGTGCGCATACGGAGTCATATACGGAACAGTGGTAACCGTATATATGACATCACTATATACGTTTCTGCATGTGGATCCGCCACAATTACGTCACTCTTGTGTCACTCATTTTAAGTTTGAAAGGCATATCCTGGAAATATATTTATTCTAACGTAGTATGGCCGCACAAAACGTCATATATATATATATATATATATATATATATATATATATATATGAAAACGCAAACAACATACAACATACCCGTATCCGCAGACGCATCTGTTTCCTGACCGTACCAATATCAGAACCCTTACTAACGGAAGTGTAACTTTAATCCGCAGACTGGCAGACACGCATAAAATGCTATCTGAAAGAAATATCCGCCACGAAACAAGACTACTAATGGATGAAACAAGATATCACTCAAGTATTAGTGGGGTACCCTCGTGGCACGGTGGTTCCATTCCCGACACACATATGTCAACTTTGATCATAAGCTAGTCTCGTCCACTCGAATTCGAATGAAGCCCATCTGCCTGCTAAATAAGCATAACGCCAACCAACGTGACACAGTCAACTTTGAACAACATAGACTCGCTACTGACACCACCACTCAAATGCCATTCAAGAACCCGTCGAGGAAAATATAGTAACCATTGGCATACGCGCAAAACCAAACGAGGTTTAACCAATATTACTTAGATGCATTGAAACCTCAGCAACTAATTCAATAGTTGTCAAAAGTAATAACAGAGCTGGACGCTACACTGCAGATCGACTCGTTGTAAAGCTGTCTGATCAACAGAAGACAGTGTGGCTCATCATCTATCGACGTGGTCAGAGCTAAGATCATGCACAGCTAGGCCGAGAATGCAATGTCATACGTCACCGGATTAGTCAACGACTGAAAGAACTCATAAGGATGCTCTTTGGCAGATATCACAGCCACGTATGCTTGCCGTAAAATGTTTACGGCGGGCCGGGCTCTAAGAGGTGCTGGTCCACCACCATCGCTTTCCGTGCATAACACTGATGGCAACTGCGTCAGTGCCGACTAGTGAAATGCACATGCGATCAGAGAATGGTTTAAGAACCAGGTCACGGATCCGGACATTTATAGCGATACTAGGCTACTACAAATCTAATTGAAACGACTGCGGTTGAGAAGGCACTTAAGGCTCTGATGAATGGATGTGCATCTTAACCCGACAGCGTAAGCAATACTCTATTTAAGCATGTAGGTGATAACATCTCCAAACCTAGTACGCATATCATAAATTCTGCCTTCGTGCAATACTTCCCTATCAAGGCTGCTGGCCAAAGTCCCCTTGTGGAACTGTCCATACACAAGACACATCCTGGACCACAAGCAAATATGTAGAATTAGTTTTCTATAAAAGCATCTGGAAGAGTGTGTCAATTGTGACACTGTGCCACATCCTAGAAAAGATGGACGGTTTCTCTGGAACATTCCAGCGAGTCTTTAAATGAGTATGCAGCTGTGCATACTTTATATGGGTGCAACGAATGGCCGTGTACCTTGCACTCAAAGTACACACACACACACGCGCGCGCACACACACACTCACGCACGCACACACGCACGCGCGCGCGCACGCACGCACGCACGCACGCACGCACGCACGCACGCACGCACGCACACACACACAGGATATCGATCCCTTATGGTTTATTTGGCAGAGATTGGCATACATATTTCGTAATGCCAATGTTCTTAGTGTAGAGATTTCATTCGCTAACTCCTTTGGTAAGCACATATTAGTAGATTGGCTGGTGTATTTTAAAGTTTAAACAGTCAGTACATTAGCCACCATAGATACCAATCCAACCTACACAATTCCACACGACTCATTCTGTGGTAATATCATTTAGCTCTGCACAGACTGTCTCCAAGTGATGATCACACAGTACCCTTCACCTTTCACAATGCCTTCTGGAATTCCAGAAACTGCAGATTCATACACAATCATAGACGCAGCAGTGTCAGTGAAGGTTGCAGAAGGATATGTCCCACCAGGCACAACACACCTAACACAAGAACGATTAGTCACCAAAAGAGGCAAAGAAGGAGCTTGGTTTCAATTATAATGTCTTGTGCTGCAGACGCCAGCAATGCACAGCGTATCACCTGTATACACACAGACAGGGCATCCAGATGTTTTATATGTAGCTGTGCAAATGTTGCCTTTTCGTGTACAAAATTGTGTAAGAGTCCTAATTCTAGACATGGCGGATAGTATAAATAGCATATTTATGCATATCTACATCCGTTGCATATAGTTATAGTAATCTCGGATCAGTCGTGTGATGTATACGGTAAATACAACTGTACACATTTTCCATGCAGACCTGTTAATATCGGACACTTTAAGGGACAACACAACGTGGTTACTATTAATGAAAAACGTTTGCTTATTACATTTCAGTCGCTATAAGAAAAAGCTTTTGTTGTTACACGATGCTGGTTATTTAAGCTGGATGATCTTACAGCAATCCATCATAAAGTGCCACCGTGTTCTAGCACTTCCTGAGGAATAATCTAAGCAGATATATTTTTCAACGTATCCGCGAATAAACCGTATGCTTCTGGCTTTGATTACCTCTATGCCACGCTGACTACTCGCACTCTCGTCATCGCTCACTGTATATACGCTGCATGATATTTACCGGGACTGGCCAGGGCACAGCGCACACAATTCGTCGATGATTCAGAGAACAATTCATGGCCACGATGGTGAGCTCATGCATCGGTTTTCAGACGACACCAGGCCATTACTTACACCAATTCAAACAACTACAGTTGAGGAGGCACTCAGAGCACTGAGGAAAATAACGTGTATCTGGGCGGCATGGGAAATGAACTATTCAAATATGCACATGCCAGTATCTACGAAACGGGCACGTAATCAATCAATTCAGTATGTATGCCCCCTCTTCCCAGCGACTCTGTACGCCAATGCACCCCTATCACGATCGCCACGCAGCCCAAGCATCTTCCCAATGCCGGTCATTTTTGCAGCAAGTTCATGCACCCGTTTTCAGGTGACTCCAAGAATTACTACCAGCAACTGAAACCATAGAAATAGAGAAGGCACTCAAAGGCCTGAACAAGTTAGCGTGCATCTGCGTCTGATGCCATGAGAAATGAACTATTCAAATATACAAACAGCATTATCTCAAACACGAGCGCGTACCCAATCAATTCAGTATTTATGCACCATCTTCTCAGCGATGCTGTACAGCAAGGCATTATTATCGCACTGCCCGCACAGCCCAAGAAGATGCCCAGCCCCTGCCCAATGTGCCCATCATAGTGAAGATTTTCTGTTTCCACCTATCTTCACTTTCCTGCTCTATACACTGCGCAATGGTTACACCTTCAGAAAGACTATGATGTTGGATTGCTGCGACAATCCATCTTTCTAAAGATGCAACGATTAAGGTTACTGGCTCGCCTCCTCACCCAGGTGGATGAAGATATTTGTAATTCGTAACCCGGCCTATCTGCTACTCAGAAGATCTGCAGGAAAGGTACAGGGTTGCCCTGTACTATAGAGTAACTCGAACGATGCCAAACCTTTGCCTTGAGTATATTACAAGGTGATAGCTTTATTTCTGACACTAACTGTACAACTAACTTTATTAAATGATGGTGACTTTTGCTGTCACAAACTATGATCTATACTTTAAATAATACTAATACAATTTCTACTTATTATGTTTAAACTATTCGTAGCTGGATCACTCCCAACCTCCTGCTGATCTGTTTATCAAGACTACGACTAACTTAGTAATGCTTTACTATTCAAAACTGATAACGACAAAGTCACGAACTGCTTTGTATCACTGACAAGAAGCAGTAACTACGCGAATCAATGATGTTAAAAGATTCAAGATACAATAGACAATTTGCCTATCTTATACGTTTTCAGTTTCCTGATTTCCATACATATTACGATATATAGATCTATTTATATCGTAATATATAGTTTTCGTTCTTTCATCATTCTAGGCAAGATATAACCACAGTTTGATTGGCTGACATACCGCTGCCTCCAATCAACATCTGCTTATTTCTTCCTAGAAGTTCCTAACTCCATTGTTGTTCTGACCAATCCCTGTTCGCCTACGTCTCGATTTAACTTTGAAACTTCGTTTCTTTGGTTCTCTGCCACAGAGTTTGATTCGATGCTCATTGATTATGACGTCATCCTGACTAATCAAACTCTGGGCTTCTCTTCTCGGGAGATACCATCAAACAGGGTCAAAGTCGGGTCCAAGCTGTGTTGGCTGGTTCTATCTGCTTCTGATTTGATGCGATCTGTCAGCCAACTAACAACATTACAGTATGTGTTGTTATAGCATGCCTTTCTTTGATTGACATATAGTTGATATACAAATTTCGATTGTGTTATTAATTCCTACAGGACACTACCATGCCCCTGTCCTGTCCCTTGCCTATTGTGGACAAGCATGTAGGAAACGAACGTTAATAAGCACATGGGCTGTATGATCTCATTGCCAGCTGGTGTTGTTGTAGTTTCTTCAGGGAGTCGGAATGCCGACCGTCAACAACTAATGTCAGTCTGTCACCTACTGTTCCTACCGATTCCTATCGATTCTTATCACTCTAATATTTACTAAACTACTGGCCGAAACGACTGCTGAATATTATAAAAGTGTGTGCCGATCCCACAGCAACAACCTTCATCTTCAACTATTGACAGATATCACCAACTCAGCACCGTCGTTTCTATTTCATTCCTCGCTTATCCTGTATAATAACTGCATCTGGTTTCGATGTGGTTTCACATCGTTTTCCACGAAACTGTTTATCAGCAGCACTGGTCGATGTCAACCAGTGCAGCCCCCTACTACCAAACCAACTTGCTACTACTTTCACTCAGTTCATTAGCCCACCTGGTATTTCAAATATGAATTTCACTGAGATCTTACTCATAAATATAAGACATCTAGCGGGGTCATGACTTCCCACAAGACGATCCGATATCTACACAAGGTATAAATACACGTATCTCTAGTGTTAGTCCATCTAAGACATGCTCGATGGTTTAACTGGAATCCATCAGTGCTATGTTAAACCTGGACACAGCTCTGCAGAAATTGTGTACGTGCAAAGCATTTCTGTTCTAGTAAGCATGCCTAAATACTGGGAATTCAGGACAATTGGTATTGCCATGTCACGAGCCTTCAACACAATTAAACACTCTGAGATCCTAGATGCACTACGCTAACCCAGTTGCAATGAAGACACGCTGCGACTAGTGAGAGTATTGTCTGGAAACAAGCCGAGAGTACGAGTCAAGACATTTAACTCTGCATAGTTTGAAATATCAATCAGCTCCCAAGAGGGTCATAGCAGATCCATCTGCTTTCCGCTTGATAACTGTCTACATCCATGGAATATCTGAAGGAACATTCCGCATGACCAATATCCTGTGTCCATTGCTTGGTATGCAGCTAGAGATGGAATTTGCCAACGATATGAACTCCATAGACGAGGAAAATAATCCCATTGACGACCTATTCCACTTATCTGCAAGAGAAGTAACCAATGGGAATATCTATATGAATGAATCGAAAGACAGAGTGAACCCGTATATAGCTATCGAGAAAGCATGCATCTATAGAACAGTGACAATCCACTTGAAAATAGTAATCCATATCCCGAGTTCCCTGCGCTGCAATGCTTCTGATATCGTTGCACGCTGCCTCATGAGAAACATAACTGTCCAATATTTATGGAAGTTGTGGCGTCGGAGGGCACAGATGCGCTTGACAAAATACTACATTTGTACAACGCAACCCGTATTTCTTTGATGCTGTACAACTGTAGCAGGTGGCCAGTACCAAAGAGAGATCTAGATAAGCTGGAAGCCTGCCACAGCAGCCGCGGTCACAGCATCACTGGAGTGTCGAACAGCATAATTTCCAATGATGGTTTATACACAAATGTGTAATACATGGACGCTATCCGAGAAAATGTAGCTCAGAAAAGTGTGTCCATGTCTGGCCACGTATTAAGGATGATCGAAGACAGAGCCTTGGAATGCGGCCTCCTGGAAGCCAGTACATATAAACCCAGAAGAGAGCGCCATTTCATTAACACTGTTGGTCAAGAAGATAAAACTAATCTTCTATTGACTGTTCGTTCGCAGGCCAAGAACATATTATTTGTGAAAATATGCCACTGGCTCCGTTTTCAAGTCAATAATTTCAGTCACACATTTTTTTACAATTCGCTTCATTTCATGACCACTGCAGGTGCTGGTTGTTGTGCGTTTCGTCGTCTGCTAAGTCTGCTGCTAGGTTTCTTCAAGCGAACAGTACTCGGTACATGCAGATCAAGAATGATGGAAGATAAAAATGATGTCCGAGGATAAGTCACAGTGGTCAAAGTCGCAAAATGACTGCTTGCAGCTGTAGACTGATTCGACTAATGCTGGGGCATAATACATCATCGCCACCAGCAACACCAGCACCACCGCCACCGCCACCGCTACCGCCACCGCCACCGCCACCGCCACCGCCACCGCTACCGCCACCGCCACCACCACAACCACAACCACCACCACCACGCCCACCACCACTACTGCCACAACCACCAGCACCACGCCCACCGCCACTACTGCCACAACCACCACCAAAACCGACACCGCAATAACAACACCACCACTAACAACAACACTTCCCACACCAGCACTACCAACATCATCATCGTCGTCGTCGTTGTCGTCGTCGTCGTCGGCGTCGTCGTTGCCATCGTCACCGTCGTCGTCGCCGTCGTGTTGCGTCACCGCCGTCACCAGCATGCGTCCCACATGTGCACACACTATTAGGCCATTTCCATGGCACCAAGTACTCGGTTCCCCATTAACCTGATCGATCGTGAATTGGTGACTCATTCGGGTGTATATTAGCAGAGCAATATATTCTGAGTAGGATAGATCAGTTTTTATTAAAGTGCACGCGCAGGGAAATTCTCCAGGGCTAAAATACGTATTTGAGAATTCATGTGCACACTAGCTTAGTACAGATTTGTATCCAACACCATACATATAAATATGGCATAGATCCCAAGCAAAGACATTATAAATAGACATGTCACACATGTATGTGCACACACATGACAGTATTTGTTAATATACTATTTAATTATTATGTTATAACTAATCTAAACGCAAGACGGCAAGCATTGCCCACGCCGTTCTCCAGACAAGTTAATTAATGGAATTATCATCGCATAATGGCTATTTATGTGGCAACGTGTGCCAGACGTAAAGGATAGATGCTAATTTTAGGGTTTAATGGTGAACGTAAACGCCAGAATGGTGACCCCCCCCCCCCCCACCCCACCCCCATACCACCCCCCCCCCCGCCCCACCTTCCAAAGAAAAATCCAGAATGGCAGACATTTTCAATGCGCGAATTACGCTGGGGGAAATAAAATATAATGTGGCAATTGCGGAAGTATTAACATATCACTCTAATGATAACATCAGACAATACTGCCTCCGTAGTAGTATTTAAGCATACTGATCTACAAGTCAATTGAAAACCAGTTTGTACATGTAACACTGGAATGGCTGACTCTGTAACTGAGTCAGTCATTTCAGTGGTAACCTTTCAAAAATTGTATTTCCTTGGTCAGCACATGTATTTGCCGACTATCCTTTCATTGTCAAGTTGGCCGACATGGCATTTTCCTTGGGCTTGAGAGGTATCCAATTGCGGATAAACTGGTGGCTATTTGTGGTAGTAAATTTGAAAAGGATCACCTTCTCTTCCTCTGTAGTTGAGTGTTTAAGAACCCACAATTAATATTTTGCTAACAATTTCAGACCATTAGATGGTTACTTGATATGCGTAGCATTTTGAACATGTGTATGAGAAGGAGAAAATCGAGGTATATATGAACATAGTAAATCATGTATTCTTTTAAATTCTCCGATACGGCCAATGCGTGGAATTTACAGTGCAACTAAAGCAATTAAATCGCCAGGCAAAGCGTTTGAGGCTGATCGATGGTCTCTGATCTACAGATCCTAGAACTTGCTGTTTCATTCCTCATTAATCCAGCACAACGTACCAATATGGCTGCCTTAAAATTGAGGTTCCGGAAATCAAGAGGTCAAAAGTGTGAATCCGATTCAAATGCGCTTGTATCGTGGTCCCAGATTAGCGTGAAAGGGGTGGCCATGGCCAGTACTGTTAGAGATATCTTTTACTAGGCAAACCATTCAGGCAAGCCTTTCCGCATTGTGAAATTAATTGTTTAACATAATGCTGCTGATACCCTCGGCTGCAACGTCTTCAAGTTAAATTAGTGTCAAAATGTCTTCTTACGATGTACTTAGTTTGTCATTTTGATGTACAGCGGAGAGTCTTAGCGCATGCTGCATATGGACCGGCATGTGCAGGATATAGGGCATCGCACACATTCTTGCCAAGTAGTGTGGGTCATATCATGTTCACGTTTGACCATGAAACTACATCATCTTCTAGAATGAACAATACTTCCAGAGCATTTCCCTTTGCCATATTTATCTAGAAAGCTGATTTCTTCCTAAAAACTCACACTGTAACATTAACACATCCCTAGACAAAATTACATGATAGAAAGAAAAACATAATTACATACCGGGTGTTTGATACAGAACTATTCCTAATACTAGCCGCAACATAGCCTCTGTCGTACATTACTTTAATATCGACCAACGCAGAAGAGCAGTTTTCGAAGCGTTGAAAATCAAAACATAGTTTTAGTTGTGATTACTAACATGTATCGGCATGCGCCAGTCTGTCAGTTGATCAAAAGAGCATTCGCTCGATCACACTGTCTGTCTCTCTGTCATTAAAAAATACATCTGCTAAAGATAGCTAAGAGACACAGCAATCTTGACCATGATCCTCATCCTAATGTGAAAATATGTATACATCACCTTTTACTATAACCTGATTGTATGGCACTAATTTGTGTGCAGTGTGTGAACTAAAAACATTACATTAATTACGTTAAGTTAACTTGGTTCGTACACACAACTTGCAGTCACCCCTCTTCTGAAACAGGCATGTTTTTGGAACCATGAGACAATGCTTTTTTACAAATATGTAGTTCAATCACAGCAGATTCAACCCATGTATACTATCTCCCTACTGGGGATACCTTCGTGCAGACCATAATGGAATACCATACGAAGATGCAAAGTGGATACACATGGAAGGATAATCAAATAAGGCATGCCGTTTCAATTCAGTAGGTTCATCTAATTGTTTATATTGCTTAAATAAATAAGTTCGGCGATAAGTCACTAGATATGGCTATTACTGACATTAACTGAGGGATACGAGGGATACACGAAGAACACGTCATAATTATCGAAATTATTACACAACCGAAATCAACCGATTGTAACTCATGATTTGCACCCACAATGTGATTATTTGCATAGTTGTAATGTATTTCATCTCTCCTGCATGCACTTCTTGTAGAATGCGAATTCATGCCGATACAATATGTCACGCATCAGACACGAGTAATGTCTTTGGTGGCACGAGACTGAATACATAAAAAAACTAGTTTGGCTTTTTTCCATATATCAAAATCCACAAATAAAAATTTTCATTCCATGTTGTAAACTGGGAAATTACCAATGCAGATTATGCTGTGTGCGTGCGTTTTCAGATACCTTTCATGAGCAAGACGTTTGACTTGAATGCATCAAGTAGAATGGGATAATATACGTGATTTAATGGTGTTTTCATGATTATGAATTCAATCGCTTCTAAATTTCATCAGATAGCTTTTTTGGTTCAGCACACACTGTTTAATATCTGTGACATTCATAGTCCGGCTAGTCAATGTTTATAGCCACTTTATGTGCAATGGATGTTCGAGCAGTAATGACTTATGAAGATAAATCGGGTTTGACACTGTCTGGACTGGACATCTGAATACAGATCACATATAGTAACTTTTAGTTCTCTTGTATGGTACCAGTTTGCTCAATTAGGATACGTGCTAAGATCGACTTGTCAAAAACGATTTCGAGAAGCTGCCATGCGAATTAGTCTCATTGTTTATCAAATACCACATAATTCTCCAAAATGGTACGGCAGATGTGGTCGGTGTTAGTTTATGCTACTGATATAGGTATGATAACTAGATTCAATTAAACATTTGAGTTGGAATGTCATGTCGACAATACTTAGGTACGATCTCCATGTGCAATTGTCATACATGGTCCACAAAATATGGCATCTCAGAAATGAATAAATCATTGTGACTGTCATATGTTAAGCTTCTATGCAATGCCAGTGAAGTGAACTGATTTCACTAGAATGGGCAGTTACCATGCCATATTACATAGTACATAACAGAGTTATCATGTATGCACGTCGCTTGCTACGTCGCTATTGTTAGCAGCCCGTGTCCGTATATCGAAATGTTAACACTTTGGAATATACTAAATACAAGCATAACCTAAGCACTACTATTTATTCTCACTATATGTTCTATATAAATGCTTGTGAATGGTCCAAATTTATGTTTCGGTTTCTTATTTGATCATGCATCACTTCAGTAATCACATAATCTGCACCAGCTTGCTTCTGACGACAAAGCATCTGCCGCGTTAGGTTACGGCCAGACTGTGTTGTGGTGCAAGTACCTGTGAAAGGAGGTGGCGAATATTGCAGATCATTGTCTACCATTGTATATCGACTTCAAGCTCCACTTAATGGGGGGAATCCAGTTTTAAATATGGCCTGCCCATCTCTAACTGTGTGCCACAAGTACTTTGCCCGCGTGGGATCGATCGATCCATGCTATCTATGTATCTCAATTTCAAATTAGTTACACAATATTCAACATAGTGTTTAGTGAATAGTAAAGACACACAATTTGTATAACTTGACAGATTATTCCGCGTTTAATCCTAACGAACAACTAAAGACAGAAAAGTTACATTTCACAGTAAAGCTAATTGAGAGAAGCTAAACGAAGATTGTCGCATATGCCACTAAATTCAAGACACTCTTTGAAACATGTCATGGAGAAATTGTTGACAATCATATGAGGTCATATTCAATTAAGTCCCATGCAGGCTGACGTTGTAATCAATGGCTGCATGACTGCTGTGGTTTACACTCTTAATATTATGCTAAGATGTATGCTATTCAATAAACATACTGCTAAATATCTGAAGTTAATTTGACTTGAATGTGTTGTTGCTATAGGCAGCAACAACGTCCGGTGAAATTAGACTAGCATCTTCAACAGCTTACCTGTATAGTGTTCTGGAAATTGAGATTTTTGGAGTGCTGGATCGATTGATCCTAATACGCGCAACGCATGAATGGTGTATAGCTAGAGATTGGCGTGGTATAACTAAAATTGCATTTCCCAATTCTATGTTATATATGTGTGCAGCAAAGTGAAAATTGGTAAAGTGGCATCGTCAAAGGGCTTTACATCAACTGTGTCGCATTACAACGTATTGGTAGGCTCAGAATACATGATTCGGATTTTTTGAACACCATAGTTACCCAAATGTCGATTATTTTGAGAACAGTGTGGCCCCTTTAATTCACAAGAGTCACTTCTTTTTGAGAACGAGGTTTTGCTAATGGGAAGCTACACATGGTACTACCTATCAGCGAAGAGTAATGCAGACCAAAATTACCATATGCAATTAACAATCTATGTTCGTGTTTCCAAGTGCGTATTTCATTTTTCAAATTAAAGTATATCTGGCCAATGTATGCCATAGTTTCACCTATCTAACGCCCATATAACTATGGGGTCTTAATATGCCAATGCATTGTCAATTAGGATTGCGTATCGCAGGAGCGTGTAACTCCCCCTATCACCCATATTTGCGTGCCGTCACTCGATAATTAAGAAGTTGTTTGGAAATACTTGGTTTCGTCATCGCCTCCATACATATGCGCTCACATAATTGGAGATAAATGCAGACATGTGTATAACAACTAATAATTGGCTACATCAGTAGGTGTACAACAATGGTATGCTGATGGCCACAGCATAGTTACAATACTAAATGGTAACTTAACTCGTTGGTTTGAATACATATACTATTCAGTCAGCATGAATACAAATAGGAGGTAGAGAGGAGACCTCATACGGGAAAACTGTATACAATTAAGAAAGAGTCTGCGCATTAAAACAGAGTATTTAACTATCTATTTGTGTAATCCCTTACGGGTGGATGTAGCCGCATGTCTGGGTAGTTGGAGAGAAAAATAATATACATTACTCTAGGAATGCGACGTATTGCGTAATTCATTAGCGTGAGCAAAGGTAATTCAGAGTGCTGATACATTGACTACTTTGTTTTAAGTACACTACAGAAATTCATGAGATATGTCTACAATGCAGCACCGGAAGAGTTGAAGGAAATTAAAGTTGGAAGTTTATAAGTAAGGAGTTTGGTAAATCTACATACTAATTCTATCCACACACGTTGCTAAGAGGAGCACACCCCATTATCAAACGGAGTCATGTCAATCCCTGTCTGCATTACAGACGACAGTTTTATGAGGCTATAAGCCCCAACTCTAGTAATATGATTTGTATAAATAGATGCATTATGCAATAACACCTGCTATGATAACAATATGTTCGCAAACTCGGCCAGGGAATTGGTATTCAATATAGTATTGTGCTATGCCCTTTGCAATAGTGGTTAATACCATGGACATAATAGTTAGAGTTTAGATTCATGGCACCCATCTACATGTCACCTTGGATTACCAGCTGTATCTCTTATCATGTATGTAAAACTGTTAATCGATTACTTGAATATAACCACTCCGGTAATCGAATACAATTAAGCCAGGAAAGTAATGCATAAGCCTGTCTCAATCGGTCTGGCACATCGACAGCTCGCACGCATCAAAGCTGTGTACAGTCCCAAGGCTCCGCAACTCACACTACTGGGCCCCGAGATGATGGCTTGGTATTTGCCTCGGCAATGTACAAACTGGTCCTTATATTTAACACATAGGAAAGCAAGTAGAAGAGCGGCAATATGGCCCTGGATTGTCAAACCTTTTTTCTTGCGTTACGCTTATTATGTGTCAATGAAATCATGATTATTAATTTTGACACCTATCTTTTCCTTTATCTCCACAGCCTTTTGAAAAGTTATGAAAATCCTAGTCCATCCACCCCCCCCCCCCCGTTCTGATTGGATGTTAGATGTAGAGGATGTCCATAATCCCCCCTCCCTCATTAAACCACGTGATTCCGGTCATCCAATGAAGTGAGCTTAAGGGTAAATACCGTAATGATTGACAATGGTTAATGAGGGTAATTCGGAATGATTGGCAGGTTACATGTCTCTGGGAGCTCAACCAATCTCAACGCCCCACCCCATCGATAAGTCACGTGTCTCCTGCCATCCAATTAGGTGAGTTTCAGGGCAATTAGCATAATATTGATTGACAAGGGTTAATGAGGGTAAGTAAGCGGCAATCTCTTGAAGCCATGCCGAACCTGCAAGGGTTAATGTGTTGTGTAATGATTCGTGCATGTCTTAACTCGTCTTTTCCCGGGAACTCATTCAATCACGAAGCCAAGCCCCTTGTTAAAACATGTGTCTCCTGGCATCCGATGAGCTAAGCTTAAGGGTAATTAGCATAATGATGCATGACAATTGTTAATGTATAGCATAATTATGAATGGCAGAGTGCATGTCTGGATTTGTCTGTTTTCTGACTCTCGAAACTAACTAGTTGAGCTTTAAAGCAACTCCGACCATAGGCAACAATCATCAGAGTCATGCACAGTTTAGGGAATCAATTTTCAATCGAATTAGATTAATACCAACAACCTGTTACATTTTTAACGTGCCTCGAATGGCTGTGTAATATTGTGGAAAAAGTCCAACCTAAGTTGACACACGGTTTGGACGGGTTATAGAAGATTGTTCTTTCAGTTGTCAATGCATTATATGTGTATGCATATGGAAGACGCGGTTATACAACACATATCGTAACATGCTTCTAGTAGAACAAAAATAAAATCTGTTTATACCAACATCAACCAGTCAAATTAGTTTCAAAAGATTCAATCGCTTACATGTATAGTATTCAGGAAATTTCTGGCCAGGGATCGCGGTGTGGGTGGAGCTTAGCTAGAGATGGGCGGGGCATAGTTAAATGGAATAGTTCAGGTCTATTCCAAACACAACTGCTTTCCTGTCATTACGTTTTTCTTCTCATGAGTGGAACATACTCAAATGTTATAGTGACCCAAGAGCTTTACTTCCATCTTGCAATGCGTGTGCCTACCAATTTCCAGAAAACTATGTGGGTAAGCTGTTGAATATTTTGAAAGTAAATTGATGGGGCGATGTTACTACTTATGGCGACAACAGCGACAAATCAATTTAGTTTCAAATTATTCCGCATAATGTTTGTTAAGTAGTAAAGACACACAATTCGTAAAAATTCACAGACTATTAAGCGATTATAACGGAATATCCGATTGCCCTCAGTGCGCTCATAGATGTTTCTACTTTTGGGTATGCCTCGCCCAGCTCTAGCCTAGCTCCACCCTCGCCTTGATCGTGTTGCATGTGCAGACCAGAAGAAAACCAGCCACGTACTTTTAACCATGAAATGACTTGCTAGATAACCTACCAAATCATGTCAGGGCAATTCCCAAAGATAAGCCTCTCCCGGTCTGCAGATGCTCCCCACAACATAATCGAAATATGTATATACAAATCTGATTGCAAAAAAGGGTAAATATATGCAGAACATGTTACAACTTAAAATAATCTTAACTAAACCTTATCACACATTTCCTAGCTTTTATTGGTATGCATTATGCATCACGTTAACCGTTTCGGCATAGTGTGTGTGTGTACGTGCGTGCATGCGTGCATGCGTATCTACGGACGTGTGTGCGTATGTGTGCACGCCTTTGGGGGGCATGCATATATATATATATCTTGGTGAGATTTATGTATGACATTTCCACATTACCATGTGACATGCCACACATTTTGATTCAAAGTAGAATTACAGCTTGTATTGTCCTGTTAGACTTCATCCACAGGCAGCAGTTATTATGAACAAGCGTCCATATGATATACATGTGTGATTTCATGGGTACCAACGTTAGCTGTGAAACACTTCAGGCTACCAACATATAGCTAATGATGTGTTTGCAATCGCGTTTGCTAATTATAAAAACCCTACCGTGTTGACTATAGAAAGTATGATATAAAGGAGGAAACTTTGGCATATGGATTAGTAAAGGAACAGCAGCTGGCCCAGGATTTTCACACCGTGTATGCCAATTAGGTATCAATGACGTCATGATTATTGATTTTGCTACCTTTCTTTTCCTTTGATCTCCACTGCCTTTTGAAAAGGTGTGAACATCTGGGGACAGCTCTCCTCCATTCTGATTGGATGTTAGCTGTAGAGAATGTCCATAAGCCCCCACCCCTCATTAAATCACGTGACTCCGGTCATCCAATGAGGTGCGCTTAAGGGTAATTAGCATAATGATTGGCAAGGGTTGACGAGGGTAATTAAGAATGATTGACAGGTTGCATTTCTGGCCTAGTTTTTTCCTGGGAGCTCATTCAATCGTGAAGCCCCACCCCCTCATTAATTAACGTGTCTCCTGCCATCCCATGAGGTGAACTTAAGGGTAATTAGCATAAGGATGCATGACAAGGAGTAATGTGTAGTGATCGGGTGTATGTCTGGCCTCGTCTTTTTCTGACCCTGGGAACTCACACAAGGATGGGAGATTAATGCTAAATGGTCATTCTATCGCATAAGGACAATCGGTTAGTTATTACTCCAACCGAGTTGCAATTAACTAGTTGAGCGGTAAAACAACTCCGACTGCGTGTAACGATCATCAGAGTCGTACAGCGTTCAGCGAATTAATTTGCAATTGAGTTAGATTAATAACAACAACCTCTTGCAATTTTAACCTGCCTCAAATGGCCGTGCAATATTATGGGAAAATTCTAACCTAAGTTTACTCAGGGTTTGGATGGGTTTTAGGCGATGAGTCCTTCAGTTTGCAATATAGTATATGTGTATGCGTATGAGAGACACGGTTATAAGACCTATATCTTAACGTGCTTCCATTAGAACACGAATAAAAGCTGCCCAAACCAACACCAACCAGTCAAATTAGTTTCAAAATATTCAGTCGCTTACACATATATTTTTCTGGAAATTGCTAGCCAGGGAGTTCAGAGATCAATCGGTCCCAACACGATCGAGGTGTGGGTGGAGCTTAGCTAGAGATGGGAGTGGCATAGCTAAAAGGGAATGGTTCAGGTATATTCCAAACATTAACTGCTTTCCTGTTTGCCTAACCTGAAATTGTGCTAAGGAGCTTTTGTCCTTGAAAAATGTCTAAGAGATCTATCCCTGTATTTTATATCTCACACTCCTGCATATGTCATCTACCTAGCATCTCTCTCTCTGTCTGTCTCTCTCTCTCTCTCTCTCTCTCTCTCCTCTCTCTCTCTCTCTCTCTCTCTCTCTCTCTCTCTCTCTCTCTCTCTCGATCTCTGGTTTATAATTAATTGTTGGAATTTTCAAAACAGAATTATGTATATTTCCTATATGATGTATCACTGAGCCATTTTGAAACCGCTAAATAATTATGTATATCTATCTCTCCCTCTCGCTCTCTCTCTCGCTCTCTCTCCGTCCCTCGCTCCCTCCGTCCCTCCCTCCCTCCTTCCCTCCATCCTCCCTCTCTCTCTCTCTTTCTTACACATACATATGCGCGCATGAGCATGCCCACACAGCCACATGTATGCATGTATGCATGCATGCACACACACACACCCATATATATATATATATATATATATATATAAGCTGTTGAATATTTTGAAAGTAAATTGACGGGGCGATGTTACTACTTATGGCGACAACAGCGACAAATCAATTTAGTTTCAAATTATTCCGCATAATGTTTGTTAAGTAGTAAAGACATACAATTCGTAAAAATTCACAGACTATTAAGCGATTATAACGGAATATCCGATTGCCCTCAGTGCGCTCATAGATGTTTCTACTTTTGGGTATGCCTCGCCCAGCTCTAGCCTAGCTCCACCCTCGCCTTGATCGTGTTGCATGTGCAGACCAGAAGAAAACCAGCCACGTACTTTTAACCATGAAATGACTTGCTAGATAACCTACCAAATCATGTCAGGGCAATTCCCAAAGATACGCCTCTCCCGGTCTGCAGATGCTCCCCACAACATAATCGAAATATGTATATACAAATCTGATTGCAAAAAAGGGTAAATATATGCAGAACATGTTACAACTTAAAATAATCTTAACTAAACCTTATCACACATTTCCTAGCTTTTATTGGTATGCATTATGCATCACGTTAACCGTTTCGGCATAGTGTGTGTGTGTACGTGCGTGCATGCGTGCATGCGTATCTACGGACGTGTGTGCGTATGTGTGCACGCCTTTGGGGGGCATGCATATATATATATATATATATATATATATATATATATATATATATATATATATATATATATATGGGTGTGTGTGTGTGCATGCATGCATACATGCATACATGTGGTTGTGTGGGCATGCTCATGCGCGCATATGTATGTGTAAGAAAGAGAGAGAGAGAGGGAGGATGGAGGGAAGGAGGGAGGGAGGGACGGAGGGAGCGAGGGACGGAGAGAGAGCGAGAGAGAGAGCGAGAGGGAGAGATAGATATACATAATTATTTAGCGGTTTCAAAATGGCTCAGTGATACATCATATAGGAAATATACATAATTCTGTTTTGAAAATTCCAACAATTAATTATAAACCAGAGATCGAGAGAGAGAGAGAGAGAGAGAGAGAGAGAGAGAGAGAGAGAGAGGAGAGAGAGAGAGAGAGAGAGAGAGAGAGAGAGACAGACAGAGAGAGAGATGCTAGGTAGATGACATATGCAGGAGTGTGAGATATAAAATACAGGGATAGATCTCTTAGACATTTTTCAAGGACAAAAGCTCCTTAGCACAATTTCAGGTTAGGCAAACAGGAAAGCAGTTAATGTTTGGAATATACCTGAACCATTCCCTTTTAGCTATGCCACTCCCATCTCTAGCTAAGCTTCACCCACACCTCGATCGTGTTGGGACCGATTGATCTCTGAACTCCCTGGCTAGCAATTTCCAGAAAAATATATGTGTAAGCGACTGAATATTTTGAAACTAATTTGACTGGTTGGTGTTGGTTTGGGCAGCTTTTATTCGTGTTCTAATGGAAGCACGTTAAGATATAGGTCTTATAACCGTGTCTCTCATACGCATACACATATACTATATTGCAAACTGAAGGACTCATCGCCTAAAACCCATCCAAACCCTGAGTAAACTTAGGTTAGAATTTTCCCATAATATTGCACGGCCATTTGAGGCAGGTTAAAATTGCAAGAGGTTGTTGTTATTAATCTAACTCAATTGCAAATTAATTCGCTGAACGCTGTACGACTCTGATGATCGTTACACGCAGTCGGAGTTGTTTTACCGCTCAACTAGTTAATTGCAACTCGGTTGGAGTAATAACTAACCGATTGTCCTTATGCGATAGAATGACCATTTAGCATTAATCTCCCATCCTTGTGTGAGTTCCCAGGGTCAGAAAAAGACGAGGCCAGACATACACCCGATCACTACACATTACTCCTTGTCATGCATCCTTATGCTAATTACCCTTAAGTTCACCTCATGGGATGGCAGGAGACACGTTAATTAATGAGGGGGTGGGGCTTCACGATTGAATGAGCTCCCAGGAAAAAACTAGGCCAGAAATGCAACCTGTCAATCATTCTTAATTACCCTCGTCAACCCTTGCCAATCATTATGCTAATTACCCTTAAGCGCACCTCATTGGATGACCGGAGTCACGTGATTTAATGAGGGGTGGGGGCTTATGGACATTCTCTACAGCTAACATCCAATCAGAATGGAGGAGAGCTGTCCCCAGATGTTCACACCTTTTCAAAAGGCAGTGGAGATCAAAGGAAAAGAAAGGTAGCAAAATCAATAATCATGACGTCATTGATACCTAATTGGCATACACGGTGTGAAAATCCTGGGCCAGCTGCTGTTCCTTTACTAATCCATATGCCAAAGTTTCCTCCTTTATATCATACTTTCTATAGTCAACACGGTAGGGTTTTTATAATTAGCAAACGCGATTGCAAACACATCATTAGCTATATGTTGGTAGCCTGAAGTGTTTCACAGCTAACGTTGGTACCCATGAAATCACACATGTATATCATATGGACGCTTGTTCATAATAACTGCTGCCTGTGGATGAAGTCTAACAGGACAATACAAGCTGTAATTCTACTTTGAATCAAAATGTGTGGCATGTCACATGGTAATGTGGAAATGTCATACATAAATCTCACCAAGATATGCCTCGTAGCGATATCTGTATTCCTTAATGGTTCCTGGAAGCACATCATTTGTCTAATCAATCATAATTGTACATTGTTTCAGCAAAGCTATATCTCTAAGGCATTCTCACTGTGTCTCTCTCCCGATTTAGTGGAGCTTTCAAAAATAGAAAATACGTCTCTCCCACGTGCGCACTTAGCCTGTATAGTCATCAACATGTAACTGATGAGAAAATGGCACTACCCGTTGACTTTTTTGTGGTATAATGGAATGTGTGTGATTGCCTAATTCGTGAACAACGCGCTTTTGTGCCCGGCCATGGTGGTTAAATGGCGGCAACTGAATTCACACATTACGCTGTTTAGAGATTAGAATCAACCGCATAGGTAGCCAAAATGCGACGTATATGGGCAGATGGTGTGGTGTGAATAATTCTCCACATACATTGGCCAGGAGATACAATACATAGCATTGTAGCGTGTACGCGTTTTCTCTTTTCTCAATATAAACTCTTGCTAAGGGCAAACATAATACAGTCAGTGCACACGCTACTGGAAAAGGCCGTGGTGACAGAATTTATCTTGACTGAAAATTGTGTGAAAATGCACTGTAATTGCGGAGAGATACCTCCACCATATGGACATGTGTTATACAATAATTAGCCTTTCTGAACAACTTCATCAGCTATATAATGGGATCTAGCTGTCATTAATAAAGAGGTGCCAGCATATATATATATCCGATGTTTAACAAAATAATGAAACTTTCCTGTTTACCCATCCGTCATATGATGTGATATGCAAGTATGTGATGTGTAGGATGACCTCATAGTCAATGACGTCATGAATGCCATTGGTAAGTACGTGACGAACGCTTAATTAAGACTGACTAAGCGGTGTCGTAGGAATTACATGTCTTTACCATTAAATAACGATGCTGTTGCGTATTTTGAGACTAATTTGTACCCTACAGTTACAATAGTTTCAACATATTCAGCAGTTTACCTGTATAGTTTCTAGAGATATGTGCTGCATAGCTACAACTAGAAAGACGCATTACTGACTATCCGATTTATTATATTATACTCATGATGTGATATGAAAAAAATGAACTTCTCATTTTTTAAATGTATGTCAGAACAGGTGGGAGGGGCGGCGTGGATCCGCCACTTGCCGCTGTAGTTGCTGCTGCTTCTGCTGGTCAGCCAGCCTCTGGGTTGGGAGTGGTCGCCGCACATCTCCAGTGTCCACAAAAACCGACCTCCAGGACCGGTGGAACGATCACGTCCCAGTGAGCTCATGCAGCCATTGCTGTGAAAATTAAACACTACCGTATCATCCCGGCTGTTCGTGTCTCCGGTGTCTCTAGCCGACATTTACAAGGGGGAAAGAACTTACTTGATTACGGTGACAAACAATTGTTGTGCGCTTGCCAGTTCTGAACGGTGTATACAATAATAAAAGTGATGAAGTTGGGTGTATGTCTCGCCAGAGGTACCTAACCGATCTAGTCATATATAGACGGTATCGTGAACGGTAACCCTGTGGGGGTGGGGGTGGGGTGGGGTAGGGCGCTCCGGGCATGGCACCATCAGTTGGTTTAATATAAACTTAATCTGCCTCAGGCCAGCTACAAAGTATTGTTCTGCGAGAGGAAGGTGCCTTGTGCGGGCCTCCGTCACAGGGAAATGCCTACAAGCCACCGCGGAGGAAGAGGGATGATGGGAGAGAGAATGAGATCCGCCCTACAACAATTTCTGGCCGACGTTCTATTCACATAGGCAATGCGCATGATCAGTAATCAAAATAACTCTTTTTTTACTAATAGAATCTGACCATAGGGTGAATGAATTATGCCGCATTTGCTGTTGTGTTTTAGATTCTGGGACGCTATCATTGTTGAACAGGAGCATACCCACTCATATTAGCTAAGGAACCTTTTTTGTCAGCATGCACGCGCACACAGAAACACAACAACGCAATACAAATACATGTCCTTATTCCTCGTTCCTGGAATTAATATGCCTCTGTTGCACTGGTGCAATTATCTAAATGTATAGTACGTTCATCTAAGGACCGCCCAAATTTCGCGAAGTTCCACCCATGATGTGCCCGAGTTGGGATCAATTGATTCCCCCCCCCCCCCGCCGTGAATATAAATTTCCAGAAAACTATACAGTTAAGCTGTTGAATATTGTGAAACCAATTTTGGCTGTGTGCTGTTGCTGCCGATAGAAGCAACAGCGTCCAGTCAAATTCGTTAAAAAAATTGTTTTGTCTTGGCCTGCAAATGGGCATTCAATAGCCAACTATTTTTTATATTCTTCAAAGAAATTGACATTAAAGGGTTAACCCTCAAGTATCTCCAAGGAAATGTCGATGTTCTCATATCTGTAGAGAAAAGTAATTAAAACAAAATATCGCTGGAATGACTGGAGCGAGCAACATTCTTTACTCAATTAATAAAGTAATGATCTCTTTGTCTGCAAATGAACACTTTCCAAGACTCCTGTAGAAGACGATGTTGCCCCCCCCCCCCCCGCACGTACGTGAACGATGTGGTCAAATAGCAGTATCATCGCTGTGTATAAGAGCCACTCCTAAGATGCTTAGCTCGATTAAATATGCAGACATGTGTAGACAAGTTTACTTCGACATAACTCGGAAACCTAACATATGTTAGTGACCTGCCGAATGGCATATTCTTTTGAACAGATGTATCCATTTCTGACTCATCAATTAACGGGGTTTTTTCACGGATAATCTGGCAGTCAGTGGTCACGGGGGACCTCGGTAATTCCGCCCGTACTCAAGCTAGTATTGCAGTTTGCTTGGGAGTTGGCTTTGCTGGTTGACATTACGTCTCTCCAATAATGTCTCTCACCAAACAGCATACTACTGGCAGCAGTGTTGTATTCTGTCTCCCGTGACGAGATGTCGCCTTTGTGGATGTGCGCGTCGACGTGGCGGTAGTATATATCGCCCGCTGCTTAGTGAGTGGGGGTCCGATATCTCGCACAAGTTGCTGATGGCATCACTAATTACATCACATGTTACATTTGATGGATTAACCATTCAATAGAGATTTGGATATTGCATATTTGAACCTAAATTAACCTGGAACCATTTATGTTCTAGGAAGTTACAGGTATATTACTATCAAAATAGTCAACAGATTACCGAAAAAATTACTTTGAAATTGGGTTTCTCGGACTTAACTGGTTAAGGGTGCAAGTTAAATCCAACACCCGTACGAAATGGCAACGAGATTGAGATTTTATTTGCCATATTGTCCAATAGTTTTAGATGTTAAATGTTCCAAGGTAAACATTTTACATGTGTAATCTTGCCGTTGTGTTTTCTCGCCAATGAGAGATCCAACTAACGGGCAAAAGTATGGATATATTCTAATACCTTTGTAGTACTGTTAGTGTGCATATATACATCCGGATCTTTCATCTGGCTGGTGAGATAACACATACGCGTCGTAATAGTTACCGTAATACGTTATTAATGTACAACTTACGATGGGACACTGTCACTGGCTCGTTTGCACAGTTGGCCACAATCCACAGTGTGATATTTACGTCGTGGGGTGGGACCAACTATCCAAAACTACAAATGACTGTGTCCAGCGCCACACTCCAACTGGCTGCCGTCACATTTTCTATTAGAAACATGTGACGTCAGCCCATAGTCACACACCTTGGTGACAGACAGTTTACCCTGATTCGTGACAACACGTTCAGTATATACAGTACGTATTACTAGATTAAATACAACATTAAAGCATGGGCAGACTGTGTTCGACAATCATCTTTCGTATAAGCCAGGTGTGTATATAATCCATAACAGCGTCTGTAAGCCAATGGCGGTGTGTGCCACTGGCGATATATCTTAGTTCTGGTGTGTGTTTATCTGTGAGGATAGCGTGTTCATGTATGCATGCGTCTAATGTGACTGTCCTATGCGCGCGTGCCTTGGGGGGGGGGGGTCTCTGTGTGTTCCTGCATGGGTGTGTGTGTGTATCCAGTTTGCTGTATATATTCCGTATCCTGGTGCGCATGTGGTGTATGTCTGTTTAAGAATCGTGCGGTCAGTGGTGTGTTCATGTGCGTGCCTTTGTGCGTGTGCTAAAATTATCCCGTCCTCTGTAATGCATTATAGGTACAGACCTGAGATTCTTATACTTCCATCATTTTCGAAAACATGTTTAACAAAGGTATGGCATTTTTTCAACACGTTCACAGTAGCAATATAGCAACAGAGCCTCGTGATATGTCATGCGAATGGCCACACTCTTCCGGATTCCACCAAACACTCAAATCTCGTGACATTATTTATGTGCCCCGCATACGGCAAAATGCTGCCGGCCAAAGCTATATTTTACATTTGTACGGATTCGGATATGTGTACGGATACGCGAAACTCAAAATAAGCCTAACTACCAGGAGTGTTGCCATATGCCCGTGTTCGGCCATGCTTCTAATAACTACGGGCCTGTATACGTAAATAACAACCGAGCCATGCAGGGATTCGAGACATTTCGCATACGGGCTCATTTACGGAACCGTTGTCGCATTTTTATGAGAAAACACTATATACGTTTTGCGTATGGGGGATTTACCGCAATTACGTCACTCTTAGGTCACTCAGGTTAGGTTTGAAAGAGATGTACCGAAAGTATATTTATTTTACTTTGGTATGATCACACAATCTCCTTATTCATGGAAACGCAAACAACGTATCAGCATCCGCATACGAATCTGTTTCCGGACCACAGCCACATTCATACCCGTACTAATGGAAGTATACATTTATTCCGCAGACATGCATCAAATGCTCGCTGAAAGAAATATCCAGCACGAAACAAGTCTGCCAATGGATGAATACAATCTGTTACTCACGTATATGATGTATTAATGCCTTATGTCACATCTGTATATCTGTAGCAGTTAATACATGATATGTTAACCAATTTGACACTAATTTGACGAGTGGCTTTCGCTGCAATAGGCAAATTAGTTTCAAAATATACAACAGGTTACCTATATTGTTACATTGAAATTGGAATTCTGGGAATCTGAGTGATTCAGAAACAGCGTTGACCACGATGGTGAACCCATGCATCAGAGTTAAGGCGACTCCAGACCATCACTACACTTACACTCAAAGCACTGAGAAAAATAGCGTGTATCTGGAGATGATGGCATAGGAAATGAACTATTCAAATATACAAATGGCATTTTATCAAAGACGGCCACATACCCACTCAATTCAGTATGTATGCATCCTCTTCTGAGGGACGGTATACAGCAATGCGCCAGTATTGCGATACCTACACAGCCGAAGAAACTGCACAACGCCGGCCATTTTGCAGCCAGTTGTGTTCAGCATAGCTATACCGAAAATTATATCTAGTATTACTCCATCCGAGACATTTATCGGGAATGACCATGACACACCGGACACACCTTGTGAATGATTCAGAGAACAGTTCACTGACCACGGTGATGAGCGCATGCACCTGTTTGCCGGTGACTCCTGGAATTACTGCCAGCAGCTGAAACAACAAAAGTAGAGAAGGCACTCAAAGCGCTGAACAAAGTTACCGTGCATCTGGGTCTAATGGCATGAGAAATGAACTATTCAAATATGCAAACAACATTATCTCAAAATCGATCATGCACCCGATCAGTTCAATATGTATGCACCATCTTCTCAACGATGCTGCACGCCATTGCATTAGTAGCACGCTGTCCACACAGCCCAAGAAGACGCCCAAACCATGTCCAATGTGTCCATCATAGGTATACATAAAACAGTATATCTAGTGTTAGTCCATCTGAGACTGGCTCGATGACTTAACTGGATTCTACCAGTGTTGTGTTAAACCTGGACACAGCTGTGCAGATATGATATAAGTTCAAAGCAGTATTGATCTGGGAATTCAACACACTTGGTATTGTCATGTCACGAGCCTTCAACACAATTAAAGGGCCACTAATCCCATCTCAAATGTTGTACAGCACCGATAGATTATGGTTTATAGATTCCATTTCATTCATATCCTGTCACATGTCCTTATCCGTATCATAATTATCTGCTTTGTAATATCGCGCAAATGTTGAACAGTGATCGTCACCATTTTGTCTCCTCAAGCGATACTGTGTGATGTCATGTAAGTGCCAATGCATTAGATTCTGTATTATGTAAGACTCATATCGTTGACTATTTTGAAACTAATTTGACTGGAAGTTGTTGCTGCCTATGACAGCAACAACTTCCAGTAAAATTGGTTTCAAAATATTCGACAGCTTAGCTGTAGGGTTGCTTTTATACCGCATTGTAAAGCTGTAGTTGGTTGAGTGCATATACCGAGGCAGACGCGCCAAGCTTTTTCTGATTGGTTGAAAAGTAAATCATGACAGCCAGCGTAAGCTGTAGAAATCTACCATCATTTAGCTAGTAAAAGCTGAATATCTTTCTTTGACGGGATGATAAAAGGCTTAAAATTACCTGCATAGTTTAGGAGTGGCCTATTAGATCACATGAATAGCTATCAAGAGATGAAATAGTTATCCTGTACACGCTTAGAGATCCGAGATGCACTACATCAGTTGCAATGCAGACACACTGCGACTAGTGAAAATACTACCTGAAAACAAGCTGAGAGTATGCGTCAAGACAATGAAGTCTGCAGAGTTTGAAATAGCAATCAGCTCCCAACAGGGGCATAGCAGATCCAGCTGCTTTCCACTTGATACCTTGCTTCGTCCTTGAAATATCTGAGGGACACTACCACAAGATCAACCTCCTGTGCCCAGTACTTGGTATGCCGCTAGAGATGGAATTTACCAACGATATGGACTCCATAGATGAGAAAACTAATCCTATTGACGAGCTATTCCACATAGCTGCAAGAAAACTAACCAATGGAAATATCTTTATGAATGAATCCACAAATAGAGTTCACCCATATATAACTATCACGCAGCTTTAGAACACGGACGATCAACTTTGGTAATAGTAATCCATATCCTGAGCTCCCTGTGCTACAATACTTCTGATATTGCTGCACGCTGCCTCGTGAGAAACATAACTTTCCAATATGTATGGAAGCTGTGGAGTCGAAGATCAAAGATGCGCTTGACAGAAGACTACATTTTTACAACGCAATCTGTATTTCTTTGATGCTGAACAACTGTAGCAGTTGGACAGTTCCAAAGAGAGCTCTAGACACGCTTGGAAGCCCGCCACCGCAAACACGTTCACAGCATCACTGGACAATGATTGCCCGACAGCATAATGCCCAATGATGTTGTATACAAGATGTGTAATACATGGACGATATTCGAAATAATTTCGCCCAGGACAGCTTGTCCATGTTTCGCCACGTATTAAGGATGCTTGAAGACACTGCCTTGGAATTCGGCCTACTGGAAGCCAGTAAATATACACGCAGAAGAGAGCGCCATTTCTTTAACACTGGTGTATTTTTTGTATTGACTGTTCGTTCGCAGGCCAATAGACTATTATTTGTGAAAGTATCCTACTGGTGTGGCTGGCTCTGTTTTCGAGTGACTCATTCCAGTGACAACATTTTACAATTGGTTTCTTTTGGCCTGCGAATGAACATTCCTCAGGGCCACTGCAGGTGCTGATTGTGGTGGGTTTCTTCGTATAATAAGTCTGCTGCGAGGTTTCCACATGGCTCGGGACACGCAAATCAAGAATAATGGAAGACAAAAATGATGGCCGAGGATAAGCCATAGTGGTCAAACAGTTAAAATGACTGCTTGCAGCACCACCGCCGCCACCACCACCACTAACATCAGCCTTGACCTTACCAGTCATCCCACAATCAAATCGGAAACGGAATAGGTCACCAACTGAGAGTCCCCCAGTAGTTAAGCGGGTGAATAACCAGTTCTCACCAGTGTTCCCCCTGCAGTCTCCTGTGGTGGATCCGCTCCTGATACCACTACCAGAATGGTCACCGTCAGTGTCTGCTCATGTGGATCCTAGTCAGATCCCTCTTCCGGTCTCGCCACTGTCCCCAGTCGAGTTTCCTCCCCTTCCACAGAGAGCAGCTACTGACCGACCTGGTCGAAAGACCAGCTCGTCGACCCCGAGGTCCAAGCCACCACAACCTAGGTTTACGCGCACACCTAAGCCCAAACCTACGCCTAGGGATACACCCAAAGAGCATAGGTCTTTCTACACGTTTCGGTTCGTGGTGGATAACAAGAATGAATGGCGCCTATCTACTCTGAACAAGAAAATGCTGCTGATTGGGGCTTCAAATTTAGCTCGTATCAATCAGACACCTCATCCAGATATGCAGGAACGTGTTGACAATTTAGAATTTCCTAAAACTCATCAAAACTTGTCATATCAAGAACGTGTAGCCATAACAGGTTTGCATAAAAACAATGACATCGTTATAAAGCCTGCTGACAATGGATCTGCTACTGTAATAATGCGTAAGGATAATTATATTCGTGAAGCGCATCAGCAACTCACTAATCCGAAACACTATCGCAAATTAGACGAACCACTCAGGCAAAATAATTGTGATAAATGTAATGGAATCCGTCAAGAAATGGCTGACAACAAGGCCACAACCAAAACGCAGTTTAAATACCTGACTGCTAAACGAGATTCAAATCCACGTACGTGTTACCTTTTGCCAAAAATTCATAAACCTATTGAGTCGTGGTCCGATCCTATGATACCACCGGGTCGACCTATTATCTCTGATTGCGGCTCTGAATCTTATCGAATTAGTGAAATTATTGATTGCCACCTACAACCAATTGCGAATAGACATTTCGGCTTTTTGAACAACACTGAAGATTTCCTATCCGAGGTCTCCAACATTTCTGTTCCTCCAAACTCACTCTTGGTCACCCTCGACATCGATGCTATGTACACAAACACTGACATTGAAAAGGGTTTGACTTCTGTTCACAGAGCATTTGCTAAATATTCTGATAACAATAGACCCACTAGCGAAATATTAGCTCTCCTGGAGCTCGGTTTAAAGGGCAATGATTTCGAATTCGCCGGCGAAATCTACCAACACATCTGTGGATGCGCTATGGGTAAACGGTTTAGACCTAGTTTTGCCAACATCTATGTAGCTGTGTGGGAAGAATATGTGCTTAACAAATGTCCTAAGCAGCCCCTATTTTACCGCCGGTACCTCGATGATATTTTTATGATCTGGAATCATTCGAGGGAAGAGTTTGATGACTTTTTCGCTATTTTGAACAATTACGATCCTAACATCAAACTTAAAGCCAACATCGACCAGTCGTCCATAGACTTTTTAGACGTTACTCCCAACAAAGGTGTAAATTATAACACGAGTGGGCTTCTTGATTACAAAGTATTCTTTAAGCCCACCGATTCCCATCAACTACTGCATAAGATATCTTTCCATCCACCTCATACTTTTAAAGGTATTGTCAAATCACAGATTATCCGATTTCACCGAAATTCTAGTGATAGAAAGAATTTTGAATCTGCATGTTCCACCTTATTTAAAGCCATCAAGCCGAAGGGACATTCAACACGATTTTTGCGCAAAATAAAGTCCGAAACTGTGCATGATTTGGAAACTATTACTGATAAGGCTGCCGATCAAAATCCTACCAAATTTCGTCACAATCGTCCGATTATAGGCGTAGGACAAAAAAATAGTGGAGAGAAGAGGTGTGAATTAGACCTCCATCTACCTAATCAGAAAACATTTGTCAGTTATCAGAACAAAAGCAAATTCCAACTTCAGTCTAATTTAGATTGGGATTCTAAAAATGTTATCTATTTAATATCTTGCAAATTATGCCAAAATCAGTATGTCGGTGAAACAAAATGCCCTTTAAGATGGCGAGCAACTAGACACCTTTGCGATAGTAGATACGACGAGGACACCAACGTAGCTCAACATTTCAATCTTCCTGGTCATTCTGTCGATAGACACATTGAAAGTATTCCTATTGAGCAACTGCCTCTTTCTGCTACGGCCGAAGAAACTGATAAACAAAGACAACTTCGAGAATCATTTTGGATTAGGCAACTGAAAACAAAATGGCCGAGAGGCATACACGTGGACACTGGTCTTGCTGATCAACGTGAACGTATTCCATTCAGTTTAACATACAATCACAATTTTTTTGAAATTTCTGAAATTTTGAAAGATGAATATCATAAATTGCAGGATACAATGAAAGAACCTCTCAATTTGCGTCCAGTGATAGCCTTTAAGAAAAACTCCAATCTACGTGACATCTTGGTTAAATCGAAATTAACTCTTAAAAAATCCTCAGAATGAATGATATATATTATCCATATTTTATAGGCCATACCGCCTCTATCAAACAACAATAACAAATCTCAGACAATAAAATAAATACAAAATATCTCCCAAACTTGGGAGATCCTGAGCCAGTGCGTTTAATCATATAACCACCACCAGCATCACACCACCATCAACACCACCATCACCACCATCACCACCACAACCATCACCACCACCACCATCACCACCACCATCATCACCACCACCACCACCATCATCACCACTTCCACCACCATTACCACCAGTATCACCACCACCGTCATCAGCATGCGTCCCGCATTGCGGTGTGCATGTCCAAAACACCAGGTTTCTTCATCCGTAAAATAACAATATTATTCTTGTAAAGCACGTGCTCGACTTTTAGAGGAATGTTTCATATGAACCCCTGTTACTCTGTGTTGCTGCTCTCTCATATAGAGCAAGCTCATTTGAAATAGTGTACTATCTAGGCAACACTCGAATTTAAGAATCTGTGCACGCTGTGCACTGGCAACATTTGCACATTATTATATACAACCCATTGATACATTAATTTCTACAATGCTGCTTTTTATGGATATACAACCATTATGAGACCGGCTAACTAAGGTTATTTGCGTTTAACATTATTCTTTATGCCATCACGCTTCGCATTAACCACTAATACCTAATACCAGGGTATTCCAAATTGTGCAATGAAGTGTAGTATTGTTATTGATTGCCATGTTTGCTGAACGCGGACACAAATCATGTACAATGTACCATCTCGTTCCCGCTTTGCTGTAATTATATCTCTGCTTGTTTGGTAAATATGTTTTATCTGTCGAGTAGTTTGACTGTAGGTAATGCGTGTGCTTAGCGATCGTATGTGTTTTTCAGAACATAATATTACAGAATGTATGATATAAATGTTGTTTAAGCACGTAACTGTACATCATCCCCGAGTATTCATAACAGCATACCTCTGACGTCGAGTCCGCACGCTATTAGGCAATTTCCATAGTGCCAAGTACTTGGTTCCCCATTAACTTGACCGATCGTGAATTGGTGACTCAGCATGATGTATATTAGCAGAGCAATATATTCTGAGTAGGATATATTCTTTTATATCAAAGTGCACGCAGAGGGAAATTCTCCAGGGTTAAAATAAGTATTTGAGAATTGATTTGCACACTGGCTTAGTACAGATGCGTATCCACAACCATACATATAATATGACATAGATCCGAAACAAAGACATTATAAATAGACCAGTTACGCATGTATGTGGACACACATGGCAGTCTTTGTTAACATATTATTTGATTATTATGTTATAACTAATCTAAAGGCAAGACGGCAAGCATTGCCCATGCCGCTCTCTACACAAGTTAATTGATGGAATGCCCATAGCATAATAGCTATTTATGTGTCAGCGTGTGTCACACGCAAACGATAGATGCTATTTTTAGGGTGTATTGGTGAACTTAAAATGCCAGAATGGTGACACCCACCCAACCCCCAGCCCCTTCCAAATAAAAATCCAGAATGGCAGACAATTTTCAATGCACGAAATAAGTTGGGGAAAAAAAATATAATGTGGCAATTGCCGAAGTATCAACATGACTCAACATCACTCTAATGATAACACCAGACAATACTGTCTCAGTAGTTGTATTTAAGAATACTGATCTTCAGGTCAATTGAACACCAGTTTGTACATGCGATACCGGAATGGCTGAATCTGTAACTGGGTGAGTCATTTCAGTGGTAACCTTTCACAAATTGTATTCCATGGTCAGCACATGTATTTGCCTCCTATCCTTTCATTGTCACGGTGGCCAAAACGGCATTTACCCTGGTCTTGAGAAGTATCCAATTGCGGAAAAGTTGGTGGCTATTTGTGATTGTAAATTTGAAAAGCATAACATTCTTAACCTCTGTAGGTGAATGTTCAAGAAACATAATTAAATGTTGGTAACAATTTCAGACCATTAAATTGTTACTTGATATGCGTAGCATTTTGAGCATGTGTATGTGATGGAGAAACCCAAGGTGTATATGGACATAGTAAAATCATGTATTCTTTTAAATTCTCAAATAGGTTCAGTGTTGAATTTGCATGTCTAAGATACGTTCATGATAACCTGATAACTATGGTTAGTGTGACATTTACAGCACAACTAACGACATTAAATAGCTACCTATTAAAAAACTATCTATACATTGGTGTTCCATTCACGATTAATCCAGCACAACTTACCTATATAGTTACTGTACAAGTGAGATTCAGGAAACCCAGTGGTCAAAGGAGTGAACTCGATTCAAATGCCCATGTATCGTGGTCCCAGATTATCGGGAAATGGGCGGCCATGTCTAGTTATAGTTCCCTGTACTAGGCAAACCATGCGGGCAAGCCTTTGAGCATGCTGAGATGACATTTTTACAGAACGCTGCTGATGCCCTTGGTTGCCATGTCTTCAAGTTAAATTGATGGCAACATTTATTCTTACAATGTACTTAGTTTGTCATTTTGATGTACAGGGGAGAGTGTTAGAGCATGCTGCAGCTGGATCGGCATGGGCAGGGTATAGGGCATCACACCCATTCTCATCAAGTAGTCTGGACCATTTCATGTTCAGATGCGACTAAGAAACTATGCCGGCTTCTAGAATAAACACTACTTACATAGTAGTTAACTTTGCCGTATTCATCTAAAAACGGATTTCTTCCTAAAACTAGCATTGACATACTCACATTGTAACATTAACATATCCCTAGACAAAATAACATAATCGAGAGAAAAACATAATGACATACCGGGTGTTTGATAGAGAAATATTCCTTAGTCTAGCTGCAACATAGCCCTAGTCTTCCACTACTCTAATATCGACCAACACAGAAGAACATTTTTCGAACCATCGAAAATCAATACACATTTTTAGTTCTGACTACTAACATGTACCCGCATACGCCAGTTTGTCAGTTGATTGAAAATGTGTTTGCGCTGCCACACTGTCTGTCTCTCTCTCTCTGTCATTTAAAAACAAATACATCTGCTAAGTTAAGTTAAGAAATACTGCAAACTTAACCATGATCAACGTCATAATGTGAAAATATGTATACGTCATCTTTTACTATAACCTGATTGTATGACACTGATTTGTGTGCTAAAAAAATACATTGCATTCATTAAGTTAACTTTGTCGTACACACACATATTGCATTGACATCTGTTGTGAAACACGCATGTTTTGGAACCATGGGACAATGCGTTGTTTTAACTATGTTGTTCAATCACAGAAGATTCAACTCATGTATAATATCTCTCTATTTGGGGATACCTTCGGGCAAACCAGAATGAAATACCATACGAAGACACAAAGTGGATACAAATGGCAGTATAATCAAATAATACATGCCGTTTCAATCCATTATGTTATTATCTTGTCATTGCCATCCATTTTTCATCTAATCGTTTATATTACTTCTCTAAATAGGTTCGGCAATAATTCACTATATATGGCTATTGCTGACAGTAATTGAGTGATGCATGGGATACAATACAAACCCATTCTAATTACCGTTATTATTATTACACAACCAAAATCAACCGATTGTAACTCCTGATTTGCAATCGCAATGTGATTATTTTCATACTGCTAAGGTATTTCATTTCACATGCATGCATATCTTGTCGAACGGCGACTTCATTCCGATAAAACATTGCACGCATCAGATATGAGTAATGTCGTTGGTGGCATGAGACCGACTACATAATAAGAACACGGGTATGGATAGTTACCATATGCCAACATCCTCAAATAAAAGTGTTATTCCATGTTGTAAACTGGGAAATTACATAAGCAGACTGTGCTGTGCGCGTGCGTCTTCAGATACCATTCATGAACGACATGTTTGACTTGAATTCATCAAGCAGAATGGGATACTATACGTGAGTCCATGGTGTTTTCACGATTATAAATTCACACGTTTCTAAATTTCATTAGATAGATGTATTGGTTCAGCACATAATGTGTGATATCTGTGGCATTCATAGTCCATCTACTCAATGTTTATAGTAACTTTATTTGCAATGGATGTTCGAGCAGTAATGACTTATTAAGTTAAATCGGTTTTGAAACTGTCTAGACTGGACATCTAAATACAGATCACATAAAGTAATCTTTAGTTCTCTAGTACGGTACCCGTTTGCTCAATTAGGATACGGGCTAAGATTGGCTTGTCAAGAAAGATTTCGAGAGGCTGCCATGCGAATTAGTCTCATTGTCTATCAAATAACACACGCTGCCCCAAAATGGTTGAGGCAGATGTGGTCGGTGTTAGTCTATGCTACTGATGTCAGGATGGTAACTAAACTGAAGTAAAGCTTCGAGTTGGAAGATCGTATCGACCATACTCAACTGCCATTTTCATGTGTAATTCTCATACATGATCCACATAATATGTCATCTCAGAAATGAGTAATTCATTGCGATTGCCATGTTTTAAGCTTCTATGCAATGCAAGTGAATTGAACTGATTTCACTAGAATGGGCAGTTACCATGGCATATTACATAGTACATAACAGAGACATCATGGTTGCACGTGGCTTGTTGCATCGGTGTTCTTGGTAGCCCATTTCATTATTTCGAAATTTCACCACTTTGAAAGTTACTAAACACAAATATAAGCACTACTATTAATTCTCACGATTCGTTCTATATACATGCGTGTGAAATGCCCAAAATTATGTTTCAATTTCTTATGTGATCATACATCACGCCAGTAATCAAATCATCTGCACCAGCTTGATTCTGAAGACAAAGCATCTGCCACTTTAGGTTGAGGCCACACTTGGTTGAGGTACCTGTGAAAGGCAGTGGAGAATATTGGAGATCAGGTCTGCCATTGTATATCGACTTCACGCTCCACTTAATAGGGGAATCCCGTTTTAACTATGGCCTGCCCATCCCTAACTGAGCTCCACGAACGTGGGATCGATCGATGCCTGCCCTCTCTCAACCTCAATTTCAAGAAAACAGTACAGGCAAGCTGTTGACTATTTTGAAACTAATTTCGCTGGCTGTCGTTGCTGCCGCTGGTCAAATTTGTTACACAATCTTCAACATACGGTGTATTAAATCGCAAAGACATACAATGCGTATACCTTGACAACCTATTACGTGTTTAACCCGAACTAACAACTAAATATAGAACATCTACATTTCACAATAAAGCTAACTGTTAGAAGCTAAATGCAGGTTGTCGCATGTACCACTAAATTCAAGATACTCTATGAAAGATGTCATGGAGTAATTGGTGTTCAGTCTCTCAGACAATCATATGAGGTCATACTCAACTAAGTCGCACGTATGCCGACGTTGTAATCAATGGCTTCATGTCTGATGCGGTTTAGTCTGTCTTAATATCTTAATAGTACGTTAAGATGTATGTTATTCAATAAACATACCGCTAAATATATATCCCAAATTTGGATTATTTCGAGAACAGTTTGCCCCTTTTAATTCAGCCCTTTTAATTCAATAAACTTGCTTTTTTAGAAAGTAATTGTGTTAATGGCAGGCTGCACTGCATTTGGAGCAGCTTCAAATGGCACCACCTATCAGCGAAGACTAATACAAATAGAAATTACCATATGCAATTAACAATTTATGTTCCTGCTTCCAAGGGCTTATTTCATTGTTCAAATTGAAGTCTGTCTGACCAATTCGTGCCATAATTTCACCCATCTGAAGACCATATAACTATGGGCTTTTTACTATGCCTATGAATTGTCAATTAGGAGTGCGTACCTCAGGCGCTTGTACCTGTCCCTATCACCCAGTTTTGCGCATCGACACACGATAATCAAGAAGTTGTTTGGGGATACTTGGTTTAGTCATCGCCTCCATGCATACATGTTCGCCAAATAGGCGATTAATGGAGGACATGTGACTAACAAATAATACTTGGCTACACCAGTAGGTGTAAAATAATATTATGCTGGTGACCACAACATAGTTAACATAATACATGGTAAGTTAACTGGTTGGTTTGAATGCATATAGTGTTAAGGCAGCCCGAATAAAAATAGCATTACGGGGTCTAGAGGAGACCTCATGCGGTAACACGCGGTAAGAAAGAGTATACGCATTAAACCAGAACAATTACATATATATATATATATATATATATATATATATATATATATATATATATATATATATATATATATATATATATATATATATATATATATATATATAGTTGGTCCCTTACTGGTGGTAGTAGCGTCATAGCTGGGTAGTTGGAGAGGAAACTAATATATGCATGACTCTAAGAATGTGCCGTATTGCGTAATTCATTAGGGGGTGGGGTGGGGTGGGGGAGGGGTTGAAAACTAATTCAGGGTTTTGATACATTGACTACTTTGTTTTAAGAACACCACGGAAATTCATGAGATATATCTACAATGCAACACTAGTGGAGTTGAAGGAAAGTAAAGGTGGTCTTTTTACAAGTTTGGCAAATCTACACACTAATTATATTCATACAAGTTGCTAAGAATAGCACAAGTCATCATCAAACACATTCATTTTCAATCCCTGCCTGCATTACAGACGACCGTTTTATGAGGCTATAAGCGACAACTCTAGAAATACATTTTACATAAATACACGCATTATGCAATACCACCTGCTATGATAACACTATTTTCACAAAATCGATAAGGAACTGGTATTCACTGTGCTATCTTACACTGGTCTGTGCAATGGTGGCTAATGCCAGGGAGAGCTTAGTTAGAGGTTGGATCCATGGCACCCATCTAAATGTCAACTCGGATTGCCAGTGTTATCCTCGTATTATGTATGTAAATCTGTTAACCCATTACTTGAATATAACCACTCCGGCAATCAAATACAATTGAACTTGGAAAATAATGCATACGCCTGTCTCAATCTGGTCTGGAAAATCGACAACATGTACGTATCAAAGATGGGTACAGTCCTAAGCCTCCACAACCCACACCACTTGGGCCCGAGATAATGGCTTGGTGTTTACATCGTCAATTTACAAACGAGTCTTTATGGTGGAACATAAGAATACATATGCGAAGGTTACTTCCTGTATAGTATGCTTTCAATATTCAACACTGTATGGTTTTTAAATTAGCAAATGTCATTGCAAAAAAACATCATTGGCTTTATATCGGTGGCCAAATGCTTTTTCACAGCTAAGGTTGCTTTCCATGAAGTCGCACATGTTTATCATATGGACGCTTGCCCATACTAACGGCTGCCTTTGATGAAACCTAACACGACAACTACAGCTGTAATTCAACTACGTATCACAATGGGTGGCATGGAGCAAGGTAATGCAGAAATGCCATACATAAAGGCTCACCAATATATGTCTCAGCTCGATATCCGTATTCCCTAATTGTAAATTGTTTCAGCACAGCTCCATAGCTAAGGCATTTATATTAGAACTTTCATAAATAGAAAATATGTCTCTTCCGTCTGTGCACTTAGCCTGTGTATCCCTCTGTATACGGTTGGTGAAACAATGGCACTGTCCGTTAACCTTTTTGTAGTATAATGGCTCGTGTGGGATTTCCTAATTCGTGAACAACTCACTCATGGTGTCCACACGACGCCCATCTATGGTGGTTAAATGGCATCAACGGAAGTCAGACATTGCGTGGTTTAGCAATTAGAGGCACCAGCATAGGTAGACAACGTGTGGCTTATGTGGACAGTCGGTTTGGTTTGACTCGTTCTCCACATACGTTGGCCAGGGGATGCAATACATAGCGTTGTACCGTGTAGAAAGATAGCAGCGGTTAAGAGTTTTCTGTTTCTCAAACTAAACTCTTGCCTAGGGCACACATAATACAGTCAATTAACACGCTACTAGAAAAGGTCGTGGTGACAGAATGTATCTTGACTGAACATTTTGTGAACACACGATGTTATTGCTGAAAGATACTGCCACCACGCGGACATATATTCTAAAATAATGCGCTTTTCTGAACATCTTCATAAGCTATATAATTGGATTTTGCTGTCATTAATTTAGATTCGCTAAAATGTATATCTCATGTTTAACAGAATAATGGGCCGTTCCCGTTTCCCCCATCAATCTCATGACGTCATAAGCAAGTATGTGATATGTATGATGCCCTCATATTCAATGACGTCATGCATGGTGTTGATAATAACATCGCGAACGCTTAATTGAAGATGGACTAAGCGGTGCCGTAGGAATTGCATGTCTTTACCATTAAATAATGATCCTGTTGAGTATTTTGAGACTAATTTAACTGCACACAGTTAACTTAGTTTCACAATATTCAACAGGTTACCTGTAAAGTGTTCTAGAAATTACTAGTCAGGTAGTTCAATGATCGACCGATCCTAACTTGAGCGAGGTGTGGGTGGAGATTAGCTAATACTGAAAAGGCCCATTCCTGGCTACTCGATTTGTTGTATTGTGGTTCATAATGTGATATGAAAGGAATGAACTTCTCATTTTTAAATGAATGTCAGAACACACTATTTCGGATAGACAATGCAAAGATGAATGTAAACAATCTTGCTATTACACACTATATAGTAGGCCCATACACTACTAGAACAAAGCACACCGACTACTACAACTCCATTACCCAACCACGCACAACCTTAAGCTTGCATAGCTAGATATATGATTACAAAATTCGTCCATGTGCATAGTAGTTAGTGATATCCTTACATGCAATCCTGTCGTATGCATATATTCCTTTAACATATCTGTCTATGGGCTTTCTAATTTTATGTGTGCAGATGTTAGTAGCATGTACTTTGTCAACACCAGCATGCCCTCCTTTCATTCCACCATGTTCTAATCTTATATATGGTGATCTAATACGATCCCTACCAATTAGTCTCTACTTTAAATAATCTTAACCTGATACGGATAACGGCGCCCGACCCTTCCTAGTCTTGTCCACACACGCCAAACATAGCGCATGCCGTCCCATCTTGTTGTAGCCTATCGACGCTGAAAGCATTGCTAACTCTAACAATCAGTGCAGTGCCACAGTGCACAATCCGATATGAAACGTGCGCTGCCCTATACATACCTACCCACCTATGTACTACCAATACACGTTTATTCCAGCCATGCTGTTGTTGTTGTGTAGGACATTCCCTCTTGAGAGCCATCGAGGAGTAAGTTCCTCGTCTGTAAGTAGTAGAAACATGAACCCGCATCACATGGAACAGCTCACACTCATATAGATTACTCACGCGAACTCGCCATCTAGACGGTCCCTCTTCTAGGTTCACGTCCCAATGCACCCCTTAAATAATATATCTATTCGATGTTTACGATATCCAGTGGATACTGGGTATACACCACTCTATTCAAACCAAAATGTAAGCCTCCAGCTGTGTGTACTTAGTCCAGCCAGTATACCGATGCAGTTTAAGAGATTTAACAGAAATCAGAATTGAAAATAATCTCTATATACAAATGAATATAATATGTCAAATGGTGTGTGTTAGCCGCATGGAGGCTGCCAATTCAAAATAGGTAATTGTGTTGCATTACGGATCTGTGACCGCATTGGGTAAATATGTTGCCGCTGTGCGATATTGTACATGGTATAGGTGCCTTGGCAAATCATGTATACATAATCAAGACGGGTTGATAATTTCCCTATGAACGAGTAATCAGGCAGCTAGATAGACTCACAAATCAAAGGGTGTCAGATCAAACTGTGTCGCTACCTGATGACCACTAACATGAATCGGTAATGGAGTGTATGATTATCATGGCGTGTTTCTAATTAAATCCGTATTACCACAGAATTAACTGCTTTAAGATAGTATATCATGCCTTACCATGCTATAATGTTGCATCATATGAGGTATGCTCAATACTCTATTCTACTATTGTCATACCATAATTTATCACAGTTGATTCTGCCAGCAATGCCTCGCCATGCACTGCCATACACTGCCTAGGGATGTTCGATTATGGAAATAAATACTCGATTATGAGGTCTCGAAAATAATCGATTTACTCAGATAATCGATTATTTAATAATGGAGCTTTGTAAGTAGCGACTGCGTAGTAAGGGAGGGTGTGAGTGAGAGGGACAGAGAGGCGATAGCTTTATAATAATAATAATAATAATAATAATACATAAATAAATACATAAAAGAATGACAGACTGAATGAATGGCTGGATGGATGGGTGGATGGATGGATGAATGGATGAGTGGGTGAATGAATGAATGAATGAATGAATGCATGAATGAATGAATGAATGAATGAATGAATGAATGAATGAATGAATGAATGAATGAATGAATGAATCATTCAATCAATCAATCAATCAATCAATCAATCAATCAATCAATCAATCGATCAATAAATTTGAAATGTCTGACTTCCTAGAAATAATTTCCTAGTTAGGTTAGATTAACTCAACCAAATAGACATATGAAAAGACGGCACGGCACTCAATAGGACAAGCAATGACAACCAGTCCTCTGATTGGGTGAACGTTAGGACAACCACGCCCAGATTAATGAAGTCTATTGGGAATCCATTGCCCACTCATTCCAATTGGATACTGATTGTAAGTAACTGGCCTGTATGCCCATATTTTCAAGCCAGGAAAAAGATGGCAATTCGATTGTAAAATCACATAGATTAACATTTAATTTTAAAGAGCCCGCCCGTTGCGCCTATCTACAATGTTTGTCTACTTTCAATCATTGGACAAACTGTACATTTTGAAAATCAGTTGACTGCGGGTTGTTGCTGCCTTAGGCAGCACTAGCTTTAAACCAAATTAGTTCCAAAACAATCGGCAGAGTTTATGAAAATTTGTATCCAAAATGAGTGCATTTTTGGGGAAAAATAGTAAGTCAATTTTGTATATTCTCTTTTGCCAAATGACCATATTATTTGTATTTTTACTGCCACAACAATGCGCGGCATTCTACAAATTACAACGCGGTGTGACACAATGGTCACTACTAGAATTGACACCGACTTCTGAAAATTCTAAAACTAGCACTAAAGAAATTCATGTTATCAAATGGAATGTAATACGTGCATGCAATTTTACCACGCATAATAACATGTTCCTTAGACCCAATGTAAACATAGCCATGTGCTTTCACTAATCGTCTAAGCAGAAGGCAATGTTTTCAAACCATCAACCAGAAGAAGAACATGTGTTCGCAATTAATTGCATCGCTATTGCTCAGCCATACGATCATTGCTCTCACCTTTCATTATACAATCCATTATGGCATGCTTAACGTCCATGTTTGCGCTTACATATATGGTCTAGACGTCTGGCGCTAAGTTGTTACTCATGTATGCTGATCGTAGACATTATATTGAAATTGTATGCTTGAAGTTGAGTTACATTGTGTGCCTTAATCAGAGATAAAGTGTGTCAAACACATCAATCAATAGTGTCGAGGGCAATGCAGTCACCTGTATTTGCATGCACCTGGTTAGCCAGGCCACACGCAGGTACGTTTATAACGTGTATGTTTGAGGGTAAGCTTTCTGATTGGTAGACAGTTCCCTTTTATCGTAGCATCATTTTGTAGTCAAACTAATTTCAAAATAATAGACGACGTATCTGTATTCGTATTTTCAAATTGTGGTCCTGTGTGTTCAACGAAGAAGATTTAATGAACGTTGTCGTGTTTAACCATGCAAATGATCAATCAGTGTGTACGCTATGTGATATTTAGCCTATAGTCTAGATGGTCTATATCATGTTTCGCGTCGAATGTATCATACATGGCCAACGGTAGGATAATTGTATTCGCATAGGTATGGTACTAACAATGATAAAGGCATGCATTTCAATAGTCTTTCCAAACTACTTTAAATCTCACTATAAGTCGCCTTATGTTCCCCCGTGCTTATTCGTATTCCAGGACCTACCTTATCCTGATACTTTGAACAGATGCGTGTTTCTAATTATTTTACATCTACATCAATGTTGATTTTAAAGAATTGAAAACGGCGCAGATATACACCTATTACAAACTGAATATATTTCTTAGATGGCATGTGACTATCTAAACACACTCGCGAATAGGTCACCTGCCTAGTTGCTATACAATACGATGTTGTGCCCTTTAATGATTCAACGATTCTCTCTTTACAAATGCTATACTTCTTCTATGCATGGGACCAGATTTGTCATCAGAACATGGGGTGGGGAAAACACAGACTTAATTTCCTAACATGCTTCAGACAGTTTTCTCACTGATTTGCCTGCCAATTAATAATATCAATTAGTAGTCGAACAGCAGTTGCAGCTGCATTGTCACTACAGGGCACCAGTTCATGCACCTACTCAAAAGCAACGATGCCCATTCTCATTAATCATATTAACATGTCACTATATGAATCCATAATGCCTATTTTATCTTAGGACCTATGGGCACGCGGGTGGTGATGACAACGCGTGCCATATACATCATATACACGTTATAATATACATGATGTTCTGTATATGTAAGCCTGTGAACATAGCTATTTCCGCATAGTGTCCAGCATGTTTGTGGTCAAATATTGGACCATGCCTGTGCTCTAGGACATAGTTAACATATTCCGTATTGGCAAACAGTTCCTGGCGAATGCACATTCCGGTTGCACTCTCCAAGAACATGCTTACATTCATTAATCTTTCAGAAGCCATGCATACATCAATAAGTCAATGCAAATACCCAGGTCGTGGCCATTTCGTTTGCTTTCATTCCTTGCGTTCAAGTAACACATGCACAGTTTGCTACGTTAGAGAATACTGTTACATAATTGACCAGGGTTCTATTTTAAACCTCTCAGAAAAAAATAATTATTTAGGTGAGTAGTTATTCTCGGGATACAGTTCACTTGCACATCATGTACTCATCACTCGTCTGTTATGACATGCTCACATACAGCAATCCGACCACACCACTTCGGCTAATCACAATAATTGTGTTATATTTGCACATACAAGCGCACACAAGCGCACACACACGCACGCATGCACGCACGCACGAACGCACGCACGCACACACATACGGGCACGCACATACACACTTACTTGCACACACACCCACGCACGCGCACGTACGCACGCGCACGCAAGCACGCACGCTCGCTCGCAACCACGCACTCACGCACGCACGCACGCACGCACGCGCACACACTTTGAAAAATATGTTAACATTTAATAACTATTGTGTTGAATATTCTGAATCTAATTTAACTGAGAGCTGTTTCTTCGTAGGGCAGCAACATGTTCCTATCAACTTAGTTACACAATATTCAGTAGCGTCACAGCATAGTTAACTTGTGTGTGCGTGCGTGCGTGTCTGCGTGCGTGCGTGTCCGTACGCGCACATGTGTACGTGTTACTATTAATAGAACTTGAGGTTGTATATGAAGACAAGCACCATTTGTAAGTGTAAGCGTCTTGGATTGTTTGGTGCCATATGGCAACTGTGTGCAATGTAAGAATGCAATAAAGTGTCATGCAATTGGATCATACGTGTATGTTTACAGGCTATTTGGCCATTTTCAAGAACTAATACACCTACTATCTACTCCAAATAATGCAAAAGTATACCATACTTATGACACGTTTTTGTATTATAATGACAAGATGGTGAACGATTGTGTAGAGAAGTCCCCTATTTGGCACTGAAAGATGTGACTGTCTATAGTGTGTGTCCTGTCCGTGTATATGATATCTCATTCAAATGTAGGATCTTGACACCTTAGTCATCACACAAATTTACTTCGTCCTGATTTGTAAGAGATTACAACGACTAAGGGCAGGATAGATTTTTCAATAAATACAAGTTTGTTTTTACAAAGGAAAATCGTGAGATATATTTTATTTGTCAACATTTGCTGATGCTACTGACAATGTCACTAGATATGCGCCATACTTGACTGCACAGCAGAAGTTGCTCAATCTAAATGAACGAATGGCTTATGGGACTAACTCTTCACCAATTCCGCGTTGAGTCGATGCCCTACTCACTGGCGTACCCTGGCATGGTTTAACCTATTAACAACTCAATGATTTGTCACTAACATGACCGCGTTCACCATGTTATGTAAGCACATGCCTTGGCGAAAGGTCATGTTTATTATACTGGGTCATAACTGGTTCTTTTTACAGGCATTCCGGAATCTGTAACAGAGATAGTTACGTGGCTTTAACTATTATGGTTTATTGATGGCCAGATCGAGTGGCATTCTTAGGTGGCATTTTATTAGGTATATATTGATATTGTTCTCAGAGATGTGGGACAGTTACCAAATATACCTTAATTAAGAAATAAAGAGATACGGGATCATACACTAGAGGATAATACCATAGAGTGGCAGTTACACTGATGCTATCATTTATTTTAAAGGCAGCGATCAGTATCTAGAGTAGTGTCTTCTTCAGCGAATGGCATTCAATCGGGTTTTCACCCTTTCAAAACGGCTTCTGCTGTGGGCTTGAGAAATGTAAATTTTCAAACCAAAAGAGGACTATTTATTTTTAATATACCCACTAGAATGTCTAGACCTGTACACGAGCCAGCAACGAGCCATGTCTTCTGGTGGTAAATTTTCAAAAAATCTTATTCTATTTGTATGCAAATGGTTTAATATCACCAGTATGTCCATAGTTATGTATATGATATAGCTGAAATACAAACATTAGTGGTCTCATATATATAAATAGTGCACGAATACACTACGAAAAAAAGAGAGAAATCAAGTTGGAAATTGAGAGGTAGGATTCACTTCATCCAATGTCAGCAATCGCTGAGTTGCCTGTATCTACATCACTCGTGCTACGCGTAACCTTGCCATGTCTAGACCGTAACAGCAAGCAAGGCATACCACACGCTATGACACTGGCATTGGCTCTAGTAACAGTAGTATGCTAAACATGTATACGCGTTAGCCATTCATGTTATGCATGTGTGAGTAACAGCTTGCTTACTAATTGCTGCATTGAATCTCAGAATTGTGCAATACTACAAGATACGAGAAACAATATATTCTTCCAATTGATAGAGGGGCTGAACACGCAATACATACTATATTATACTGAGCTATGAACGGGAAAATTATTGATTTAACACAACACTTATACATTGCATTTATGCAGCTCATCTATATGTTGCTTTCCCTCCATCTTAACGTTATCCACAAAGCAGAACTAACCTCTTCTTATAACAGTTAGTCGGGTAATTTAACGTGCTAGTGTGCTAATCGTAATCTGTGCAACACATTGTAAGACATTTATCATGACGCAACAGAAGGATATTCATACACTAGTAGCTAAATTGTGATGCATATCTTCAAACGTTGATGTCTTCGCTAATGTTGGGCCAATATTAATAAAATATCCATTACATTTCTTGGTTATCAGTTATTACATTATTTTTGTAAATACACCTGGATGGTTTCAATGTGCTATTTTGCTTGTTTAACAATGTTTTTTTTAATATCCAGGTGTCTTTGATATCATGTTTTTCTCATTGGACTTATTTTTGCAGTACATAATTTTGGCTGTTCTGTTTATTTGATTTAATTTATTTTTTGTGGCTGGGGGGGGGGGGGTGTTTGTAAATAATGTCAACAATTGTGTTTTTACTCAAGTTTCCCTGCAAATATTGTTTCAAGATTGATAGGCCTTTTCCAATTGTATATTGTCGATCATCCTGTATGTACATGGCTATGCCTCCACCGTTTTTAGTGCCTTTCAATAAGTGAATAGGGTTGTTGGTGAATTAGGTTTTAGCCATGCCTACGTTATTCGGATAATATTACATTGATGGGTGCTATTGTCTAAGAAGGCAGTTAGTTTGTCAATGTTCCCCAAGCTAGACCGAGTAATAACATGGATAAATGAGAAAGATGAAGTTACACTACCCCTGAGTACAGTAGCATTAAACTCCTTTTGCAGCATGTATTCACAATCAGGTGCAGATTTTTCGTTGCCCTGGGCATCTTCAGATATAGTTGGCTTATACAATTGGTTTAGTTTGAAGTGGTGTATGAGCTGTGTAGTCAAATATGTATGGCCATAGTCATTGTTGATAGACGTAACCGAGAAAACAAAGCCAAATGCGGATGTAACTGCCATGTAGTGTTAGTAAGTGATGTTTGTCTATATGTAGTAGGACAATTAATTACTTAGCATTTCGAGACAACAGGATATGCAAGATAGTAGTAGGAAAGCAACTTAGCAGTCTTGTCTAAGTAAGCATCACACTGCCACGTGTAATAGCCTCCGTGGATGCCAATGCTGTTAAATACACCAGCCATTGTTGTGGCTAGGTTGAAGGATATGTTACATGTGAGCATTGGGGAGCAGCGTCTGGTAACAATAAGGTGCAGCATAAGCATCGGCAACTTGCCCTATTTACCGAAGTCCATCAGTAGCAATGGCCCACTAGACAAGCATATACTAGTTTTACATACACATAATTAGGAAAATGGCAGCACAAACGAAGTAGATGCCGCAGATGCAAAGGTATCAATAAACTCAACAGATAATAACAAACATCTGATATATTGCTACTTGAAGATTACTAATGTAACCGTAAATCCGGCCTTTGCCAATGAGGTACACATTTACGTGTTATGCACAGCATGGATAAGTCATACCAGTGCGTTACCATTAGCCGAGTACAGTATAGCATGTTATGTTTGCCATACAGTGAGTCTCATAGGAATAGACAGGCATGCAGGTAATTAATCACCAGGGTTGTGCCATGCACACTACATCCATCAGAGCAACCTACAAAAAGAGTGTTTGCAGTACAACCAAGCATTATAAGATCATCATTTTGATAAAAACAACATAAATAGGAAAGAATATTATTGGTAGTTTCATTATAAGTGTATGTGTGAGTGTGTACGTGGGTGTTCTTTTTCAACGAATTTTTGATAGGTCACTTGAGGTGTCTATTTTAAATTTTTCACGAGATTTCGAGATGCATGTGACGCGTCCATCTATTGGCCATGCATCTTCCAGTGGCCTTACCATCTCGCTGTCAGGCCCTCTGTTAGCACAACGCCAGTGCTCTTTAGATATGTGTTTGTGTATGCATCTCTCATTCTGTGCGCTGTGTGTCATGTCATGTTTAGTTAAATTGAACACAGGCTGTACTATAGCATGCTTAACAATGACACTGCGGTGTACCCCTACGCATAGTATATTCCAGATAGCCAGTTGATGAGTTACAACAAACATTGCACACGCATCATGAAATATGTGTCTCTGATTATCTGTGAAATTACTAGGAGCAGCAGTACTTCCAGGTGCACTGACATTGGATGATATCGTATCCACCATCTACTCGCAAGAAAGCATTTTGATATACACATTGTCAGTACTTAACATGCCCTAGTATGAATCCATGCATGCCATCATGTGATACTAGCCTGCGCGCATCTGTGAATATGCTGCGATATACATTACATACAGTTTAATAGAGGCGTGCTGTTTATGTTTCCTTATTGGTTATATAAATTGCTACCGGATATTGCCCATTTTGCACAGTCGCCAACATGTAGCCGGCCAGATATTATAACATATCCGCTATTTCGGACATATTGGTAAACAGTTATTGACGAATACGCATTTCGGCGGGACGTTTCTAGAAAACGTCTACATTTATTAGCTGGGTCTAGACATTAGATCAAAGATCCGATGATATAACCTAGATGTGGTAGACTGTCAAATTGGTATTTTGTGTTAACTAGGCGCTTACTTGTGTAGAGAATTAGATTAAATAGGTGTCCATGGCTTTCTTTGTAAACCCTCAGAATTAATTAATTGTTTAGAAGACGAATGATTATCGGTAGCGTTTCATTCGCAAATTACGTACTTAACAAACTGAGTCACGTACTATGGCATGCTCCATCACAACAATGCGACTACACAACATGGACTAATCACAATAATTTAGAATTTGCGCACAATGGAGGATTCCGATTATAGCTATGCCTCGCTAATCTCTAGCTAAGCTCTACACACGCTTTGTTCATGTTAGAATCGATCGATCGCTTCACTCTCTGAATATCAATGTCCAAAAAACGATACAGCTGAGCTGTTATATATTTTGAAAGTAATGTGCCCAGTCACACTTGCTTCAGAATATTCAACAGCAGACGTATTAAATGGGAAAGTCATGCTAGTTGTACAACCTAGCAGACTAGTAAGTGTTTAAGGTGGTTAAGACGTAATTGTTTAGGACGTCAGCCTGCATGGCACGTGATTATGACGCCATGTGATTGACAGAGAAAGCGAGATTCATGAATTGCGCACGTGATGTGGATAGAGGTCTACTGACCTGAACATGTGACCCACATTGATGATACCCACACGAATGAAAGTGGTATAAAAAGATGTATTGAATTCCCATATGTTCGCTATGTTTAGATATGGCAAGTCTGCATGCAGAGACTTTTCCCTTTGCTACAGGGTTAGAATGACGGAAGTGGATATTGTGTATAACGACTTTGATTGACGTCTTTCAATGGAACCGATCCTTCTGAGAGTAATTTTTCAAATTGCAATCCTGCAAAGGGCATTCGTACTAAGAGGTGTGTATTGGAATATTGGCAATCTTATCAAACCAACGTAACAGCGTATCTGAATGTCAGCTAATGCATTCAGGTCTCCGATGTGATCCATTGGCTCGGGCGATTGTCAATTGCTAATACAAGTAACAATTATCATCGCTATATGGTTACTAGCATATTATGCATACTGAGGAGTGTGGGGGGGGGGCAGAGAGAGAGAGAGAGAGAGAGAGAGAGAGAGAGAGAGAGAGAGAGAGAGAGAGAGAGAGAGATAGAGAGAGAGAGGGAGAGCGAGAGAGAGAGAGAGGGAGAGGGAGAGAGAGAGATAGAGAGAGAGGGAGAGAGGGGGAGAGGGGGACAAGGAGAGAGAGAGAGAGATCAAATGGGCATGTCCGTGTTGCTCTAATGGCATCAGTCAGGCGCAGTAAAATATAGGAAAAGTGTTGCAATCTGAACTGGGTGTATTAATCCATTGCCAACTTGGAACAATAACATAATGATACAAAAGCGATGCTATGTGCAATATGCAATATATGTAATGCATTGCATCAAGTTGCAATACAGCTTTCTAATTCCATAATGCATTGTCTATGAAAAAGGAACACGAATTGAATAATCTGCGTTTAACCATGGCCACCCAGCCAGAGTTTTAGCTGTACTCAATCCATGTTTTGCGCTGTTTGAAATCGTATTATAGACTTTGTATCCTGGGTGTTCAGATTCCCAATTTCATTGCAGCTATGCAGCTGACCTGTTGACTATTTTGAAATTTACCAGAATGGAGGCTGTTGCTGCACCTGGCAGCTACCGCGCCCAGTCAAATTACTTTCAAAATAGTCAACAGATTATGGTTTAAATATTACATACAGACACTTCCTACAACTGGCAGGTAATGCCTGCCAATTATGATTCTGCCATCAGAATATGTGTGGCATAATTGATTATCACGTCATATAATTGACGGCCACATCGGATTCATCCATTCTGTGGTAGAACGGATGCAAATAACACAAACAAACAGGAACGAGGTAATAGTTCAAACAACTCGTGAATTGTCCACAACGTATGCATGAGTGCGTAAAGAAATGTATTTGAACTAAAATGGTAAATTCAAAACACAGCCTGTTAATCCATGATTGACAAACGGACTTCCATTTGGAAAAACATCGTAACATGTAGAACAAACTCCGTACTATAAAGCAGACCGCAGTATTCAAATACCAACACTGACAGTCACAGACCATTCGATTGGCAGTGAATGTGCAAACATGCCATTGTAATGTATGCAATATATCACAACTCTCAGCATGGCCACTACTAACAGCATAAATAGAAAGAGGTCCATATTATGGGTGCTTAATAGAGGTTTCACTACGTTTTTCAATGGTTGAATTAGTTAGATTGAAGCGGCAAGGTGTTATCTGAGCTGGAGATTCAGCTTGGTCAGTTCCTTCACATGTATGCCACGGGGTACTTGCCGAAAGAGGCTACCGTACACATGCACCCCATCAGAAACATTGACTGAGAGGTGTAGCTGCAAGTGGTGCATTGCGCCTTGTATATTTTAGCATGGCTAAGATTGGTAATAACCGTAACATGGTCCAGATGTCCTACGTTTTAAAAGTAATTTGTTTAACATGATAAGCTTGGATAAACACACATGGCATTGACCAGGGGTCTGATGCAAGACAAATGTGTAACAATTTCCCCTTTTGCCATGCGTTTGCTCTTACCATTTTCTCCATTCTTGATTATGTCAATAACGCAACTAATTTGAGCTAGCTTTTCCTGACAATGTCTTATATAACATGCATATGATGGGGATTAAGATTCTCAACCCATTATACATTATATTATAACGGCATCGCCGTCAATACTACTCTTGCCAGTAAAAGTTGTAAGAGAGATATTCACTGGCTCAAACTAGTTTACTTCAGGATAGAATTGGCGTAAGTTAGACTGTTTCTTAGAATACATGTTTAACCCTTTAAACCAGAAACACCGAGTTCATAAGATCATTTTTCCGTTTGGACGTAGTATAATACAGGTGTTGAAACTAAATTGCTTGCGAATAGTATGGGTGTGGTAGGTTACTGTGTCTTTAGATCTAAAACAATATACATTTCTGGTCATTTGTAATGTATATATTCGGAATGCAGACGTCAATGGGTTAATACGCCGCATCAAATTAATGCGATCTGAATATACTGATGGGCAGATACACATTGGTTCACAATTCGCAGAATGTGCTGAGGTAAATGACCTAGATCTACTCATCCATTGATTTCAATGTCTGTACATTTTCAATTACTTGACTATTTAAGCTGGCACACTGAATACACGTGTCTAATGGTGCACATGTCCATGATTTTGGCATATATGTAACTGGAAGCAATCGTTCTCCAGGCGCAATCAGTTCCCTGTGTACAGAATTCACTATAGAACAATTAGCCATAGAAATGATTACACAGCCCAAACTGTAATGCGACACGATTTTATACTATCTCGCACATCAGATGTCAAGAATCCTGATGCCATGACAGCTGGAGCCCACACTAGCAGCGTTACACGTACGCATGCGCTATAGCGTCGACATATGCTACGATATCCCCTGGCCTAATACTTCTGTGCACAGCGTACGGTTTCGGTATGCCCTAGTTGAGTAGGAACAATGGGTATGGACAGTAAGACAGTAGACAATTTCCATCAAGTGTGCAGAGTTAACACACCTCCGAAAAGAGGTGTGGTACATCTGTCCCATCCGTAACAAGTTACACAATAGTGTATTGTGTATAACAGCCTGTTGGGCAACGTTAGTTCAGATATATTATGTGACGATCCTCTTGTAACGACAGCTA
>CM067375.1:67397437-67504937 GCA_034401795.1 Chaetoderma sp. LZ-2023a
AAATATATTTCAAGGCAGTATTCCATTAGGAACGCCCGTGATATACGAAAGCGTAAAAAGGCGCTTCAGAGGTCGTTGTGTAAAATTAATACGAAAATTAATGATGGGGAATATAATTATTACGAACCATTAGTTAAATTAAAAGGTAGACTAAATGAAATACAGCAATATCAGTGTGATGGCGCCAAAATAAGGTCAAGAGCACAAATGCACGCCGAGGGCGAAAAGCCTACACGTTACTTTTGTAACTTGGAAAAAGCAAGAGATATAGAGAAATTAATGCGCCACTGAAGACTAATGACGGAGTCTCAGTGTGCTCAAATGCAGAAATGATTGAAACAGTATCCACATTTTACAAATCATTGTATAAATCTGAGGGAAGCGAGGAAACTGCAACTAGAGATGTTTTAGCTAATATAACGAAAAGAATTCCAGATTCATGTCGCGAAAGCTGCGACCAATCAATAACAATTGATGATTTGACAAAATCCCTCAAAGGTATGAAGCTAGAAAGGTCTCCTGGATGTGACAGACTTCCAGTTGAATTTTATCAAACATTCTGGCACATATTTGGGCCAGTATTAGAAGAAATAGCAACCAGCATTTTTAAGCAAGGGCATCTCCCTACATCGATGGCCCAAGTATATGTTCGGCGTATATACAAGAGAGGTGACAGGAATAAAATACAGAATTATAGACCAATCTCTCTAATCTGTGTAGATTATAAGATTATTACTCGGGCACTAACATTAACACTTGGCGCCGTCATTCATGATGAACACACCTGCTCTGTGCCAGGAAGATCAATATTAAACAACACTTTGCTTATACGGGACCTTATTCAATTAGTTGAAAAGGAGTGTATCCCAGCAGCAATAATAGCACTTGCTAACGAGAAGGCGTTTGACAGACTAGAATGGAATTTCTTGTTTAAGTCTTTAGACCATATTGGCTTTGGTTCAAGATTTATTAAATGGGTCAATATTTTATATACCGATGTAACAAGTTGCCATTTAGTTAACAATCAGCTATCCAAACCTGTAGTGTTGGAACGAGGTGTCAGACAGGGTTGCTCACTGTCCCCGCGTCTATTCGTCATAGCTATGGAATCGTTGGGGGCCACATTGAGGCAACGCAATGACTTTCAAGGAATATGTATATGTGGCGTAGAAAGGCCACTAACGGTTTCTCAATATGCAGATGATACGACTGTGTTTGCGGGTAAAATACGGATTTTAGAATTTTAAATGGAGTATTAACAGATGTTCAAAAGGCATCAGGACTTAAAGTCAATAAAGATACATCTAAGGGATTGTTTTTGGGCGATTGGAAGGGCAGAACTGATAATGTGATGGAGATTAACTGCTCAAATGATGTCATAAACAATTTGGGTATTTACTTTAGTAGAGAACAAAATGTAGTACTAAACTGGGAAGAAATGATATCCGAGCTAAAGTGTGCATTACTAAATTGGAAACGACGTCGCCTAACTATCTTTGGCAGGACATGTGTCCTTAGTAATTTAATTTTATCTGGACTGTGGTATACCGCTTCTGTAGTTCATATGCCCAAATCAGTGGAGTCAAAGATCAACACGTTACCTTTGTCCTTCTTATGGGAGGACAAAGCCCATTTAGTATCACAGTCAATCCTCACCAATGCCAAGCATGCCAGAGGCCTGGATTTGGTTAATGTTTCAGCAAAGTGTGCTTCTATAAAATTGAAATTCTTGAATAAGTTACTTACTTCAAACTCATCTTGGTCAAGTGTTTCAAGGGCACTTCTCCAAAGGTACGGTGACCCATTTCCAGTAGAATGTTTATTTATGTGCAATAAATTGCCACCTAATCATCAAAAGATTCCAAATGTATATAAAGAACAGCTCGAAGCCTTAACACTATTTACACGATCAAGGCGACAACCCAATTTTTGGGAAGATGCCTTAGAGCAACGTCTTTGGGGCAACGAGTTGATTCGTGATAATGATGATGTATTATATTTGCCCTCTGTGGCCAACAATGGTATTCAATATTTACGTGACTTGGTAAATCCGAAATCTCGTAAATGGATTGCGATGCAAGATGTAGCAAGAATAACATCAATGAGACATGTTGATGCTCAGCGCTTATTTGTTAGAATACAGAATGCAACACCTGCTGTATGGTTCAAATTGCCGAAAGCACGTGGCAACATTGATATGTTGCAACCAACATTAGTATTTATGTCAGAACATATAAAATACAAATAGGCATCTAGAGACTGGTATTGAATTATAATGCAAAGTCGCAGACAGACTCATATTGTGGTTAGGCATTGGAACCATTTAGGATGCACGCCAAAGAACTGGAAAAATGCCTGGAAAGCAATACATCTACCTTGTCTACCAGGAAATGCACGGGACCTGGCATGGCGATTGCTCCATCGAAGGCTATGGGTCGGTCATCTTACTTATATGTGTACAATATCAAGTAGAGACCGGTGCTTATTATGTAATACTGAGGATGAAACGATAGACCATCTATTTACTCAGTGTCGCATAACTACATGCTTTTGGGTATATATCAATATGCTCCTTGCTAAATTTGGAACCAAATATGTGAATTTAGTGGCTGAAACAATTTTGTTCAAAGATTGCTCAACTATCGGACGAATCATTAATAGCAAGGAGAAAGAATTGTTAATAACCCTGTTATCTGTAGGAGTGTGGGCCATCTGGAAGCATCGGTGTTCAGAGGCCAGACATAAAACCGGCAACAGCCATCAGAGAGCTATAATTCGATCATTGTTGATAAACTGCATTCATTGTGAATTGTACAGGCTAGTAGAGCATGGGAGAGAAAGTAGATTTAAAGACGTATGGTGCAAAACTGGCCTAGTATCAATTGAATACGGATATCTAAACATATCAGAAGGGGAACGTGTATAAGCTAGCACACTCGCTGCTTGCCGGATATTGATAAATGCTATTTTAATTTAATTTAATTGCCTTTATTTTAGAATTGTAATGCCTTAGGAGACTCTAATCGTGACGAATATCTTAACCTTGGGATCAGAATATTTAAATATCAAATGAGCATTATGTCAGTATTCTGTAGGTGATCCGATTTTCAAGTTAACAGAGTGTGATATCTTACAATTAGCTTCCTGTTGTAAATGTTTACTGTAGGTGTATTTGTTCCAGGGTGATTTGCAAAAAACTTACAATGAAGTAAATTTAGAATGTGAACCCAGAGCGCCATCTAAGTAGTCATAGTTTGTATACGTTTGCTTTGTGCATTATATTATATAAAGGCTACTACGTCCGTTGGATGTTTAATAATCGGCTAACTGGCGTCAATGAGTGACTTTTTGTTACTTATTGACGAGTCACCTCGCCACATGTTGGCGAGCTGCACTCGCCATTTGGCCCTACTACTATACGGTGTGCTACGTTAAACTACATAGGATCTACTTAGCCTGCCGGTCATTAATCGGTTGGCGAGCTGCACTCGCCATTTGGCCCTACTACTATACGGTGTGCTACGTTAAACTACATAGGATCTACTTAGCCTGCCGGTCATTAATCGGCTCAATGGCATCAATGATTAGCAGTAGCTTACTGCTAATTATTGATGAGTGGCTTTACCACTTGTTGGTTAGCTATGCTCGCCATTTGGGCATACTACTACACGGTGTGCAAATAGCAATGTCTTTGTTGAATTATGTTATGTTATCAGCTCTTTATTAATTATGTTTTCTCTGTAGTTATGCCTCGGTTGTGGTATTTGATAATAGAGTATTTTAGCTTGCACTGTTTTGCCATGTTAGGTTTGTATTGTTATTCTATTAATAAAGCCTGCTATTTCAACCGATTTTTCATGGGGGTTTGCAAGCCTTTTTAAAGGAGTTCCTCCGGGAAGTGTATCCGACTGCGGCAGCGTCGGATTTTCAAAAAAAAGAAAAAAGTAGTAGTAGTAGTAGTAGTAGTGGTAGTAGTAGTAGTAGTAGTAGTAGTGGTAGTAGTAGTAGTAGTCGCAGTAGTAGTAGTAGTAGTAGTAGTAGTAGTAGTAGTAGTAGTAGTAGTAGTAGTAGTAGTAGTAGTAGTAGTAGTAGTAGTAGTAGTAGTAGTAGTCAATCATAGCACATGCTGTCTTTTGGCTCTGCTAATTACGTCGATTTTAGACAGTTTCTACTACTCACCCATGCTTATTTTTTGTCCTGTTGTTGTATAAGTGTATATACGTTAGTTTAGTTATATTTAATTTTGCAAGTTTTGTTGTGGGAGGTCGTTTTTTGCGACGAAAGTTTTCAGGCTGCAGTAATTTATTTATCACTGCTGTGGCCATTTCAGCCGGCCTCCTCTGTTGTGTATCGCTTTTTCTGTCCTATTGTTGTTGGGATTTTTCCCATTTCACGGTCCGTTATATTAGCGCTTTTATTGTTGGCTGACTTTATATTCTGGCTGTCCGTGCTGGATTTTCAGTCGTAGAGAGAGTCGCTACATTCTCGGCTTACTGTTGAGCTAGAGCGCCGCTATATTATCGCCCTATGCGTTAAAGCATGTCTAGCAAATATAAACAGGAATTGAGCCTTAGGGTGACGACTGGCGGGTGGAGTGTGGGGGCCATTGACCTTTATCATGGCCTGAAAGAGGTTGTTGGTTCAGGTCCCGAGGTGTTAAAGGGCCTGATTAATATAAGCAGGTCAGTGTGGCATGTTACGGTATGCAATGAGGGAATTAAAGACAAATTATTGGAGGATGGACTGATTGTCAATGGAGAAGTCTGTAAGGTACAGGAAATAGATTCAGATAAACTGCTAATTAAAGTGAAGGCGCCATTAGAAATACCTAATGAACGAATTAGCGCAGAAATGGCCAAGTATGATCTAGTAGTTTCAATAGAGAATGAGACGTACCAATTTGACAGATCTCTAGAAAATGGAGTCAGACGAGTGTGGATGAAGGATATTTCAAAACCTCTTCCAAGTACGCTCTCAATTGACAATACGTTCTTTCTGCCGTTATGGTACACGGGCCAGATCAATACATGTCGCATTTGTACCAGTACCGACCACCTAGCTAGCGCATGTCCGCATAAGGACAAATGCTTAATTTGTGGGTCAACTGATCACTATAAATAGCGATGTAAGGAAGCAACAAAGAATCAAACTCGAAGTGCTTCAGAACCAAAGAATCACCAGGAGCCTGAACCGGCTGCTGTAGCTGCCGTTGACAAAACGGCTACTGCAGCTGATGTTCATAAACCATCTAATCCTGTGGTAGTAGACATGGCAGATTTTATTGAGGTATTGAGCGAGAACGTGACACAAACTCCTGTACCAATGGCTAAGGATGTTAGTTTAACATCCGAGTCAGAAAGTCTACAACTAGAGCAAACACGATTCAGATCACAGTCCACTGAAAGCGCTGATAATTCAATACTAGATCAGGCCTCTCTGACTGTTACCTTGAAAGGTGTGGAAGATAAAACAGATATTGATGTTGGAGCCAGCAAAGAATTAACAAGCACCAGTTCCAGCATTCCTCGCAAGACAGAAAGTAGTCTTAAGCGACAAAAAGATGACTCAAGTTCAGATTCTGATGTTGAAGAAGACCATGTTCATGATATGTCATATGATTATGATGATAGCGTATCTGTTGAGGATTCGGATATATCTGTCAGTACACAGAGTTCTCAAAATGCGGAAATCGTTATGTACCGCTCAGAAACAGGGCAGGTATTGATCCCTTACATAACAAAGAAGGGTGTGCGCTATCGTCAGTTACGCAATGATTCTGATGTATCAAAATATCAGCATCTGACAGTAATTGAATTAAACACCTCAGAATTCAATGAAAAGATTGGTAAATGGGCGAAAAAGAACTTGAGTAAGAAAAACAAATCAAATTAAAATATGTCCGTTTTAAATTTATGTTTTAAACTACTTTTAATGTTAATTTGCACATTAAATTGCAGAGGTTTAAATGACGAAAAAAAACAACATGTACTATTAGATGAATTAAAGGCAAGAAAAGTTGACATTATTATGCTGCAGGAGACAAAATTACAAGATATAGAGGTTATTGAAAGGTTCAGGTGTTTGACGAATGGAGAACTCTATTACTCTGTTGCCAATGAACCGAGTGCAGGTGTTGCAATTTTGTTTCTCCCAAAATGCCTCAGCTGGATACATATCATTTCTTCTTCATCTGATAACAATGGGCGGTGGGTTAAAGTTGTAATCGACATAGAAGGGTCAAATTACACTTTAGTTTCAGTCTATGCACCGGCGTTGCATTCTGAAAGATGTACATTCTTGTCCAGTATATCACCCATTCTTAATGATAATGCTGACAATATTATCCTGGGTGGTGATTTTAACTGTGTTATGGATGGGACGCGAGACAGAAGTTCACTTTCTAGCTATGGTGACACATCGCATCGCAGACTTAAAGCTATATGTGATGCAGAACATTTACTGGATAGTTATCGAATATTAAATCCAGAGGGTTGTGATTTCACATGGCATTCAAATAACGGCCAACTCGCCTCTAGAATAGATCGAATTTATATTCAAAGAACATTGAAAGGAAATCTGGTAACTGCTGGTATGTATCCCATTACGTTCTCTGACCATGACATGTTTTACATCACGCTGGATAATGCCGACTGGGTTAAACGCGGCCTTGGATTTTGGAAAATTAATAATTCGCTGCTAAATGAACCTAAATATCAAACTTGTATTAAAAGTTTTTGGCAACATAAGCTTCGAAACAAAAATTCCCATGACAATTTAATAACATGGTGGGAAGATGTAAAAGTTGGATTTGCCCATATTTCAAAACAATATGCCATTGGGAAAGCGCGAATGATGCGCAAGGAGAAGAAAGCACTTGAGCGTTCTCTGTTTCTCCTAAGTAGGAAGGTTGTGAATGGTGATAGTCAGCATAGTGAACGGCTAAGCGATATAAAATCAAAGCTTACGCAAATAGATAGATATAGGGCTGAAGGTGCAATAACAAGGAGCAGAACACAAATGTATATCGAAGGAGAGAAACCAACGAAATACTTTTATGGGCTCGAAAAATCTAGAGGAGTTGAGAAATTAATTAGGAGTTTAAATAACAACGACAACGGCAACAACGACGGCGGCAACAACGGCAACAACAACAACAACCAAAATTGCTCTACGCAAAAGGAAATTATGGAAACGGTAGAAACATTTTATCAGATGTTATATAAATCTGATAATAGTAATGATATAAAGTCATCTGAGATGCTAGCCAATGTCAAAAATGCATTCTCAAAATCCAGCACGGAATTTTGTGAGCTCCCATTAACACTAGCTGATCTGACCACTTCTCTAAAACATATGAAGTGTGGCAAAGCTCCAGGAGGTGATGGACTTAGTGTGGAATTCTACCAGACATTTTGGCATCTCATTGGGCCAGAGTTTATTCAAGTAATAAATGCAATTTTCTCACATGGTAGACTCCCTTCTACCATGTCGCAAGCATATGTTCAACTTATATTCAAGAAAGGGAATCGACAGAGCCTAGAAAATTACAGACCCATCTCGCTCCTCTGTGTCGATTATAAGATTATTTCGAAAGCGCTTGCTAAAAAACTTGCTAGTGTTCTGGATGAAGTTATCCATACAGATCAAACTTGCTCTATTCCAGGCCGCTCTATCTTGACCAATACATTTTTAATTAGAGACATTATACGTTTGGTTGAGAAAGGTAATGCTCCAGGAGCCATTATAGATTTAGACATCGAAAAGGCGTTTGATCGATTAGAATGGGAGTTTATGTTTAAATCACTCAGTCACATTGGTTTGGGACCAAATTTCATAAAATGGATCCGAATTCTCTTGGGCAATATTAGCAGCAAATACCTCGTAAACAATTTTAAAAGTCAGCCCATTATTTTAGAGCGTGGTGTGCGTCAATGGTGTTCATTGTCTCCCGTGTTATTCGTCATAGCAATGGAGGCATTAGGAGCAACCCTCAGGGAGGACCCACTTTTTCATGGTATAGATATTCATGGTGTAAATCGGCCCATAAAGGTGTCTCAATATTCCGATGACACAACTGTCTTTGCGGGCACCAATGCTGATTTTAAAAGGCTTGACACGATTTTATTGGATTTTCACCTGGCCTCTGGCCTGAAGATAAACAAAGCTAAATCAGTTGGATTATTTCTGGGTCAGTGGAAGAGTAGGTGTGATAAGCCACTGGACATCCGATGGAGAAATGAATCAATTACAATTCTAGGTATTCACTTCAGTAGAGAGGGTGAAGAGAACCTTAACTGGGAAGAGAGAATAGCTAAAGTGAAGAAAACCTGTAATGCGTGGAAGCATCGGCATTTAACTATTTTCGGCAGAACCTTGGTTATAAATACCTTAATAAAGTTATGGTATACAGCCTCTGTTATATATATGCCCAAATATGTCGAATGTGAAATAAATAGAATGGTCCGAGAATTTTTATGGGAAGGTAAGGCATGTCTTGTATCACAGGATGTTTGCATGAATGATTTAATTCATGGCGGGCTTAATCTTGTAGATGTTAGAATGAAGAGCATGTCATTGCGTTTCAAATTTTTAAATGCATTGCTTCATTATGATATTCAGTGGGCAAATGTATCAAGGTCGTTAATAGAAAGCTTCATAAAGCCTTTCTCAACCAAAAGCTTTTTTTGTGCCAAAAGTCCTCCCCCGAATTACACGCGAGTTCCTCCACATTTTCTCGAGCTTAAAACTGGTTTTGATGCGTTTATTAAAGTTGACGATGTACCACTATACTGGGAAAATGTTTTACAATTGGAGCTATGGGGCAATAATCACATCACTCATCAAGGCAAAGCTATGTACTATCCATCAATGGCAGGGAAAGGCATTAAATATGTATGTGACATTGTTGACCCTATTCGGAGGGGATGGAAATCATTGGCTGAGATTTGCTACGTTACTGCTCTTCGACCAATAGATGCTACGCGTCTGTTAGCTCGCGTACAAGAAGCTATACCGAAAGCTTGGTTCTCTCTAGACAGTGCCGATCTTACTGATGAAGAAGCTGAACTAAAATTCATCAGTAATGATAAGGAATTTTCCTGCAGAATGGCAGTAAGCAGCTGGTATAAGCTCCTTAGGAAACTACATGCTATACCTCCAAGAGCTATTTATGCATGGGAGCAGCATGGTTATAATATTCAGAACTGGGAGATAATATGGAAAAACATACATTTACCGAATATTCCCAATCAGGCAAGAGATATAGTTTGGAGACTAATACACAGAACACTTTGGGTTAAACATCTCATGACAAATGCAAAACTGTGTGCTGAAGATGATAATAAGTGCGTTTTCTGTGTAAGCTCTGAGGAAACATTGGTACATCTATTCGTTGAATGCCGTGTTGTAGTTCAGTTCTGGGTATATGTAAATAGGATTTTATCAGATCTCGGTGTTCCTACATCGGACATAACACCACACAATATTTTATTTCATGACCTTGCAAATGAGTCACTACAAATAAATAATAAAGTTATTGTGTTAGTCTGCTTAAGCATTGGAATTTGGAGCATTTGGAAACATCGCTGCTCCGTAGTGCATGATGCAAATGCTACTCTCACACACGATCATTTAAAATGTTTAAATGGGATATTTTATGCGTTATTGTCACATTGTGTTAGAGGCGAATGCCATAAGTATATTAAAAAACAAAATCGAAAAACGTTTAAAAGAATATGGTGCAGAGGTAGATTAATATCATTTGAAAATGACAATCTGTCCATCAAAACACCGCCACGATTATTTAACCTTTCATTTAATGTGCCGAATACGTAAATATTTTAACACTTATATTACATCCTTGTCAATTTGTGTTTAATTTAATGTTGATTATGGAAGTATATTTTTAAGAATACATTTTTAATGTAGATTTACCATTTGGTAGGAAATCGTTTGAATGGAGGCTGTTGCAGCCTGATGTAACTGCCGTTCCCAGACATTCGGTTTTACAATTATCAGTCGTCTGTTATTTGTTTTGGACAGAGCAAAATGCACTGTAAAATTCTGGCCTAAAATCATCCTATGTTTATGAATTACAAACGATCCAGTGTTATATTTTGGAACCGCCTTATCATTGTAGCTAAGATCGTTATAAAATAGCAGCGAGTTTTGTCATTGTTTAACAATGTACAATCCCGGATAATTTTAGAATCTCTCTCAAAAGGTAAAGAGAAATATTTAAATGCCGCGGAGATATTACTATTGCGCGCCGCGCTGCTGACAAAGTGTTTGTGTTTAAATGCTCGCGCTTTGTTGGCTATATAAAAGATTACCCGGGCCTATTCAGAATAGAGCATACTAGATGTTTAATTTGATCAAAATAATAAACGTATGGCATTTATTTTATTAGTATATACTTACTGTGACAGAACAGATATTTCAAAAATACTATTAGGACGGAAAGACTGATAAATATGTAATTAGATTTTTAATGTTAATTAACATTTAATCCGAAAAAAAAAAAAAAAAAAAAAAGTAGTAGTAGTTAATATCATCAACGCACTGTCTCAGAATCGTCAATAATTGAAAAAGTGTAAAAAGTAAAAAGATATTGTGGTTTATCTTACTGCCTGAATGTGCCATTTTGTTTGAGGAACCCCATTAATGTTAACCCATTAATGGCTAAATTTCTTCAATACTATCCAAATCTGCGTTTTGAACTTGTAGTAGTAGTAGTAGTAGTAGTAGTAGTAGTAGTAGTAGTAGTAGTTGTAGTAGCAGTAGTAGTAGTAGTAGTAGTAGTAGTAGTAGTAGTTGTAGTAGTAGTAGTAGTAGTAGTAGTAGTAGTAGTAGTAGTAGTAGTAGTAGTAGTAGTAGTAGTAGTAGTAGTAGTAGTAGTAGCAGCAAAAGCAGCAACCGCAGCAGCAACAGTGGCTGCGGCAGAGGAGGCGGTGGCAGGGCTTCGGTGGCGGCAGCAGTAGCAGCCCTTCTGTATATGACATGTAATACACTTTCTGTCAGCATAGCTGTAAAATACTGTGGCAGCTTTGAATGTATATGTATCGTATGCCATTGCATCACACGTGTGTGCAAAAGGCTATTTCCAAGCTAACCCCCAATCATCGCGATCTGTTGGATGATCTTTATTTAATTGCACATTAACTCGCTGATGTAAACACAATGTCCATATTAAACAGCAACCTACTGAGGTCAAATGAGTCACCGCACCTCGCCAACTTCATATTGGCATGCTGACCGATGACCGAGTCGATGGCAGGAATTGTGGTTCACACGCTGGCCGTCATCGACAATATATTAATGATGGTATTGCATATAGCATCTTGAAGTACGCTTTGAGAATGGATGAGAATTATGTGTTGCACATGTTAATTAATCAGGCACACATATGTCACCAGTGCTGCGTGGGTGTGTCGGCATGTGCATACGTGCGAATGCGCGCGTGTGTGTGTGTGCGCACGCACGCAGGCGTGTGTGTGCGTGCTTGCACGCGTGCGTGCGTGCGTGCGTGCGTGCGTGCGTGCGTGCGTGCGTGCGTGCGTGCGTGCGTGCGTGCGTGAGTGCGTGCGTGTGTGTGTATGTGTGCGCGTGTGTCCGTGTTGAGAAATTCGGTATCGGATCTCGGATTAAATGATTGCTTTGAATGATGTTACGATTATGACTGATACAGACTTGATTATGCGGATGTACCGGCCTGATTCTGAAATACTATTAAACAGATTAACAGAAGATTTGGGCGTCAGGCTCGCCAGATCAAGAGGGCATATGCAAATAATGCTTAAGACAGGAACCAGCAATCTTGACGCTAGCTTATTCGTCAGAATCCCCATACAAATGCTCGTTTAACTGCTGTGCTCTATCAACAGCAATCCAGTCTCTTCCCACCCTTAGCCATGTGTGGAGAATTCACATTATGATCTCAATCATAAACATCTAAAACATATAACAAATCAATCCCGTAACACATACACACCTTAAAAAAACATAAAATAACATTATCGATTCAATATACTTATGCGAATATTAATGCGTAAATCGTAACAGCATGCCTACTGCTATTCCGTAATTATGCAGTTACTTACAATAATAACAATAACATTCATTGTAAAATAATACGATACAATAATAATGATGATGCAGTATGTCCGCTACGGCAGAACCATTAGACGAAAAACTGTACATGCAATGAAATCTAATGCTGCCACGCTAGTACAACAAGATGAACAAAATAGAGTACAATACAATATATGTGTCAGTCGGACACACATAACACTAGGTGGTTAGTCTTACCTAAAATGGTGCATCAAAGCAACGCCCAGGATCTGCATCACTGGAGTACTCAGAACTGGTGGTCACGAGCTACGTTGCGTTGTGCTCGTTACCATCGTTGGTTCTTCATCACGTTCCCATTTGCTATGCTCAAGGTGTCTAACTATTTGTGTCAGGTGCAGCCTTTAACTCGATGTTCGTCATATTCAGTACTAGTGTCTTTTTGGTATACCAGTGCTCATAGGCCATAATGGGCCTGTTGTGCCATCTAGATCCACTATATGCACATCGACTAGCGTTTAACGCATACATCCCATGGGGAAGGTCCTGTTCCACCATTCCCTCTCCCGCACAATGCATTTTAACCTATTCCCAAACAGTTTTCAACAGCATTCCCATATACTGCCCCATAATTTGCTACTGGTATCGTTCGGCATGGACACTTAGATTTCACACAGAACTGGTACTGTTGGTCAACATACTGACAATGCATGGAACGTGGCTAGCATCGAGTTGTAGATTTTCTTGACACACCCGCGGATTATCCCCTAGACATTGCATGTATCTAGACCAATGCTGAAGACTGATAATTTAACTCGGTCTAATAACTGAAATGGGAACATGTCGAATAATCAATACACCATTTTTGATTTTCTGAATGTCGGGTGGTGTTATTCAACAATATCATCATACTGACATATAACATAAACTGAGACATTACGAGAAAATTTCGAAGCTTACACTATTATGATGTTGGCAGATTGTTTAACGCGCATTGGAGTGAGATAAAGCAGCTGATGATAGCAGTTATATTGGCAATGGCTTGCATATTAGACACTAGGTGACTAATCACGCCAATGCGAAGTCGTTCCCCGTTTCCAATATCATCATACTGACATACAACATACACTGAGACATTACGGGAAAATTGCTAAGCTTACACTATAATGATGTTGACAGCTTGTTTAACGCGCATGGAGTGAGATAAAGCAGCTGATGATAGCAGTTATATTGCGAATGGCTTGCATATCAGACACTGGGTCACTAATCACGCCAATGCGGGGTCGTCCCCCCCCACACACACACCCCACCCCTTCCCCCATGGTGATGACTTACGCTGGTCTATGCGGACGCTTACATAATCCATACCTTGAATTTGCCGTTTGGCCAAATATATGTCTGGAGTCAAATCCCTCATTGATGCGTCATCGTCCATTATTATTGACGGTGCCCTCTCCTCCTCATCCATGACTGACTCACTTTTGGGATCTTCCATCCCGGGTTGAACGGGCGCCTCTTTTAACATTTTGTTATGTTGGGAAAAGCCAGGTTCCTCTCTTGGGCTGATAGATGGTACCGGTGTATTGTGACATTCACTCATCTTTTCTTTGACCGCCTCATTCAGTACTGGATAACTACCAGCAGTGCCTTTACCAGGCTTCCGAATGGGTCTTTCCGGCGCGGTGTCCTCACACATCTCAGGGTCTACAATTCTGAGTTTGGACACATTAAGAACTCGAGTTATTCCAAATCTCTGAAGGCGAATATCGGCCACAGGGCCATTGATCCGATAGACTTCATACTCCGGATCATTGCGGGTAGTGAGCTTTATCGGCTCATTTGCCACTACTACGACTAAGTCTCCCACACAAAACCCTGCGGTGTCTGCTCGTTTGTTGATTGCTTCCCAATGGTGTGCCGTCGATGCTTCGGTTGGCGTACGGGCACAGCTCAAGGCATTAGTCAAGCTGGTAAGATGATCGCCAAGATCATGAAAACCATCCACGGGTATTGCCATAGGCAATCTATCACACCGGCCGTAGATGAGATCGAATGGAGTACAACAGTGGTAGCGCGATGAGTGTTGCGATACGCCATCAATGTCGAACCCAACTCATTCTCCCATGCTCGACCTTATGATTAACTCTCTTCTGGATCAATTCCTTCAGGGTGAGATTAAATCGCTCCATCCTACCATTTGTCTGAGGATAGTATGGACTAGTCCTATGATGAGCTATCCCATAGTCACTGTACAGGATCGTAAACTCCCGCTCGTTGAACTCACCCCCATGGTCAGTGATCAGGATTTCTGGGACACAATGTCGTGCACAGTACTAATTAAAGAACTTGTCTTTAACCTCCTCCGCAATCTTTGACGGAATGGGATATGCATCAGCCCACGCAGAACAATGATCGAGTATCGTTAAAATATATTGATTGCCCTTGGTTGACTCTACAAACGGACCAACCAAATCTATGCCAACTATCTGTCTGGGATACTTAGCCATAGGTATATCCGTATACTTCGGATGGGTAGCGATAGGGCGGTGTACCTGGCATGTGGCACATCGATATAACATCTTTTCTCAAATATTTCCACAGGAACGAGTCTGGGATAAGACACAGTGTTTTCTTTAGACCTTGATGTCCCGCCCGTCGGTGTGCTTCATCCAGCGTACGCTTGCGCTACTGTGATGGCAACACCAGACGAGGGTACTCAACATTCAAAGTTGATGGTGCATGCGTGCAATACAGTGCACCATCATGTACAGCATAGTAGGCAGGCACTTCTTTGCACATCTCCGGAAACTATTCAAGCTGGTTGGTACATAATTCCTTATAAGGTATACCATAGACTTCCAGTGGTATATACGGGAGAATACTGTCTTCTACCTCAGGAATCACGTACTCACCGGTGTCGAACGTTGCAGCTTCCCGAGGTTGACTCAGACGTGACAACATCTCCACTCGGGCATTATGGGTACCCTTGATATATTCACTCTTGCACCCATAAGCAGTTATCAGTACAGGCCATCGGTGGACCTTAGTATTTCTCACCTCTCCTACAAACAAACTCTTAAGAGGTCTGTGGTCAGCACCGTAAACTCAGCTCCAAACAGATACGGTCACAATTTCTTCATAGCATAGACCACAGCGTAAGCCTCTTTGTCAATGGCCGGCCAGTTCAACTGGCTGTCCTTAAGAGTACTGCTTACGTACTGAATAACCTTATCGGTTCCCTGACCATCTTCTTGTACTAAAAGTGTGCCTATCCCATAAGAAGAAGCGTCGGTATACACACGGCATGGCGTTTGCAAATTGCGGTATGCCAGCACAGTTCTACTGCACAGCAAGTTTTTCAATTTGTCGAATGCCAACTGCTCGAACCGTTTATACATTTTAATCAGTTCTATCATCAAACATGTCCGAAATATTGTGCAATGAATACTTGTCTCGGGGTACTACCTCATTTACTTTTCTGTCGTCGATGCAGAAACTGGTGGTCCCATCCGTCTTGGGCACACGGGTAATCGTTGATGCCCATGGTAACGAAGATGGTCGAATCATACCCGCGTATAGCATTTACGTAACCTGATCATGTACAATATGGGCTATCAATAATAGCACTCTATATGGACGTTGCCTTCTGGGAGGATGATCGGTAGTGATCGTACATTCCACCAACGGATTCCTACCAAGTTCCTTAGGGTGAGCGGTATGAAAATTATCAGCATAGCCACTAAGAACGTTGTCGATAACTTTGTAACCAGTTGTCTCCGTGATACTGATTTCAGCATAGTATCACCTCTGGTGACTATGGGGGAATATGTAACAGGGCAGTCTTACCACTCCATTTCCCCTTTCCTGTAATGTATTACCACTCCACCCGCGTGCAATGTGTCTGCCCCAATTAATCCCTCATGATTCATATTTTTAACGATTATGACGAGTATGGGCAGAGCACCACAACACCTGACCTCTGTTTCGCCTAATACTTCGATTGGTGAGCCGTTTACAGCTAAGAGTATCTAGGCTTTCTTTAACGGTCTCGAGCCAAGCAAACTCTTCCATATGTCACTCCTAATCAGTGATGTACTAGCACCAGTAACCACCAAAATATCGATACTACACTTAGCGGTCTCAACGTTGCGACCAATAGCTGTGTCTAGGCACAGGCAGACCAGGAACCTCTCGGTCGCATGTTCACTCCGTCGGTGTTTTCCGGTCATTGGTTGTCTCCGGATACTACGTCGGCGTAACTTCGTCGCTTGTTGTCATTGGTCTCTCCTCCCCTTGAATGCTCTGTCGACGAGTCAAGGCCACTCCAGAATCTCTCATATCACTCCGTGCCCGCGCCTGTCAGTATGAACCCTTCTCGGTCGGAATATTCGTCACCTTTTGGTCAGTTCTGATTGTCCCTTCTAATATTGGCAGATCCCCATGCCAGGGTGACTTCATACACCTCCATACAGGTTGCAAACGTCGCTCCGGGTCCATAGCAAGGGCGCTCCTTGTCGGGGTGTCGGGATTGTCCACATTTACTACATCGGTCTTTGAACATCGTCTGGTCGCTATGAGTCGGTTGGCTACAGCACTGAGCCCCGTACTGTACTTTTCTATTACAATTAAAACACGTTACACTCGATTGATTGTTCTGAATATTTTGGCTGTTACTATTGCTAGTATTCGATTTCGGGCTGTGACAGTTCTGGGAAATGTGTCCCATATTACGGCAAGTATAACAAATTTTATTTTGATTGCTATTCTGCTGCTGCTGATTGTTCTGTTGTTGCTGCAGTGGTCTGTTTGGTTTGTTTGGGCAATTCCGTTTGACAAGTCCTTCTTGGTTACACTCAACTCATCTAATTGTCTCTATCTTCTGGTTGTTGAGCATTTGTGTCGGGGCTGGTGTATTTGTCTGGGCACTAATCATTGACGCTATCGATTTCATTAATTGATCTTGCATTCCCTTACTCATAGAATGTACGTATTTCATCGTTTGGTCGATGTCTTAATTCCATGTCCGTTAGTCGCTGGTTTGTCATCATTGCTCTGATCTGTTGATAAACTACATATGTCTCCGTAAGATACTTAGCATCAAGTAAATCATCTAGATTTCCCTGTTGTTCAGTGAATGCTATGGCTTCTTCCAGCATTGTGTTCCCTTTAATAATGACCCTCCAAGCCAAAGCTACATTGGACAATGCTCGTATGTCAGCATGTACCACGATCCTCTTACTGTCCTCATTATCATAGGGATACGCGTTTCTTGCTAGGGTTCTGAACCGTCGGTTAAATGTATTAATCTCCTCTCCTGGCTTCTGCCTGGCGGTTGCCTGCTCATATTTATTGCACTCCTCTTCATTTGCGGATACAAATAATTTTACCATGTATCAGTAAATCTCGCTCCAAATGTCGACATCGGGGCGATAATTAACCCTCAATGTCTTTATGTAACCGTCCTCTCGTAGTCCAGCTTATGATATAAGCTGCATCACCCAGCTGCTCTGAGTGCATCGCGTCTAAGGCAAACCAGCACATCTCGAGATACACCCGTAATTTCGATGCTATATGTCCAGCGCAGGGTTGTATATGTTGCACGTGGTTGTGCAATAACTCACGCCTGATCTGACTTTCTTCCTTAATGCTAGATAATTTGGAAGATTCCTGCATGCTGTTCTTTAGATCTGCTGCTATCATGTTAAACACGGTCCACACATTCTAAGCAGTTGATGCGTGTCCTTGTCCGTGGGACGTCGTTATTGGTGATTGTTCTTGACTTGAGATTAATTGCTGGCAAGGTCGACTAGGTAATGTTTGTGAAAATGGAGGATTAGGCGGTGTATGGCAGGTTCTCTGCCTATCACAGAAACCGTATGGGTCATGACCGGCAGCAGGATATTCTCTATCCCTTCACTGATGGCTAAAGGTAATACATTTCGAGGTTGATCTGGGCAATGGTTCAGGAATCTCTAATGCCTGCTAAATTTCGCACAGCTGTGTTGCTGGGAATTTCTACTGTTGCATTGACTGTGGTCTCAGCGTTATAGTCGGTGTGGGTTGATAAAGTAACTTGGTCTGAACAACACACTAAATCACAAAAGTCGATGATGCTGTCAGAAATTCGTTGAATGGCTTGTTCGCTGTTATATGATGGCGGTTGTGGAGTGCACATGAATTTCGTAAATGTGTTATCGTTCATTACTAGATACATACGGTTTTAATTGATGATGTCCTTAGAATAACACACACTTTTCGCAATTTAATCTTAACAGTTATAATCTGGGAGTAATCCTGACAGGCTCGCCAAATGGGAATTCGATATCTGATCTCGGATTAAAAGATTGCTTTGAATGATGCTAAGATTATGACTGATACAGACTTGATTATGGGGATGTATTGCCCTGATTACGACTGCTTAAGATTCTTTCAGGGTTCGGAAAAGATAGTATGTTTTTTCTCTAATCGCGAACTAGAATAACTCTCTGATTTAACGAATAGCTTTTATTGTACACTAATAACTGATATAACAAGCTGAGATATGTAAGTCGTATTGCAGACTGAATACTAATTCCAACTGTATCTATACAAACCCGAATAACAACTATCAATTGGTAACTCAATACTTGCAAAGATTAACTATTCAACATACTGAGCAGATGCTTACAATTACGTACACTGACTTCAGCATCAACGGAGGGTAGAGTAATCTCGCAGCACTGATGTCTGTGCCTTATATAATGCAAACGGATGTGCATGCCCATCGTCGCACAGCAGGAGCAAAAGAGGTAGTTCGGATTGTGATAGGTTAATCCTCATTGCTCATCCAATAGACTTCCCACAAACTCTCTTGCGGATGCGCGCGTTCGCTTAGTTCTAACAAGTTCTCAATGGAACCGTTTTGAAGGATATATCACAACATCTTGTTGACATTGCACCACACTGACGTCATGATGGTGTGATTCCAAGCATAGTTTGATATTATTGTTTAGCCTGACAGCTCAGGCACAGACTCCTTTCTGAATCTCTAGAATTCACTCATACATGGTGTGCCTATTTAGGCGTTAGTAACATGACGGTCACAGCACCACAGAACCTCAGCATTCAGTGAGCTCTGACCTAGTACATATTGCTGATCTGGTCACGGGAAACTCCATAGCCCACGCGCACACGATTCAGCAGCACCTGACACAGTTCGATCATACTAGAAAAACTGGTCATTTAATCGCTGCCTCTAATCAGGATATTTCCAGTCATAAAGTTCTCAGAATCATCATTTCTTGCTTACATTGCTGAGCATTGACAGCTTAAATAGGTACGATTGCTCCTAAAACAATCCCGTATTGAAATAGTTAATTCTCAGCGCAGTTTATGTACAACCGCTAACATGGGTAGCATCAAATTTCATCCAGCAATAAAAAAAAAACCAGTTTTTCACATAGGCCTAACCAACCATGCTGGATTTCCGAATAGATTACATAGCACCATCATGAAATGCGTTTGACCTTTAGAAATACAATCGTTTGTATTCGTGGTTACGAACTAACACACAGTTTGTGTTTGTTGTTATAATAGTTTGTGTTCGTTTGTTTACGAATTGTATTCAAAATAGTGTTCATTTGTCGTTGTCCAAAGGTAAGTACACATTTTATCCATTCTCTTCTATCCATGCTGCATTTATTAACAATAACACTTGCTGTCTTCACTATAGACTTGCGCCATTGGTAATGTAAATGTGCATTCTTCCTTCCACTATTCTCTCCTTCCTTTAATATACACATTCGAAAACTCGAAATAGATCAATATATCCCTGTGGATTTAGAGTGTGTCTTCAAAGAGGTACGAGTAATGAATCCATATATGAGCACCGCGTGCATACTTAGTACACTTGGAATGTTTCGCAACAAATTCAGACTTGGTCTTTATCCAATCACACTCCATGGAGTGAGACATTGAGTTGTTTATAGCCTTAACATTAATGGCTGAACATGCAAGTATCGGGCTGATGGATATATAAATCAATGTTGCAATTCGCATTTCCTTAACTCTAAGAATAACAGACAGCATTGGCGATTATATAAAAGTGAATCACATGCAGCTGATACTCCGTTAATCAGCTGTAGTATACCCTTTATAGGAGTGCATTTCAAATGCAAGTGCTCATTGCCGTCAATAATGTCCATATTATCCAGAAGATCAGAGATTGAACATAAATACGGTTTTAATTGAAAATATCAGTGATTCTATGACACGGAAGTTGGAAGTGGGATAATCGCTGCAAAAAACCCGATAAAGAGACATAGTTTATGAACCCATTTATTGCGATGGAGAGTGGCTGAGCACACGCACCGCACACACTGCTTCTTATTTTCAAAATGGATCGCCGTTGCTAAGCCAAAGTTACTGAACTCTATGGCAGGTAGCAATATAAATTGTGGTACGTAATGCGTTACTATCCTCCAGTTAAATCAGTCTCCAAATAAACAACAGGTTACACGCGTTGTTACTGTGGAACTAATGTACTGACTGCTACAGCATGATTCAGATGATACACGTTTGACATGCAAAAATATGATTATCGTTTGCCAATGTTAGGACATGAATGAGTATGATGTTTTATCTGACCATCGGGGCATGTATATTTATTTCAGGTTCCGTCTAGGGTCCTATGCACTTAACTAATTCCTAGATCCACTCCTGATCTCTCTATGTGCACATCTCCACACCACATACACGTACACATACTCGAGTAATTGAGTGAATTTAAGCGAATGCACTCGCATAATATGTTACGTTTTTAACAGGACGGGTAGTATATACATAACGAATGACCTTATCAGCAATAGATGATAAGGTAGTGTTGAGAGCAGCACCGTATATCAAGGGGAGATACGCGGTTACATTTTACATGTATAACTTTGTATCACCGAACAATTGGCGCTGTGGCATTTAAATAAGATAGTGTAAACAGCATTTGGGTATTTAACAAGACAGGTAGTATGTACATAACGTATATCCTGATAGCCAAAAGATGATAAGGCATTGCTGCCAGGACCGCCGTATATCTAGGTGAAATATGTTGCTACAGTGTCCATATATCGACTTGTATCATACACCTATCAGCGGTGTGACATTTACATATGATAGCATACATGACAGCGTATGATGCCACTACTCCTGCAGGGAATTGTAATATCTTGCTATTCTGGTACAGTATCACTGACCGAGAAAGAAGGGTATATATTTCGTCCTGACTTAGCATTATTTGCTCCTGTTCATCAGAAATCCCCAAACTCTCAATTCTATGGAAAAACAAATGGGAAAATATTCAGAACAACAAATTGGTAGACCAAGTTCGAAAATTAACATTCAACACAACTAAGTTCATATACCAAGTTCCAAAATTAGACAATTTCGCATCAAAATAACACATTTCATTTCAGGAGTCATAAATTATCATTCAAGACATTTGATCTTTTTTGGTCAAAATGGTGATTGTTTCTGTAACGTATGTACATTTACACCCATACACTAATTACTTATCTAACATATCACCGATATAGTCAAATTAAAACATCATCAAGTCGACACAAATCTATACAAACCTAGAAATATACTACCAATACGCACATGACATTTTAAGATGCCGATAACCAGCCAAAATACACTTGTCATGAACATAGGTGCTGCAGATGTAACCATCAACTATTTAACCGATTATGTTCTTAGTCTTTGCTTACTTTTGAAAAATGTTTCGATTATGTTCTTAGTCATTGCTTACCTTTGAAACAAATGTTTCGTATGTTCCCGCCCTCCGTTATAAGCAGCCGTGTTGCAGTTGGTGTGGTTTCTTTACTGTGAGTCGGGATTAGACACATATAAGCATAGTTTTATACTATTAATCGGGATAAAGGCTGTGCTTTCAAAACTAAATGTGTAGAACTTTGGCTTTCAGGCACATTCCTGTGAAGCCACTTGAGAACAAATGCTAGTATCACAGTGTCATATTTGTTAGTCCACGTCTATTAGTGTGTATTTATGCTTGGCTCATGGCATGGCTGGTGACAAGATAAGTTAGGCCTATGTTGAGGCTAACGTTTCGCTTTTGTGTATACGTATATGAGTGTATGCGGCATGTGAGTATGTGCATTCGTGCGTACATGCGCACGTGCATGCATGTGTGCCTATCGACTACCACGTGTATGTGTATGTGTAAGCGCACCATGCATTGTCCAGTGATGTACAAGTCACCAAAAGACGGCCATTTGTCTGTGTTCAGACATGACGCATGGTGTCAATTAAAATCAATGGAATAATAATATTTCACACGCTGCAGCTGTTCATCAGGTAATGACCAGTGAACAATTTCGATACAATGTAGGAAGCTGAACAAACACACGACTGTACATCTGCCAGCGAGACACAGCAAACATATCGGAAATCAGTTTTGATCAGACTAGCCATTTTAATATATGTATATGTGTATACGCGCCCTGGTCGCATGTTTAACTCTCGCTGGTGATGAGGAAATCACATACTATCGGGCTGCAGAGATGAGTATGAAGATACAGGAATCATTTGAAGGTGTTATTTTGCCTAGAAAACGGACGCAACGTCTAGCCGTGTCTGTTTTGAAAAGTATGTCTCAGACTGCACCCGCTCATGCCATCAAGTTAAAAAAATGGATACCAGCCACCTTCCAAACCTTGAAGCACACGAATTATTAGGTTTTGCTATGATTAACGTCGCCAATACGAATCTACACACGCACATGAGGCAATCCAGTCCAAGCCGTTTTGTATATACGTATGTGAACTAGTAGTATACCACTGCTCCATAAACTGTATGATAGGGAATCGATAGGTGATTAATGCTTCGCTAACCTAACATGTGGGAACGTATTTTCTGACCAGAGCTTACCCATTGGAAGCAAACTATATATGTGATCGCCAATCATTTCTTTGAGATGTCGTACAAATTGAATTTGGAATGAGACATGATTTATGTCACGGAATTACATTTAAAACACTTATTAAGATATTTTCCTTAATGGTGTAGTCATTAACAGTAACAACACAGCGTTATTACATAGAGGCAATGTAAGTACTAAAGTAGTTATTAAAACGTAGTTATTGAAAGTAGTCATTACACATATTTATTAAGAAGTAGTGATTAAAGACGATATTTTCATAAGTAATGGATGGTTTGTCCGGCCATGCAATAGTGGTTCCTTAAGGTATATATTCTACCTGTCCTATAGAAGCACACCTCTGGGACACTAAGAGTAGTAGTTCAGTATCAGGCTTTGAGAGGTGATCGTATATCGAATGTTGGTTAGCTTCTGGATTGGTGTCACCTATGCCAAAAGTCCATACAGGATTAACCTCAATCGAAATAAATGGCCAGATAGCCATACTCACTATTAGCACACTCGCTTCTATCTGGAAATTGTGTGGACATTCTATGCAGTTAGCTTGAACGCATACATTGATCTTTCGGATCAGTGCTCAGTGCAGCATGCGCATACGAAATGTAAATTACTTTGCACATTGCACCTCTGTGCTCAAATATGTTGTAAATTGTACTTTAACGTAAAGACAATACTAATTTGATTTCAAATGTTGAATTTCACAGATCGATTATTGTTTACTATTCCCATGCATGGCATACTCTTTGAATTTACCACCTCGTTATGGTTGAATTGTGATCCTTGCAATATTTGATCTTCAAGCAGTAGGATGTACTGCCGTGAAGATGCAATTAGTACATAGTCCTTATTATGTACTGCTTATCACCGTCAGTGCTTTGAAACTAATTTGACGGACAACTGCTGCCACCTGACATCATGTTATAAACTGTCTAAAATCAGAGATGCATAGGTGTCTTAAAAAATATGCGAGGTATCCTTTAAAATGTTAATGGCCTAATATGTAGTGGAACGACTACATGATCTGTGAACGCATGTGTCAACCGATGACAGCTTAGTGGAGCCTAGAGACGACTTATATTCACACTGGGCTTGTTGTTGGTCAAATGAAGTCAGTCTAAGTATGGCATGCCAAACTAATGGCGTTGATGTATGGAATATGGTTCTTGAAAACTCTGCTGGCTTGTCTAAAAAGCACGCATTTATATCCTCAAGCCGGTTTTCGGGATAGACACGTTAGTAACTTAAAACACAGATTGATGCATCATGAATTAGATGGTTAAATATAACCTGCATTGCCCTTATTGTGTGTCGTGATTAAATCAGCACATACATTTTATCATCATATTATGAACGATCCGAATGTGAAGCAAATCAAATACATTATATAAGTTTGAATTTGGCAAATAATATGCATATCAGGAAACAGATACACACAAGTCTGATGACTTAGATATTAGACGCCAAGAAACCAGACGCAATGGCTGAGATTGTATGATTCTCTAAGGTCCGGCTCTGCATTATGTTATCAATACACGGACAACTGATTACTTTATCACCTATTGCCAAGAGCAAAGTGTTGGATCCAATATATATGACCAATTATTATCAGCATACACAAATACATGTGTGACTCCTCGAGACATACTTATCGAAGATTTGCTAAATTCACAAATATGCAAATCAGTTGGTTTCGGATTTAGCTGTTCATTCAGTATTCAACCGAAAACCGCATTTTATTATTATGCCAACTGATACAGATTCTTTGGGTCACACACATTTGATTCTATGTACCGGTTATACTGATAAGGGAGTGATTCACTGCCACGCCAAGAAAGGATGTATCTGTACTGCATAGCCTTGGTAGCCACACGCGGTGTGCCAATACACTACATGCATGCTTTTTGTATATTACATACCAAGTATATTCACCAATTGGCCACCGGTCTACATAGTCGCGCATACATCAATCCGCCATGGCTTCCCACCTGCACACCATATCACCTGTATACCTGCATTCTAGAATGCTATTTTGATTACCTCAGCCAATGTTTCAGCTGCTCTCGCAGTTGTGCAATGTATTGATGCATCTCGTGGATAAAAATGATATGTATATGTTTTTTCAAAACTAATTATTATCATATTTGGGTGCGTGTATGTGCGTGCGTGTGAATGCGTGTGTGCATCTGGGTGTGCCCAGGCATGGCTGTATGTTTGACAAAGAGATAGTACGCGTACTGCTGTGTCTATATTGATGGCAAAACATTAACCGAGTTGCCAGCATAACATGGCCAGTCAAAATCTTAATATAAGTAAAGCAAATTAACTGACACGATGTTAAATAGTCACATGTCCATCGCATGTACATCCACTACCCAACATCCCCATCAACCGACGCCACCTCACCTGACATTAAATCAAATATCTCACCTGTAAGAGGATTGACTGTGTAATGGGAATACTGGTGGCATTCCGTTACTGGATATTCATACTAAGCATTAGCTTGATTCAGCAAGTAACTCACAGGCATAACTTGTATGGCTTCCCAGTCACTACTAAAGCACTCTGATGTGTGATAAGTGTCAATGCCTGAACTCTATACCAAAAGAGTGCACACATTTTCTTACACTAAGCGTGTGCATAGAAAGGCTGATCCAAACACACAACAATGCAACTATAAGAATAGTTTATTACAAATAACAATCTTAACATGGATATGTGTAAGACGTAAGAACAACAAAGAGCAAGCGATTTTATATAGATATAATCAAATACTTTGTTCCAACTTCTCTTAAATGTCTTCACACATCATCATGCTCCTTATGTATATGAAATGTCTGGCGGTGCGGAAAACATAAGTGTGCACGCGATCCATTACTTACGCATTCCTAATAATGTCTTTAATTCAGAGATGCCATATGGTAATGCCAGCAACACACTGGTATACATATGGAGACAAAGCCGTGCCTTGAGCGGGCGGCTATATGTACTAGCCCCTCAAGCAATAGTAGTTCTCCATTAGGTTTCCCTATCCATTGAACAGGTTCGGATATGACATCTATACTTCACTCTGCTATTGGTAATGTAAAGTCCTGAATATAGTAAGTATACCCAACAATCCATCGTATGCCATTACTTTCTTTCACCGATGTGTTCCCAGGAAGTAGGTGACCTTACCAAGCAATGGTATGCATTCAGCCTACCAGCTCCACGGGCACGCCAAGCAATACATATATTTATATTAGAATGTTTAATATATCACGTGTAGTTAGTAGTGGGCTTATGTTCAGAAATCTGCCTACCCGTCTTTCCTATTAAATCCGCCAACAAATAAACACGTGACCACATATGACATAATGGTCAATTATCTATGCTAAGTCTAAATATTAGTCTATATATTCAATAATTAAAGACAGACCATGATTCTTTTCTCTTTTAGTTATCACCACACAACAGTAAGACCCGTCTCTCTCGAAAGACGTTAACTTGAGTAGACGCATATACTAATGGATAACATACCATTGTCCATAACTCATCTGTATTAGTTACCTTAAATGTGTGTTGCAGCTCAGACATCACATGAAGAAAAATGGTTTTAAAAGGGGCATGCACTCGTCATTGACGGCAGCGTTCAGTTGTACGAATTATGCATCGTTTCTGTTTAAGAAACATGCTGCTGAGTATTTAGTATTACAATACCCAGTGAAAGCATTACAAATATAGTCAGTCGGTTAGCTTTGGGTTGCCATGACCTCGATAAGGTAGGAAGACAGGAGGTCACCCATTGCGCAGCAGGATTGTGTCTATATGCTGCTGTATGCTGATGATGCAATCATTCAATGCCTCCTTTCTATATCGCCAATTCACTTGGGTGGGAAGTTTATCTCGGAGGGTTGCATAAACCTCACGATGTTGAGGTCAAATGGATCAGGATCATCACAACGTGTGGATGGACAACGTTGGGTACTCTGTGCTAATCATAATAGTTCCCTAAACACTCATAAAAAATAGCAGTACTGGAAAGTATATGGAATTATCACGAACGCTTATGATACTATCTCCGGGGTCAATATCATTATTGAGAAAGCATGAATAGCATGGGAAGTAGCTTGCTTACACGGACATACTAATGAGGGTATCCGAGCTGTCACTCAAGTACATCATATACATATCAAGACAATTGGAATGGCTGTCGCGAAGTGTACAAATTATATGCCTTTGTTTAATTTACAATTTGATAAACATTATCTTGGGCATTTTGAAAGTTAAGTAACTGAGTGGTGTTATACATCATCAGTTATTTCGTGGGTGTAACAAGAATGCCCAGCTCGTTCGCTGATTTTACAACGCAGTTGCATCGTATTTGTATGGTGCTGTTTTCTTAAGTTAGTTATGTTAGAAACAGCAGAACAATTCTCTTATTTATACATCGGTTTTATGATGAATTAAAATCTAATCCCATCCGGGTCCTTTGCCTATATGCATTAAGTGTTGATGAATGGAACGAGTTTTTAATGACTATTAAAATGGATTCGCAGTAACATGAGCTGGCCATCGTCATATTACATGGTCTAAAAAAATAATCAGAGATTTCCCTAATGTATTACCTGGGAGACATTAACACATAAATTAGTCTAGTACATTATCCGAGGAACTTGAGACATATCAGTCGATGGATTGAAATTGCCATTTCTGAGAAAGTCCCTCCTCTTAGTGCAATTCACATGTACTGTATGTAAACACGCACACCCAGTTCTTCTCTCTAGGGTACTGCATTTCCAAATGTCTTGCTATGATCGAATCACACACTAGTGTACACGATATGACACTTGCATATTGACTTAGGCCTACATTTCCATTATCGATATTCAAAATTCGATTCGGTACGAATTTGGTCGAATATTAGGTGTTGGTATTCGATTAGAGTTGACATTTAAGATTCGCAGGGCCCTCGACCAATCAGGTTTCTTAGTACTCTAGAAGATTATGAAGCAAATCTGCACGATTGTCTCGTTTGCACCACTATAGACCAATATGTGTTGCTCACCATTCTAGTGGATTCCCTCCTCTTCATTTACTTTCTAGATCAACTCTCCATATTCAGGTGCAGGTAATGCAGATCATAAGGTATTACAGACGACAGGTTTTTGGCTTCGTTTCGAAAGCTGTTTTAGTCTGTAAACGGTTCAGCCATTTAAGTATTGTGTCAGGTGTGGAATTTATTTCCAAATGACTGGGGTCCTTGGTTTAGTTACTATGGCGTATAACTACATGCATTCCACTGGTAGAGTCTTCTGAATTGTGCTTCCTTCCTCCAAGTTTTGTTTTCTTATGGCTGCTGATTCTAAGAAAACCAAGATTATTAAAGGGGTTACAAAGTCACGCCAGTATGCTGAGCGCCAAAATAGTTTTTAATATCCAAAGAACCAAAATACATCGTCATTTCTCAATTTTCTGGCAATAAAGTATTTACTTTTTCTTACCAGAAATGGGTTACGCAGTCTTACTCAAGTGATACACAAATTAAATGCATATTTTACTGAAAGCTGTTGAGGCTCTAGGGAGCTTCCACTTAAATTAGGGCCAACATTGTCAACATCATTTTTCTCACCATTATGATAGTTTGGATCGCAGAAAGGGTTACCATATTGCCATTGTCGGACAACCATGGCATATATGAGGATGCAGAACTCATACTTCTGAAACAATGTGGGCCATTTTATAAATTACACGGACGTCTGACAGTATGGTCGCTATTAGAATAGTCACTCACTTCGCAAAAGAGGTCATAGCCAGATTGACTCAATCAAAGACTCGTTTAATCAGCACACTGTGATCAGCTTAGCACGCTGTACACTTAGCCTATCTCAAAGCTAATCTGCATTATCAAATGGAAAATAAACTGGGCACAGATTGTTGAGCAAATAATAGCATTCTTGCATTCCTCTTAGATCCAATATCGGCATAGCAATGCGCTATCTTTAGCATTGTCTTAGGAGGTATTGTTTTCATGCAAGCGCGTTGGTGAACATACGCGTTCACAACTACTTATATCACCATTCACCAGGCATCGGGCATTGCTCTCGCGTTTCATTTCACAATACACGCGGGCATTCGCTCTGACCTTATTTGCACTCACTTATATAGGCTAGGCGTCTGACACTAATATGATCTACCGAAAGTTATTCGTTCACCATATGCGATAGCATGTCTGTAGACCGTAGACATTGTGTGTATACTTGCAGTCGAGTTACTTTGTCTGGCTTATTCGGAGATACAGTTTGTCAAACGCATCGATCATTAATGTCAAGGACGCTAATGTAGTCACCTGTGTTTACCTGCATCATGTTAGCCAGACCATTTTAACAATAAATATATAATTGCATTCTATAGAGCTGTGAATTTGCAGGGAATCCCTCTGAGTGATGTATACTTACCTGTTCGTATAACATCATTTTCAGTCAACCTAATTTCAGAATAGTAGGCAACATACTTGCATTCTTATGTTGTGCGTCCAATGGAGCGAGTGTTAGTGAACGGTGTAGTGTGCAACAGTATTTGTGATCAATATGTGTGCCCAGTATGTGATTGGGCCTCACCAGTTGCGTAACTGTTGAGGACTTACTTTGCAGGGATACTGACTGCATCGTAAATGTTGTCTGATAGTTGATAGACCATTAATCATGTCCCACATGCTCACTACATGCATGTCTAAAAACGTGTGCTATGCAATACAGATACACCTTATTCGTGGCGGCATTTTGTTTCCTTAAGTAATCATCCATGATGGCATGTATGGACATATCTCACGTAGTTTTATTAGGTAAGAACTACCCATTGAATATTTTGAAACAAATTTGACTGGAAGCTGTTGCTTCCCAAGACAAATACGTATACTCTGCTTGGAAATCACGCACTCAACACTCTTAGTCATTTGGTATGGCATGCTCACACACAACAATCTGATGAGACAACATCAGACACCATCAGATTATTTCAATAATTCAGTTATATTTGCGCATAGACTTGCACACGTGATGTAAATATAGAACTGCTGATCGCACATATTAGCCCTTCGAACAGGAAATGACGAATTTGAAGTCTTTTAACGTGAAACACTATCATGCTGAATATGAGCTCACATCTTTAACGATGCATGGCGGGGGTGGGGGTGGGTGGGGTGGGTGGCTGTGGTTATGTTGCTCTTGTAGATACACACGGGGCTACACGGGGATGGTGAACCTCATGGCTTACTTGCCTAATTATGCCTCAATACTGGATTGAGTCAATGACCCACTCGATCACGAACCCGGTATGATTTAATCTATTAACATATTGCTAACATGTGGCTAACGTGATCGGTGGAATCTCGTGATGGAAGCGCACACCTACGTTACAGAGAAAAACATGTGTATTATGCTGAGTCGTAACTGGTACTTCTTACCGGAATTCTGAAATCTCTAATGACGGCTATTGCGTGGCTTTAACAATTACCGTGTATTGGTGCCTATACGAAATGGCACTCTTAAGCTGCATGTTATTATGTCTATGTTGGCAATGTTTTCAGAGAAATGGCGAAGTTACCAGATATATCTTGATTCAGAAATTAGCGAGATAAGGGAACATACCACAGGGGATAGGAAATACAGTCGGACTTTACTATGAAGCTATAAGTAGGTGTATGTTAAAGACACCAATCTGTAAATAGCGTATTATCCTAGTCCGCAAATATTATTAAATCAGATTTTAAAACTTTCCTGACGAAGTGGGCTAAACGGTCTCTACTGCCGTCTTGAGAAATGTCAATTTGCAGGCCTAGAGAAGGCTTTTTCTTGTTGAGAATTTACACTAAAATGACTGGATCCGTAACCGAGCCCATCTTTGGAGTGGTACATTTAAAAAAAATACACTTCTTTTGGCCGGGAAATCGTCTGTATGCCAACAACATGTTCATATCTATGTATATGACACACCTTAACTGTAATAACAATCAGTCTCATGCATATAAATAGCGCGCGTATACATTAAGAACTAAGCAAGAAATTTACGTTTGAAATGATAATTCTGATTGTACTGCTTCCGACAAGCACTGAGTTGTCTACATCACTCGAGTTACTGGTAATAATGGCATGTGTAGACTCACGTCGCTGGCATTGGCACTAGTAATAGCAGTATTGCAAACTGTTTACCCAACGGCCATGCGTTTTCTGCAATTTTTAGTGCAGCGTGTGTAATAATTGCAGCATAGAATAGCAGAATTATGCAATACTACCAGATACGGCAAGCCTATTTTCCTCAAATCGATGGAAGGAATGAATGCGCACAGATTGGCTTTTAGTGAGCTGTGAATGTGTAAATACTCGATTTAACGCTCAGAGTTTGAATTTACGACTCTCGTCTATACAATACATTTCCTCCCGAATTCTCATTAATCCTTAATGTGTCTACTCGAAAGTAGTGACTCGTGTCGAGTGATAAAATCTGTCCAGGATAGAATCATGTAGGCCTTGTAATCTGGTATTGCATATCGAAATCATGTGCACATTAATTCGGGGACAAGTCTAATGGCAATATAACCCCACATAATAGGTTCCTAAATGTTGGTTTGACATTTATAAATGTACCCACGTAACGAACCGTTACAGTGCCCTAGAGCCTCATACAAGGAACTCCAATTAAGATTATCTCCTTAAACAACGTGTAACCCACGCAACCGAAGATTTGGTTTGATAGATTCAAATGTGAACGCCATCCATGGAAATAGCACATATATTTAAACTCAGTTTAAAACAATGATGGATTTCAATAGCAGTCAGTATCACGAGTTTAGAGGTGGAATCTATGTACCACTCACCTTGAAACAGACTCAGATTAGCGCTGGACAATCTGTACAAAATATTGAATAACATCGCATGATTGCCACTGGTAATATGGAGTATCTCTTTGTCACCTGCCATGCAGTATAGGGATGCAATATGGCACTCAAGTGTCTAGGCATCGCATACAAATATGGCAGATGCTAGCTGACATCACCATCGCAATGGCAGAGCTCCTTTATGAAAGAACCGAACGAATCACACAATTAATCACACACGTGTACAAATGTATGCCAGCGGTGTATTTTCAAATTAACATTCTCCTTTTTATTTTGGAAATAATTGAACTTGGGGCTGCTGTTGCCATATGCAGGAATATCCCACTGACAAAGTAGTAACACAATATACAACAGATTATCCCCAAAGTCTACACGGAATTGTGCACCAGGGACGTCAGGTGTTAGCGTTTCGAATTGATTCCAACACATGTACAAAGGAGGTGGGGCATAGCTGTAACTGGGCGGGCATAGCTAGAAATGGATTCCATCGTTGCTCAAAATCCGTCATGGTGAAGATCATTGATACGTTAGTAATTGATTATATCTGAGTTATTATACAGCCGCACTCGCTTGACAAACAGTCGACAATTCTAGACAATCCCTTGCTTTCTGAGCAGTTTAACTAACCAAATATGTTAAGGGCATTTTATATTGTGTTTGGTATCGCTATGTTGTTTGAACCAATTCCCTGAGCTATGTTATGATGTATGATTACTGTATTCTGCGGATGTAGTAGTAGAAACATCATACAGCTGCAATCAGTCTTTCTTCACTTTTTCCCACCGTGTCTTGTCCTCAGCCGAAATCCTTAGCTTCCTCAGGTCCATTCTTGACTTGAGTGTACCTAATTCTGCTTTCTTGAGGTCACCTCGTGGAACGCTTAGCAGATGTATACAATGCCATCCTCTCCTGGCTTTGTATTTGCTGGCTCCGAGTGGCATCCTTAGCACATGGCCAAACATGGAACACCTTTCCTGGGCGACTTTTACAGACAGCAGCGACGTATTACACATCTTGTATAGTGACTCGTTGAAAATTATGCTGTCTGGCCATCGGTGTCCAGTGATGGTGCGTAGGTATTTGCGGTGGCAGGCATCGAGTTTGTCTAGAGCTTCGTTGGAGCTGCCCAGCTGTTACAGTTATGCAGCATCAATGATACGAAGGCTGCATTGTATACACGTAACCTCTTTATCAAGGGCATCTTTGATCTACGAATCCATAGCTTCCAGAAGGCCAGGAAAGCTATGTTCCCCACGACGCAGCGTGCAGAAATGTCAGCAGTACTACAATGCATTGATCCCGGGATTGTACTTAAGTGGGTCGTCATTTTCTATAGTTTCGTGCTTTGTCGTTAGGTATATGTTGGTGAACTCTGTTTTGGATTCATTCATAAAGAGATTCTCAATTGTTAGCTTGCTTGTAGCTATTGGGACAAGTTCGTCAATGGGTTTCTTTTCCTCGGCTATGAAGTCCACATCGTCGGTATATTCCATCTCTAGCAGCATGCCAAGTATTGACACTGGGGATGGGGTTGGGTGGGGGTGAGGTGTTGGTCTTGTGGAACTCTCCCGCACATATGTCAATGCCGCAGCAAGGTAGCATGTGAAAAGCACTGGTGAATAAACCATCTCCCTGTGGGGAGTCGAATGATGGCTCAATCTCTACAGACTTCACTGACTTGACTCGTACTCTCAGCTTGGTGTCTGCAAGCAGTAGTCTCACTAGTCGTAGCTCATCATCATTACAACTGGCCTGGCGTAGTACATTTAGGAAGTGTGAGCGTGTAATTGTGTCGAAGGCTCATAACATGTCAATGCCCATTTTGCGGAGGTCCCGGTGTTTGGACATGGCTACCGACACAAGCATGCATTGAGCCCTTACACTGTCTGCGCAGCAGCGTCCACATTTGAAGCCACTTTGACATGATCCGGTGAAGTAATTGATCTCGTTTCGGATGCGGCGTAGAATAGCATTGGGTAGGATTTTCCGTATGCTGTTGAGGAGCACAATGGGCCGCAGATTGGCTGGGGCCCAGGTGGTGTCTTGGGCTTGAATAGTGTGGTAAGGGTGCATTGGCCTACAGTGTTTACACAGTAAACATACAGTGCCTTTTTCAATATGTTGCCTAGCTAGATCGTATACTCATGTATTACAATTCTAAACTATGATACAACGATGTCTACATTTATCTAAGTTATTTTATAACATAAAGACTTCATATTGCATAGGTAAATGTATTATCTAATTAGTGGTCAACATATTCAAAGTATGCATATATATATCCTTCAGGGGTTTCAAAATGAACAGCAAACTTGCATTGCGTTATGAGAGAGATGTGTGCAGATTAGGCGATTACATACAACCAACATGCAATCGCCCATACTGGAATAATCCGAGCCAAGACTGTCGGAAAATAGACAAGTGCAAATTACCTACCAATCACTTCTCTTCCTAAAGTCTATAACCAGTACAACATGTATTGAAAATCATGTATATTATGACTACTGTCTGTTGAATTGCAGCTGACCAAATCTTGACATCGTTTAGCTTGAATGTCCCGGCACCTGTTTATATAGCAACACCTTGGTATCGCATGACACAGCGAACACAATGTAATGCACCTACGCTTCCAATTATTCAAATTGTCGAATACACATTTAAAAAAAGAATTCTATATTTTCCCAGATCCACGAGTTTTGCTTAATTTGTCGTACCTTCAATGCAGATTACTTTCACCTTATCTTGATATAGCTTACGATTATTTCTTTACACATATTGATGGGATTGCATGGTTTGAGTTTGTAGACTTTTTATGGTTCATGTTTTCTTTTGGAATGTTTCAAGTAGTTAGAAAAGCATACAGTTGTACATTGTCTGTGAGCTTTGCTAACACTCTATTTTTAAGTTATTGGTGACATAGTGACCTCTTTCCACTATTAACATTGACTCGATAAGACAGCATGTGGATGCCATATGATAATCTATCAAGGATGAAGTATCCCCTGCTCACCTGGTTGGATGGCAGTGGCGTGCTCGAATTCAAGACTGCTAATCCAGACCAGCAGAACGCATGGACAATCTCAAAAGCGTGGCATATAACAATACAGCCATACCGACACACAGCCAAACAGCGAGACCTTGGCAGTACAATAGTTTCTTGACAGCACATTGCAAGATTTCGGTTGCTCTCCAGCATTGTTTGTTAACTCACAATCTGCAACACGCAATTGCATGCACCTGTCCAGACATCCGTAAAAAAACGATGATGTTGTACACAATTATCAAATTTATATCTGAATTGTTAGGTTTTATGTCATAATGATGTTGCAACACATTCAGGTTATCCACACATGTGCAGTGAGGTAGAGTAAAGGAACAGCTAGCATCACGTGGCACATTTTTGAACATGTTAAGCTTAATTCTCATATTAAAATAAATGAATTCCAAAATAACATCAGCTAACGTAGTATATCTTGTCTCCACGCCTATAGAATACGTGTGTGCATGCTGACGCCCAGCAAACGCTGTGTAGTATATTACAAAATAGCCAGTTGATGATTTACAACAAACATTGAACACGCATCATGACATGATTTTCTCCGATTAACTCTGAAATTAGTTGAAGCAATTTGTAGGAGCAGCACTACTTACATGTGGTCTGATTTTGGGTGATATCGTATCCATTAGCTACTCGCAAGAACTACTTTTGATATACACATTGACAATATGTAACATGTCGTCCCTGTATGAATTCATACATGCCATCATCTGATACAGGCATGCGCACATCTGTGAATATTGTGCGTGCATTTGAATACAAACGCGCCGTTTATGGTTCATTATTGGCTTCTACCGGACATTGGCCTATTTTTTTTGCATCATGGTTAACTTGCTAGGTTCCCAGCTAACATAACATATCCATTGTCTCGGTCATAATATTGGCACACAGGTATTGACGAATAAGTATTCCCGCGCGGCGTTCCGAGAACGCGTCTACATTAATTAATGAATCTGGGTCAAGGCATTACATCAACGAGCCAGTGGAGATACCCTAGATGTGGTAGACAATTTACATCCAATTCTATCATTAATTAACTAGGCAGTTACATGTTTAGAGAATAAGGTTAAATACGTGTCCAGTGCTTTCTTAGTAAACACTCACAATTAATTAATCGTGTAGAAGACGAATGATAATCTGTAGCATTTCACTCGCAAATCACGTACTCCATCCCAACAATACGGCCACGCATCATGGGCTAATCACAATAAGTTAGTATTTTCACTTTAGGATTCAGGTTTTCGCTATGCCCCGCCAATCTCTAGCTAGGCTCTACCTAAGCCGTGCCCATGTGTGGATCGATCGACCGACGCACACTCTGAATCGTAACTAAGCTAGTGAATAGTTTGAACGTAAGTTAACCGGGCGTTGTTGCTGCCTATAGCAGCAACAACGTCCTGCCCAATTAACTTTAAAATATTTAACAGCATATTTATTAAATAGTAAAGCATTTAAGATGGAATAGTTCGAGTCATGCACGACGTAATTCTCTATAGACTCCGGCCACGTGGCTGATTATGAGTTCCCATGAATGACAGAGGAGCTGAGATCATGATGAACTGTGTAGGTGATGTACACATGATACAAATGGAGACTGTGTATAAAGACACATATGTTCTTCAGTGGAACTTAGTCCACAGAGAGTCATTGCCAAAGTACATATACAATCCGGCAACGCGTGTCCATAAGATGAGCTTAGAATATTGTAAATCGAGTCAAATCATTGTATCATTGTATCAGGTACCACGTTTAGGTCCACCATTTGATCAATTGCCGGAAGGTACCAACGTATTACGTTATGCTGAAGAAGGCATAGAGTTGCTTGACTAGGTGTAAGGGGGGTGGGGTGTGTGCATAGACCAATAACATATTGATATAACAGTGATGAAAAGCGAAATATGCACGGTACGTAATGCACATCCTTAGGTTTGTTTAAATAGAGCATTACAATTCCATAAGTCATTGTCTATTAGAAAGTTAGAGGAATTCAATACTCCACTGTTTTCCATGCCCCACTCACCCCGCCGACATGTTTGCCTAAGACCAATATATTCTTTGCGCGTGTTGGGATCGTTGTATAGACTTTGAATCGTGGATTTCAGAATTCCAATTGCATGGCAACTATGCAGCTAATGTGTTGACTGTTTTGAAACTGGCTTGGTTGGGGTGGGTGGGACTGTTGCTGCATGTGGCAGCAACAGCGTCCAGTCAAATTAGTTTTAAATTATTCAAAATAATTAGATTTAAATAGTATATTCATAAACTTGGTGCAGCTGACGGACTATTCCATGGCCATAACGGATTATGTCTGCCAATTATGATTGCGATGTAAGAATGCATATGCCCTAATTGGGTATCACGTAATTACCTGACAGATGCACCCCACATGTGCTAAAATCAATTAAAATGGCACAAACAAACTGGAATGAGGTATCAGTTCAAACACGGTGTATGATGCGAACACACCATACATGAGTGCATACGCAAGAAAACAGTTCAACACAAAGACTTCTAAACCATGGTTAACAAACTGACTACGACAGAGAACAGCGCGAACGTGCAAACTGACATCCGCAAAACATGAAAGATAATAAAATAACTTTTGAATAATCAATAAATTAAAACAACCCCATCGTATTAATGACAGGAAAGTTCTTAGCGAACAACTGGCTATTGCAATATGAATGCCATGTCAATGTTGAGATAATTTTGTTTTAAAACTCCATGGGATTCATAACAAAAGATTACAGATTACCTAACAGGCAGGTACCAATCCTGGCTCTTCATACAACCACCTTGAAATTCCAACACTACTAACCGACATTAAGGCAGCAAAAAGTACCGGCCTAGCTAACTCCAAAGGGTGGAGATCCACACTCAGCAAATCAGAATTAACAACACCACAATCATAAAGCTGTAACCCTCCTGTCAACCAATCTATTTTGCCAATGACAAGGGAGTAGCAAAGGACTTAGACCGATCTCAGTTCTGTATGCCTCCCCATATGGATTTCCCGATAAACACTCCTCAATGTAATCACTGCTTGTGATGCTGGAAGACAATATAGACACACTTGAACAGTGTAAACATATAACGCACGCATTTGCATGCGACTGGTTTTGGGGTTGGTAGGGTACTGTCAACTTACATCTAAATCAATGTCCATGTCTGGTTACGTTGACATTTACACATTTGGAAATCAGACGTAAATGGGTTAATATGCCAAGTCAAATTAATGCGATCCGCATATTCTTATGGGCAGATACGCACTGATTCCCAATTCTCAGAATGTGTTGAGATAAATGTGCCTACATCATGTCATCGATTGATTGCAATGACTGGATATTTTGAATCATTTGAAGATGTACGCAGTCACATTGGACGCGCATGTCTAAAAGTGAACATGTCCAATATTTTGGTTCAGATTCTGTGTAAATGGAAGCAATCTGTATCCAAGGGCAAGAATTTCCCGGTAGACAGAATTCACTATACGACAATTGGCCACAGGAAATGAATAAGATTCCACACTCGTAATGCAACACGAGCTTATACCAACCCAGACATCATATTTCAAGTGTCCTGATGTCATGAAAGCTGGTGCGTATATTAGCAAGTGGGCATGCACTATAGCTTCGACATGTGCTACCTTATTCCCCTGAGCTAATGTTACCTTGCACAGTTTACGAATTTGATATGCGCTGTTAGCTGGGTGGGGTAATTTGTAGGCCAGTTATTCAGTAAAGTATTGTTTTCAAGCGTGCTGAGTTTGGAGGGATAAACACAAATGGCACAATTCCCAAAAAAATGTCTGACACATCTGTCACATCCTTCCCACGTTTCGCAATACTGGATTGTTTACAATACTCTACCACGCTGCATTCATTACAGTATAATATTTGACGACATTTTAGTAGCCACTCGCAACTAGTATATATTGGTATGCCGGCGTGTCTCTCTGCTGGTCTGTCTGGCTGTTGGTTTATCTGTCTGTTGGTGTCTACCAATTTGTTGCGATTTATGATGAAGTTGCCGCTGTCTTGAAATTAGTATGTTTTCTAGCTCTACTTTGTGGTTGCTTTCCAATAACGGATTGTATGCACCGCTGTCTCCGCCATTACGTTTATTAAAACCGGTGTTTCAAATTTGCTCAGCTATAATATGATTAACGATAGACTCTGTGATGCACACTTAGAAACAATATGTCAATCTGGCTTACACTGCCTTGCAATAATGTGCGTGCAGGTTGCATTTGACTATGACCTATTCCGTGTATATGACATTTCTATAATGTTATTCACTGTATTCCAGCCAGTGGTATGCACATCCCCATTGCTGGAATGCAGTCCATTTATTTAAAATAAATGGATGTATAAAGATCCCGCCTGCCTGTGTCTGAAAGTGGTAAATGTATATGAGGGATGAATCATAATTATCTGTCATTCACATATATAGCGTAATCAGCGAGTACATCACATGTTGGATGACATCACAGTCATACGTAACGGAGAATAGTCCGTCATGGAACTGGAATAGCCTGCCAATTGTACGAGATCTCTGTATTTGATAGATTTACTATTTAATATAACATCATGTCGGCTATTTTGAAACCAATTTAACTGGGGGTCGTTGTTGCCATAGGGAGCTTGAAATTGGGATTCTGAGAATTCACTGTTCGTTATATATATTGATCACAAACGGCCGCAGAGTGTGATCACAAACGGCCGCAGAGTGTGGGTGGAGCTATCCTGAAATGAGCGGGCTTAGCTAGAAAGGAATCGTTCAAGTATGTGACGCACGCGTGTATCTGCTACATCAAGCAATTATGTACGAGGACTATGCACACTTACTCACCAACACGGATACTTCAGATGTGTCATCTTGCACCCGGATCGTCTTGCATTGTCAGATAGCGCACCGAATACAAGAATGTATAATTCGAAATAGACTCCAGCCACCAGCTGATGACTTCAATGATGAGAGTAGCAGGTCACATGACAGCATTGAAAAATAGAGGAATTTCAGTTGATCTGAGTTGTTCCATTTAGTTTAATGCAACATATGGATTACCTCTGCCTCAGGTCTGCGTCGACTCATGTGCCTACTCAATCTGGGGAGCCTAGGCATGATTTAACGTATTACCAACTCACTGATTCCTCGCTAACATGAGCCTGATGCTCGCATTGTCTAGGAGTACACCTATGACATGGAGCATATATGGTCGAACATATCATGTCCTTATGAGAAAAAGCAGTATTGAATCCATGACAGGATATGGGTAATTGTAATGATGCGCGCTTTAAAGTACACATACTCATTGAGGATCTGACGGTAATTTATAGTCTCCGTATCGCCATTGACCTGAAAGAAAGTGTGCAATTATCCGACAGTTCACGATCCAGGAATAGAACAGCGTATGCAACTTAAACTGCATTGCATTTCTAGTGAAAATATAATCAATTATTTTTGTCTTATTGAAAGCGGGCATTAAATCAGGTATTTTCCTCCGCACGTAATTTAAACTCGGCACACATAAGAGATTTGAGTATTTCATTTATTCGTATCGAAATGGCGTGCTCAACATCAACTATTAAGAATATGGCAAACTGGCATATTCAGTCACGACGCAAAGTCTCAATTACTCACGCAGTAGCAGCCACAGGAACACAAGTAGGAGCATCAGTCGGAACAGCTGGAGCAGCAGAATCAGCAACAGTAGTAGTAGTAGTAGTAGTAGCAGCAACGGCGGCCACAGCGGCGACAGCGGCGGCAGCGACGGCAGTGGTATCAGCAGCAATAGGAGTAATAGCAGCAGCAGTAGCAGCAACAGCAGCAGCAGCAGCAGCAGCAGCGGCAGGAACAGCAGCAGCAGCAGTAGTAGTAGTAGTAGTAGTAGTAGTAGTAGTAGTAGTAGTAGTAGTAGTAGTAGTAGCATTAGTAGTAGTAGTAGTAGTAGTTGTAGTAGTAGTAGTAGTAGTAGTAGTAGTAGTAGTAGTAGTAGCAGCAGCAGCAGCAGCAACAGCAGTAGCAGCAGCAGCAGCAGCAACAGCAGCAGTATAAGCAGCAGCAGCAGCAGTAGCAGCAGTAGTAATAGTAGTAGTAGTAGTAGTAGTAGTAGTAGTAGTAGTAGTAGTAGTAGTAGTAGTAGTAGTAGTAGTAGTAGTAGTAGTAGTAGTAGTAGTAGTAGTAGTAGTAGTAGTAGTAGTAGTAGTAGTAGCAACAGCATCAGCAGTAGCAGTAGTATTAGTTAGCAGTAGTAGTAGTAGTAGTAGTAGTAGTAGTAGTAGTAGTAGTAGTAGTAGTAGTAGTAGTAGTAGTAGTAGTAGTAGTAGTAGTAGTAGTAGTAGTCAAAGCGAACAGACGTGTTATTAGCTCGACGCTATCTACTCGATTTACTCGTGTCCAGAAAGCGTATGTATATTTCTTTTGTTCAGTTGGTTTTCTAATTGCAAAAAGTGTCCTTATTTGTTGTCAATTTGTATATTTTTTATTGTAGGAGGTCTGACTTGAGGTGACTTGAGATTTCAGATTGAAAAGCTGGCATCGCCTCTGTGGTGGGCCATTTGTGCTAACCAATGCGCCTACTCATATCTCCTTTTCTCTTGACCAGATTCGGCATGTCTCTGTTGTTCATTTTGGCTGTTCCTATTAGTAAAAAGGCGTTGCCGTGGGGAAAGTCTATAGCTGGCATTTCGGCGGTCAAATCGTGTGCTAAGTCAATCAGTTTGTTAGTTCAGAGCGTCGACGATTTTAAGCTACATCAGTTAGCTGGAACCCGTCCACAAGAGTAGACTGGCGCATATATGGCGGCTAATATCGTCCGATATGTGTCGGTGGATCACACGGTCTAAAGGGGACACTCATTTATTAGTATTTAGCTCTTTGCTTGCGGTCCTATTCGCGGCTAGGGAACCTGTTCTAAAGGCGCACTAATTTATTGGTGTTTGGCTCTTTGCATGTTGGTCATTCATTCAATACTTGTTTTAGCATTCTATTTAGATAGTCATTATGGAAGTATAGTATGTATTTATACTGTCTCGACGATTTAAAGGGACCTTATTTTAAGGTGTTGCCCTGATACGCCATATTACCTTAATGGGTTTCACTGCGCCGTAATTTTACAATGACACCAAATTACAAACTTACACTAGGCCTTAAGATAAACACGAATGGGCGGGGTGTTCCTGCTATCGGCGTGTATCATGGCTTAAAGGACATTGTTGGTGCGGGTCCTGCTGTTTTACAGGGGGTCATTACTGTCACACCAACTGTATGGAATGTGACTGTGGAGAATAAAAGTATTAAGGAGAGGCTTCTAGAATAAGCTCTCATAGTGATGGGCGAAGTCTGTAATGCAGAAAAACTGGAGTCAGATTGGTTGTTCGTGAAGATGAATGTTCCATTGGAGATTCAAGATGAACGGATAATGCATGCACTTAAGAAGCATGGAGAAGTACAGAAGATTGGGCTCGAACTATAGAGAATAGTGTAAGGCGCATATGGTTTGAAAAGCTTGATAGCCCTTTACCAAGCAGATTAACACTTGATGGCAGCTGTGTTCTGCTACTGTGGTATAGAGGGCAGATTAAGGAATGTGGACTCTGTATCAGTACTGATCATCTGGCCGCAAATTTCCCAAATAGTAATACATATTTGCTCTGTGGTTTAGCTGGCCATTTTCAAATGGGGCTGTCCGTAAAAGCAAAAACAACACCACAGTAGAAGATAGCAATCCACCTTTAACGGATACAACTGAGACATATGCTTCTGAAGCAATCGCAGCTGAAACTATTGTCGATGTTCATGCCCCTGAAAGAGAGATAGAAAAAGCCGCAACTCCTATTAAAGTAGCTGCAGTGGATGCGATAGACATACTAGAGGAGGGGATAACTTTAAGCCCAGAAATTAATCACAATATAGTAAGGGCCATTATAGATGTAAACGAAATGCATACACATGACCATATTACAAAAGGCGCAGATAAATAATCTATTAAAAATGAATTACACCCAGGGCAGGATACGTTTAGGTCCCAGAAGACGGAGAGTTCGGTCGATTTTCTGCTAAGGCCACCTGATTTAAGTCAGCTTGAAGCTATGAGTACTGGCGTTATTGTCAAAAGCATATCAATTAGACATGAGCGCCATAAAGAAGACAATGGCTCAGAATCTGAAATTAAGGAAAATGATATGGTTGATGATATAATGTCGGTTGCAGGATCAACTGTGTCAATTAAAACACAAAGTTCACAATGAATGATGAAATGGTAATGTACCGATCATAGGTTGGTGAAGTGGTATTACCATACGTAACGGCGAGAGGTGTTAAATTTCGTTTACTGCACCATGATTCTGTTATTTACAAATATGAATAGTTGTCCATGGTAGAACCGGGAAACATGGAATTCGCAGGAAAATTAGGTAAATGGTCTAAGAAACGAACTAAAAAAACTAATCAAGTTAGTCATATGATGGCGGTTGTAAACATCATTTTACTAACTATGACTATCTGCACCATAAATCCCAGAGGATTAAATACAGAATTCAAGCAGCGCCACTTGCTTGAAGAATTAGCAAATGAGAGAGTTGATATGGCTTTTCTACAAGAGACCAAAATTCAAAAACCGTAAGTGTATGAATCTCTAAAAAATAATCCAAAAGGAAATATTGGTATTCTTTATCTCAACACACTAGTGCGTGAGTGACCATTCTTATCCTGCAGCTAGACAGGCTATACATTTATTATAGCTATTACATTGAGCTCATGCTGACGCGCTGTACACGCATGCATAATGTTTAGCGTTTACAAACAACGGCTATGCCTGCGGGTTATGACAGCGAAGTGGAGTGTGGAGACTATTGACGTCTATCACGGTTTGAAACATATCGTGTTGACCTCACAGCCTCCGATTTCACAGCTAAAATGGGCAAATGGGACAAAGAAGGAGAAAAGTAAGAAACCAACACCTAATTAGGTATAATGGCCAAGATATACATATTTGTAATTGGTATGATTATTTGTACAATACATTGTAGCGGCCTCAGCGACAAATTAAAACAACGATTATTGTTGGGAAAATTGCTGCAGCTTATAGATAGAGTTGATATTGCTCTGCTTCAGGAACACAGCGTCGAAGCCCTGAAGCCACGAACGTTTTAAACAACTTGCCCAATACACAGAGTGGCTATTTTATTTTTACCTAAATGCTACGTGTCCGTGAACATCATTTCATCAGATATTGACACTGCTGGTCGGTGGGTTAAAGTCAGATGTGACGTCTCTGATACAAGAGTAAATACTATGACGATTTACGCCCCGGCATCTCATGGGCCACGGGCTGCATTGTTCTCCAACATTCCATCTGTGGCCCATGATAGTTCAGAAAATCTTATTTTGGGAGATGATTTTAACTGTATTTTAGACAAGGATAACGATAGACGTTCATTGTGTAATTGTACTAATGCTACTCATTACCGCTGAAAACAGGTTTGTGATGCTGAACATTTACTGGATAGCTATCGGCTTTTAGAACCTGATGGTTGTGAATTTACTAGGGTGGCAGCTAACAGACAAACAGCATCATCGCTTGGATATGATATATGTGCAAAGATTACTTAAAGGCACTGCTTCACGGACACACATATGCCCAGAAATGAATCAGATCACAGTGTAGTTGCTATAAGCATTAACAATGTGGACTGGACAAAAGTAGGTCCTGGGATCTGGAAATTTAATTGTTCTTTGTTAAATGATACAGAATACCATCATCACATACACAGTATTTGGATTTTTTAAATGCGCAGCAACGGTGGTACAGACGATTTAATTTCATGGTGGAAAGAAGTATAATTAGGCTTTGTTCATGTAGCCAAGCAATTTTCTATTGAAAAAGCAAGGAATATGCGAAAAGATGTGAGAGCACGCGGGCGAATAGTATTCCTACTTTCCCGTAAAGTTGCACATGGTGCAGCTCATTTAGTTGAGTATCTGAATGAAAGTGCATGTCAACCATGTGCAATTGAGGAGGAAAAGGCTGAAGGCGCCAACATAAGATATAGATCCAAATGCACATAGAAGGAGAAAACACACACCATATTTCTGCAACCTTGAACGATTTAGAGGTGTAGAACAATTGATTAGAAGCTTGCAAGTAGATCACCAAGTGCTTAACTCGAACACAGATATATTGGATGCAGTACAGAACGTCTATCAACCTCTGTACACATCAGCAGCTATTGATGAGACACTAGTGCAAGATCTCCTTAATAATATTCAAGATACGTTACCTCCCTCATCAGTTGATATACGTGAACAGGACTTCAGTTTTGATGCAATAACAACATCCCTTAATACAATGAAAGCTGGCAAATCACCAAGATGGGAGGGGCGTTGTGTAGAATTGTATCACACTTTCTGGTATCTTATTGGTAAAGCATGCCACGAAGTTGTCAGAGAAATCTTGTATCGAGACCATCTTTCCGATGCAATGCCACATGCATATGTAAGGTTAATTTATAAAAAGGGTGATCGCAGTGAACTGAAGAAGTATATACCCATTTCACTACTTGGACTGGATTATAAAATTATATTCAGAGCTCTGTCAGTAAAGCTTGGTGATATGCTGCCAGGGAATACATCCTGACCAGTCTTGTTCCATTCCAGGAAGATCGCTTTTAACTAATGCAATGCTGATTCACAACGTAATTCACTGGTGGAAATGGATAATATTCACGGGGCAATTGTCATATTAGACAGTGAAAATGCATTTGCTCGACTGGAATGAAATTTGTATTTATGTCGTTGAACCAATTAGGATTTGGACCGAATTTTATAAAATGGGTCCGCATATTATATAGAACAATTACCAGCAGATATATTGTAAATAATTACGTTGGTTAACCTGTAACACTGGAGTGTGGTGCTCGTCAGGTTTGTTATCTGCTACCACTCTTATTTGTGATACTCACGGAATCCCTAGGTGCAACATTACGACTATCAACTTTCCTGGTCTGAGCATACAAGGCATAGAGAAGCCTTTTAAGGTGTCTCAATAGTGTGATGATACCACAGTCTTTGAAGGACATGATCAAGATTTTGATAGATTGAATGTCATCTTACAAAACCATCAAAGAGCATCTGGTCTCAAAATAAATAAAGACATATCTGTTGGCTTATTTTTGGGTACTTGGAAAACAAGAACTGACCAGCCAATGGATATCACGTGGGCAAACAATTCAACAAAATCCTAGGAATCCACTTTACTGAAAGAGACTTTAGTTCTCGAAATTGGACAGAAGTCATTGTCAAACTGAAGAAGACAATTACGACGTGGCGTCATAGACACCTGGCAATTTTTGGACGCGCTTTAGTTTTATATAGTTTAACCTTATCACAGATAACATATTGAACACGAGATTAATAGAATTATGTTTGGATTCTGTGGGAAAGAATCACACATCTTGTCTCACGAAGAATATGTGCAGACGATAAACTTCAACGAGGTCTAGCTATAGCAGGCATCATGATTACACGTATTGCATTGCAATTGAATTTTTGTGATGATTTACTCCATAGTGACAATCAATGGGCGCTAATATGTCGATGACTCATTAAACGATATGTGGAGACCTTTCCAGCAAGGTCAGCGTTTTGGTCGTCTAAACCACCACCAAATTAGATACACATACCTAGTCCATATCTGGAGGTTAAAAAGCATTATATATTTTTGTGAAAATCGACGACTCACCATTATAATGGGAACATGCTCTAAATCAACAACTTTGGGGAAATGATAGAATACTACATAATGGCGGGGTTTTATAATATTTCTCATTAGCTAGACATGGATTAAACTATTTTCTCTGATATTGTTAATGCAACAACGTGTGCATGGAAATCTCTACATGAGCTGGAGCAGGCAACCAATTTTCGACCAATTGATGCACAGCACCTTGTAAAGCGTGCGCAGGTAACACTTCCTAGGGAGCGGTTTTGCCTACCCAGGGCATCTCTGACTGATGAAACACCAACACTTATGTTAAAATATGGGAATAGACTGTGCACATGCTCTGTAAGATACAAGTATTGGTACCACATGTTAAAGCTACAAAATCCGGCTATTCCAAAGGCAATTGCTGCTTTGGAAAATTCTACTTATTTCCCATAAGTTGGAATGATGTGGGGTGCATTATTCATTCATCACATATCCCTAATAGAGTCGGAGATGGTGTTTGGCGATTATTCCATAGAAGACTATGCGTAGGCTCTCTCCTCGTGAAAGTCGGGAGTACTGAGAGTTTCAAGTGTGTGTTGTGTTTAACGGCAGAGGAAGCACTCGTCTATTTATTTGTGAATTGCACTGTTATCGCTTAGATTTGGGCATACATCAAACGTGTTTTAAGTAGGTTTGATTCACCGCAGTTCCAAATTGCGCCTAACGAAATACTGTTTCACGACCTTTCTGACTGCAATGCGAAAAATGCTGTTAAAAGAACCGCATTATTTTGCCTTAGTTTAGGCAACTGGATCATTTGGAAATGAGTTCTCGCTTATGTATTGTCTACAATGTGAATAGCATGCATCGCTGAAGGAAAATAGCCTCCATCGATTTAAAGCCACATACTATAGAGGGGAGATGGTCTCCATTGATTCTGGCCTATTAGTTATTTTGAAGACGGCGTAAGGTTGAAATATGTAATGAAAAGATATGCAAAGATAAATTTACAATGCAACTTAGTAGTAGCTTAAAATCTGCTCAGGACAAAATTGTGAATGTTTTGGCCGTGATTAGACTGGATTGGAAAACAAGGTAGCAATGCCTTCCAGTCCAGTTATGTTCAAAATAGTCAACGGATTTTTGTCTAAGAAACATGTTTCTGAGCTGTACTGTATATTGTGCAAGACATATATGCAAGTTTTTCACCAGATTGTGTCTTGTCTATTTTAGCATTTGAGTGCGTGGACGCTTTTGCTGCATAAAGCACCAGCTTCCCATACATGTGGCCTTACATTTTCAACAACCTCTAAATTAATCTAAATTAGCCTTGCACATACCATGATTAGTAATGCAAATAACGTGTATAGCCAACCACACGCTATATGGGATTGTTTATGTTTAGCAACATTTGTGCTGGGATCATTTCCAAAACATCCATTCAAAGTAAATTGATTTGGCTTTTCATGTTATGTTTGTGAATTTAGTCTAAACATGTATTCACAGTAGCCAAAATAGTCATACTAGGGTAATTTTAGAAACAGGTGTGGAGGTGAATGTGTGTACGTCAATTGCATCAGAATATTTTCTACACAGCAAAGTCTGTGCAAAAGTCGCGCACATTAATTTCATGGTATGAGCGCCGTTTTGTTGCTTTTATTATATCTATGTAATGATATGATCTATGCAATGTTTATAAATGTATGTTTTAATTTATAGAATGTAGTTCTACTTAATACTGACGTATATTGTGTTTCCATACATTTTAGTGTTCTTTGTCAGTAAATATTTTCAGGTAGAAAGGCTTTCCACACGATCCTTTGATCGCGTTACCAAAAACAAAGTAGTAGTAGTAGTAGTAGTAGTAGTAGTAGTAGTAGTAGTAGTAGTTGTAGTGGTAGTAGTAGTAATAGTAGTAGTAGTAGTAGTAGTAGTAGTAGTAGTAGTAGTAGTAATAGTAGTAGTAGTAGTAGTAGTAGTAGTAGTAGTAGTAGTAGTAGTAGTAGTAGTAGTAGTAGTAGTAGTAGTAGTAGTAGTAGTAGTAGTTAATAGTGTCAATGCACTGGCTCAGAATCTTCAATAATTGAAAAAAATAAAAAATCTAACATATTTTGGTTTATCTTAATGCCTGAGATGTGTTATTTGGTTTGAGGAAACGCATATGGCATTAATGTGACCCCTTTAATGGTTCCAGAGCCAGTCATTACAGGGGTATATTTTTAGAAATACTCTAATCCTGGCCGGCAAACGTGCATTGCCCAAGATGACTACAGGGACTGCTTATGGATGACTTCATCGTGAAAGTGTTAATATTACATAATTGATATGGATATTTTGCATAGCTATTTGAGGTTTGCTTTTACCAATATGCCATGGATTCGTATTTTTCTTAAACGCAATTACTGGACGCTTGTTGAAGGGGTGGTTCAGTTTCTCCTGTAGGTTTGGATAGCCATCTTTCAGGATCTAGGAACTGGCAACGGCTTTTCCCGAGTATAGGTCAGAATGAATATAATTTCGTCACCTTGATCAGAGACGCCTGGGTCCGAGTTTATTCTCCTTGGCCACTGTGTTTCGAGTTCTTTAACCGACAACGATTCTCAATTTTTGTCTTTGTTTATCATATTCTTCTTCCGTATCTGAATGGCTGTTCGATTGGCATAATTTCTGGGCTTAGACTGAATTTGGAATTTGCTTTTGTTCTGAAAGCTTGTGAAAGTATTCTGGTTCGGGAAAATTGATCTAACTTGACCCTTGCGTTTCAGCATTTTCCTACACCTATAATCAGACGATTGCGAGAGATGTTGGTAGGCCGATGATTTGAGGCATTATCTTGAATGGTTTCCAAGCCGTCTAATGTTTCAGATTTGGTTTTGAGTAAGAATCGAGAGGAGTAACCTTTGTGGTGTGATGGCTTTGAATAGTGTAGAGCACGCTTCTTCAAAATGTTCCCTACCACTAGAATTCCTGTGAAAACGAATTATTTGCGATTTTACGATTCCTTTAAAAGTATTCGGCGGAGGGAAAGTTTTTCGTGTAGTAGCCGATGCGAATCCGTTGGTTTGAAATACACGTTGTAGTCTAAATAGCCAGCTGTTTCACACTTTAGATCTGTATATACAGTTTCATCCAGGAAATCTACAGACAGCTCGTCAATGTTTGCTTTCACTTTGATATTCGGATCGTGATTGTTCAGAATTTCGAAAAAGTCTTCAAACTCTGCCTTTGTGTGTTGCCAAATCATGAACATGACATCAAGGTACCTGCGATAAATGGTGGGGGAGGGCGGGGACTGTTTTGGACACTTTTCTAATGCTTCCTCCTCCCACTCTGCTATGTAAATATTGGCACAATATAGGCTAACGCGCTTGCCCATCGTGCAGCTGCAAACTTGTTGGTAACTTTCGCCATCAAATTCAAAATCATTGCCTTTCAGACTTAGCTCTAATATAGCTATTGCTTCTCTGTCTGGCGTGTTGGTATCTAGGTAGTCTACGAATGCTTTATACATATAATATATACCCACCTGGATGTCAACGTTTGTATACATAGCATCGATGTCAAGTGTGACCAGGAATGAATTTGTAGGCATCCAATTCTCAGAGACATGGGATAAGAAGGCATCTGTGTTTTCCAAGAAGCTGTGGTGTATATTTGCTCTTGGCTGTAGATTGTAATCGATGTATTCACTGACTCTGTAGGATTCTAAACCACAATCTGAGAGCATAGGTCGTCCGGGTGGTGGCATTGTGTCCAACTATGCTGGGCTCTATGGAGTTATGAATTGTTGGCAAAAGATAGAACGTCCGTGGTTGTGACTCGAGCTTGGCAACGACATACTTATGTTGCTTTTCAGTGGTCTTCTTGCTATCAATCAATTTTTGTAGAATCTCATTCAATTTGCTGCAATTATTTTGCCAAAATAACTCGCCTAGTTTCAGGTAATACTTTGAGTTGTCGTTGTGCTTCACGTGTATAGTTATCTTTAATGATGATTACAGTCGCTGATCCTTTATCTGCAGTGTTGATGATAATTTGGCTGTTTTAGACAATTCAATTAGGGCCTGACGTTCCTCATACAGTGAAATTCCTATGTTCCTTTCAACATAGATTTAAATGTGCCAATGGTTATATTACCAGCCATCCCTCAATCATTGGCGCTCTGTTTGATGTTTCGTTAAATAGTCACGAGTGCCTATCGAGTGAGCTTAATTCCGACCAATAACACGTGCGGCTGGTTCTGGTCATGATCATATATTCCTGTGAAGATCGATTCAACACACGCCAATGACAACGTCGCAGGCCCTTGGCGCAGTTTCAGTGCACCGAACACTCTTACATATATTGCTAGATTAACTTGTCCTGTATCAAGATGTCCGACGCAGTGCTGCTCTCTAGAAGTTATATGCACCTATACAGATATACTAAGTTGGAAAGGAAGAGCATAACTTATGTAACTCGTTTAACCACTTAATCCCTATAACTAAGTGCTAATTATCTAAAAGTCGAATTACATATTTCATATTTGAATCAAATTTGTGTGACGATGCATCTTGATATATTGAGTGTAGTTAAGTAGAACATCTTTAGAGTAGATAAGCGACGCGTGACTCGAATTTGGTAGTATATGTGTAAATTATAGAATTAAGAAAGTTCAGTAAACGCGTCATCATTAATATACTACAACATTGTGCCATTCACTCAATATATCTCCTCTAGAAGGGTCAGTAGTGCACAGGGATGGGACGGTGGCGATTGAATCACATAGGAACCACCCAGTCGGCCATCTGTTTAACACACCCAGGTGCCATAGCATTACGTGTATACGTGTATGGCCATTCATGTAGGCGGCCATTGGGACGACAACTAATGCATTTGATGGTGAGTCGAAGATATGGTAATATAGACACCGAATATTAACAGGGAGTACTTGAATTTGAATAAACCAAGAAAAGCTGATAGATTATTACTGGCTTAAATTGCCGCGTTTCTGATGACTTACGGTAGTGTCACCTCAATAGCCAGGTGACAGCATACACATAACTACGTAAGGCCCTGGCATGAAGCTTGAAAGGTCCATAACTAGTGAACGTGTTGTATATGTCTGTTGAATTTACAGCTTAAGAAAGGTTATGTTGACTATGTTTAGCTATTGTTGATTGGCAATGCCACCATCCGCATCAGTAGTCAGCACCGCCCATGTATATCTACATGTAAGTGTATATACTAACGATATACCTGTATGTGAACTGCCAAGTCGCAATTTAATTATCGCCTGAGATTGAGGATACTGCCAGTGACTTCCTGGACATGTCAATCCGATAGCTGATACACAGGCTCAGACAACTCGTAGTATTCCATAGCAACAGGGAATGACACACGCGAGTAGTCATTGTATTCCTGTCCAAAACGGCGTTGTCGCAGCAACTCCAAGTTGAATAAACCATACACCTTCTTGGATTAGTGTAATACGTCATATGACGTTCCACGTGATGTCGAGGACATACAAAAATCCTCATTATGAAAGATTACTCATAAACAACAGTCATTAAAGGAATTAAATACCATCTGTGAAAATAACTATTAGACTATTAAAATGTAGTCATTAAATTAGTAATATGTAGTCATTGGAAATTGGCCATTAACGTATTAACGTCATTAAGAATTACTCATTAAAAGTGGGCATTAACTATGATGTCATCACAAGGAATACACGATAGGTGTGGCCATTAGATCGTGGTTCTTTATGGTAATGTCCGTATGGCCATCTGGCTCTAGGAACCACGATTGTGTGGCACGGTTAATTTAGTAGGGATTCAGTATCCTGATTTGATATGCGATCGTATATCGAAGACTGTTCTAAATTGTGGGCTGTGTTCATGTATGCGAAGATTTGCCAGTCAATAAAGGAGTGGCATGAATAGAAATACGTGACCAGCTGGTTATATTCTAAATTAGCACAGTCGCTTCGTGCCCACACTGCTGTGGGTATTCCCTGCAGTTAGAGTGAAAGTGTGCATTGTTCTAGTGGGCCAGTTCAGCGTGTGTATCTGAGTTGCAAAATAGCTATATACTTAGTAGTGCGTACACTAAAACATCCGTATTTTAAAGGTCGAATTGCACTGTTAGATTATGGTATATAGTTTCAATATGATTCTCTTCATGGTGCATTCCTTGACTTCCATCGCAATTATCTGCTCTTCAGCAATTTAATGTTGAATCGTTGTTCAAGCCATTTGTCTCCTCACGAGACATGAGGTTCTGCAATCTAAAACAGTTACTACACGGTCGTTATAATGGAATATTACCACATTGATTTATCTGAAACTAATTTGGCAGAATGCCTTTGCCTCAAATATCAAAGATGGATAGCTGTATGTGTGGGATATCGCATCAAATATATAAATAGTATACGACGTAAAGAGTTTCTCTTACAACACTAACAATGTACTACTTAAGTGAACAGTTCTAACACACGCGCGACGATCAGATATTTCAAATGAATCAAGATAACGCTCACAATCTCAAGTTAGATTGTTGTTGGACAAACACCGGCAGACCAGTATGGCATGGCAAACTAATAGACTTGATGTATGGACTATCAGGTTTCAAAGCGTTGCTATTGAACCAAATTATCTAAACCAACACACGCGTATAACATCAGGATCATAGGCCATGAAGAAATAATAAATAGCGAAAAAGAAAGACACATAGATTCACCACAAGTCGGATGGTTATAGGACCTGCATTGTCCCTATTATATTGGTGTTTAAATGCCATAAGTGCATGCACTAATTATATACATTTTCAAAATTTGAGAAAGCTCAGATACGGAAGAATTTGCTAAGTAATGTGCATATACCATACTTGATTCTTAAGCTATTTATGTTCGTTACAGCAGAACAATGTTCTTATTTATATATGTTTTGTATGATGAATTAAAAAATAATTCCATCATGAGCATTGGCCTATAAGACATACTGATGAATGGAACATGTGGTTAATGGCTAATCCCAGAGCAAAAACTGCATATATTTGATACAGTAAAGTTAGCTAGACGTAGTTCCTTTACATGGTATAACAAATAATCTGTAATTTGTATAAAACAACACCAGCCATATATGTGTACATCAATAGAGAAGTGGCATGGTTTTCCGGGAATCTCTAGGCATAGCGGCCCATGGATTTACATTGTCATTTCTGAGAATTTCCCTCGTCCTGATTTTCATCCATTGTCGCTCTTGGCAGGTTTGTTATTTCGGATAGTTTTACTGTCAGCTCTTCAGCGCCAAGCTCTTTTTTAATAACCAAGGAAATCGATGCACGCGGTTCTTCAATTCAGTAGCCTTAAAGTATATTTTTAACATAAATTGCTTAATCAGAAATATGTCTTACACAAGTGATACATATTGTACTGAACGCTGGTGCGGTCCTAGGGAGAGTTCGGTCAAATTAATTTCAGCATCGTTAACATAGTTCTTCCTACTATGACTATAGTTTGCCATAGTAGAAAGGGTGTCCATATGCCATAGTTTATGGAATGCCAACGCGGAAAGAATTCAAGACTACAAATATATATCCAAGACTACAAATATATATGTTCAAGATTACAAATATATATTCAAATCTCCAAATATGTATTCAAGAGTGCGGATATATATTTAAGACTCCAAATATATGTTCAAGATTGCAGATATATATTCAAGACTTCAAATATATGTTCAAGATTGCAAACATATGTTCAAGATTGCAAATATATTCAAGATTGCAATTATATGTTCAAGACTACACGTATATATTCAAAACCCCACACACAAATATATATTCATATCCCCAAATATGTATTCAAGATTGCAGATATATATTCAAGACTTCAAATATATGTTCAAGATTGCAAATATATGTTCAAGATTGCAAATATATTCAAGATTGCAATTATATGTTCAAGACTACACATATAAATTCAAAACCACACACACAAATGTATATTCATATCTCCAAATATATGTTCAAGATTGCAGATATATATTCAAGACTTCAAATATATGTTCAAGATTGCAAATATATGTTCAAGATTGCAAATATATTCAAGATTGCAATTATATGTTCAAGACTACACATATAAATTCAAAACCACACACACAAATATATATTCATATCTCCAAATATATATTCAATATTGCGGATATATATTCAAGACACCAAATGTATGTTCAAGATTGCAGATATACATTCAAGACTTCAAATATATGTTCAAGATTGCAAATTTATTCAAGATTGCAATTATATGTTCAAGACTACAAATATATATTCAAAACCACGCACACACGCACGCACGCACGCACGCACGCACGCACGCACGCACGCACGCACGCACGCACGCACGCACGCACGCACGCACGCACGCACATACATACATACATACATACATACATACATAGAGATATATATATATATATATATATATATATATATATATATATATATATATATATATATATATATAAGATTGCAGAGATATATTCAAAACTCCAAATATATGTTCAAGATTGCAGATATATATTCAAGACTCAAAATGTGTGTTCAAGATTGCGGATATATAGTCAAGACACTGAACATATGTTTAAGATTGCAAATATATATTCAAGACGCACGTGATAGTTCAAGATGCACGTGACCAGTCACTGCGCACGGGCCTCTTATAAGCGTACACACAAATACAGTTGATCTAAATGTAGCACACTACTACGTAGAAAGGTTTGCGGATTATATAAGAGTACTTATTGTGCTTGCTACAGTGTTCTATAAATGCCCTCGTGGGCGATAAACAACATGCGATATTATAGTAAACGTCGCGCCTCGCTGGCGATACACAAACATGCGCTATTATAGTAAACGTCAAGCGTCGCGCGTCGTGGGCGATACTAATCGTATTTATATTGCCGGCGATATTACATGCTATGGACATCGATATTACAAAATATCGCCGGCGACATTACGCCAGTCACTATATATATATATATATATATATATATATATATATATATATATATATATATAAGATGTGCTTCCTGAAGTTATAAATATAGACCATTGACTCATGTTTAGCATTATCGGTGGCGGCGGCAGCAATTAAAGGGAATGTTGATGTTTTTATATTATTAGTAATAGTGTGGTAAGGGTACCAAATGCGAACTTGATAATTATAGTTTGTAAAGAGAACAGGCTTAACGTAACCTGTTGATATACCTTTTTTTTAACCAGCCACCCTCCCACCCAGCCAGCCACCCAACCCATTCGCCCCCCCCCCACCCCCAACTCAGCTATGCCGCCACCTACCGACACACCCGCCTACTTAGCCACTCACCCAGTCAGTCAGTCACCCACCCAGTCACTCACTCCACTACTCAACTCGCTCACGCGCGCAACCGCATGACAACGCCCACCAAACACCCCCACTCAGTCACGCTACCATCCAGACATACGCACGCTCACTCGCTCACTCACTCACTCACTCGCTCAGCCACTCACTCACTCACCCACCCACCCACCCACCCACCCACCAACCCATCCACCCGCCCACCCACCCAGCAGCCATCCACCAACCCACCAGCCACCAACCCAACCACACCCAGATTCCCTCTGGCGTGCTTTGGCGCAAATCACTAACACCATTTTCGAATACATCGGTACGGCATTGCCACGTGCGTCTTGAATGCTCACGTGCGTCGTGAACATATGTGTAGTCTTGTATACATATTTGTTGTCTTGAATTTGTGTGCGATCTTGAATATATATATTTGCAGGCTTGGATACATAATTGTTGTCTTGAATACAGATTTGTTGTCGTGGGTATGTTTGCGATCTTGAACATATATCTGCAATCTTGAACACATAATGGCTGTCTTGAATTCATATTTGTTGGCTTGACGATATATCTGCAATCTTGAATATACATCTGCAATCCTGCATATACATTTACAATCTTGAATATATATTTTTACCGTTATATATATATTTATGTGTAGTCTTGGACATAAAATGTGTAGCCGTGAACATATATATATGTGTTGTCTTGGATATATATGTGCCCGTCTTCACAACTACTTACATCGCCATTCACCAGGCATCAAGTATTGCTCTCATCTTCCTTTGCACTATAAACTCTGTCATTCCCAATGACCTTGTTTGCACTCACATATATGGTCTAGACGTCTGGTGGTCCTAATATGTTCTCCTTCATCTAATTCGTTCGTCATATTGGATGCCATCTCAGTCGATCTATATATATATATATATATATATATATATATATATATATATATATATATATATATATATATATATATATATATATATATATATATATATATAATGTAGAAATCGTCAGACTTATTCAGGGATATGGTTTGTCAAACACATCGATCATTAATGTCACGGATACTAATGTAGTCAACCGTGTGTGCACGCATCAGCTTAGCCAGACCACTTAACGATAAACATATTATCTTATTCTCGAGGGCTGTGAATAGTCAGTGAAGCACTGTGTTCCCTGTTAGTGTAAACTCGGTTTGAAGTCAACCTAATTTCAAAATACTGGGGGCGCCATACTACGATTTGTCATTCATGAAACGGCATCGTAAAATGTCATCGTTTGACAGTTTATCAGTCGGCAGCGAAGTAGCGTGTACTGGCCGTGGCTCTGCGATAGTCTTGGAAGAAAAGTGTAGCTTACGGCTGACGTCGTCAGATTGTGTGGTCGCCAATATATTTTGCTGCGCATTCAGTATCTGTTATCAAGTAGTGGTGCGCTACAGCGTTGGTATCGAGTTCACGAAAATCAACAATGAGAAATCAGATAAAAGTCACATCAGCAACTATTGGCAAATATTTCAAAATTACAGTTTATATGATAAATACAATCTCAAACTCGGCCACTTTTCATATCACTATTAAGGACCTCGTTGAAAATGTATCAATTGTACAAATTGATGCTTTTCAACTAGGTCCATAATAGTGATATGAAAAGTGGCCTCGTTCCAGATTCTCTATATATATACACCTGTGCAAAAGTTAAGCACCAGCAAAAACAATAGAACGTAGAAACATGATGGTACAACTAGGCTGCCATACTTTTTGTCCCCGCGTTAGCTGACATAATTCCAAGTACGAAATGCACATGCATGCATGACTTCACGCCGCTTGGTGTCCGTGCGTGGCGGGAAACAGCACACGTGTTCAGTTATGTAAAAGTCCAGTTTGAGGTATAGAACATTACAGACAGATTTAGGCGACAAGATTAGGAATTTTGTGTTCATGACCGTGGTTTATTTGTACAGAGAGAATTAGCTCTTGATTGTGAACCGCTATGGCAAGACGAAGGTTAAGTGATCGTGTGAAATGGCAAATCATAGGCATGCATACCACTGGTATGTCATGCAGAGAGATTGGCAGACAGCTGAACATTAACCATACTGTAATCAGTCGTTTGATTGCAAAACATGGGCAAACTAACGAGGTGAAGGACAGGCCTCGATCTGGAAGACCGAAGAAGACTACTGCCCGTGATGATCGAGCCCTAGTACGCCTTGTTAGGAGATCTCCATTCACCAACAGCAGAGTGCTCAGCCAGCAATGGGAACCGCGCAATAGAGTGTCAATGTATACCGTCAAAAGGAGACTGTATGCTGCTGGCATGAAAGCTAGGAGACCTGTCAGACGTCCTCTCCTCACAGCACACCACAAAGAGGAGCGTCTGAGGTGGTGCAACGAAAGAAGACACTGGAACATGAGATCCTGGAGTCGGGTACACTGGTCCGATGAAAGTCGGTTCCTGCTTCATGCCACAGATGGTCGAACTCGTGTATGGAGGTCCAGACGCACGGCGTACGACCAACGTAACATCATGGAAGAAGTTCCATTTGGTGGAGGTTCCGTTATGATATGGGGGTGCATCTCATTTGATTGTAAGCTGGATCTGTTGACTGTACCTGGAACACTAAATGGACAAAGATATCAAGATTCCATACTGGATAGAGTTGTGGTCCCTTATTTTGTAAATCATGCACCTGGAACCCACCCTATATTCATGGATGACAACGCCCGACCACATCGTGCTAGAGCTGTGCATGAATACCTCCGCCAGAATGCCATCGACACCCTACCATGGCCAGCAAGGAGCCCTGACATGAACCCTATTGAGAATATCTGGGACATTCTGGGAAACATGGTGAGAAGGAGGGATCCTCCTGTGCAGAACCTACAGGAATTAACAGACGCACTCCATCTTGAATGGCAACGAATACCACAATGGCGTATCAGTCGGTTGGTGACCAGCATGAGACGTCGTGTCCAGGCCGTCATCCAGGCACAAGGTGGATATACCCGGTATTAATAATGACAGTCTCAAACTCGTGCACAGATGTTAAACTTCGTTTTCAGACACCATTAATGACAATCTAGCCACGTGTGTCAACTGTAGGGCAATAGTTGTCAGTTGTGTCAACGTAACCATATTCAGGCCTCGTTTTCAAGTTCAAACAAAAACATACAGTGTTTCCCCACCATCATAATCAGCATTCCTCTAGTTGCATTATTACCTCTTGCACTAAGATGGATGGGTACATAAATGTTTATGCTATTGCTTTCTTCATAGCACATGAATATACCCTCGCATGTGCGTAAAAATAGGGTGGTGCTTAACTTTTGCACAGGTGTATATATACCACAGCATATGGCCTATGCCGTGTATAATTAGCTCACATCTAAATCAAGTTCATATAATTAAATAGTTTCCTTCACCAGCATGATAGCACTCTAACAACAACTCATACATCTGTATCGTATGCCATATGCTAACCACCTGACTATGTGCTCTAAAATAAGACAGGCGCCCTTTATTGATTCCATGATTCTCGGTTGACACATATAATATTGTTCTGGGCATGTTGCAATATTCCATATCACAACGTGGCCTGCTGATACACCCCCATTTAATTTGCTAAGATGCATCATACTGTTTTGGGTTGCTTTGTTCGCCAATTAGTAATAGCAATGTGTAGTCAAGCAGCTGTCCAGCTGCATTGCCAATACAGGGCATCGTTTTCTGCCGCTACTCATACGAAAAAAGCTGTGCACGGTGATCCTTTGAAAACGAAATGCTTAATTCGGAAAGTGTGTTCACATTTAATAACTATTATGCTACATAATATGTTACTTAGCTGACTGGGAACTGTTGCTGAATACGTAGCAACAAGTTGTTGTCAAATTATTTTAGAATATTCAGCTGCGTATCAGTAACTTGAAATTGAGATTTTCTATTTTCAGAGTTCAGCGGGTTAAGGATACCCACACGAATGAAATACTTATCAGGAAGATATAGTTAGCTACCTTAGCTGTGCTATGTAGCGCCTCTCTGACATATGATGAGCATGTATACATTTCTCCCAAGGCTACCGGATAGGCAGTTACAAATAAAAGAGGTTGATGTGACATACGAAGCCAATCATCATTCGGTTAACTGACCTGGCCTAGAGACATCAGCGTGTAAGAATTCAGTATCTCCCTATGCAATTGTATCAGACAAACTGTCTTCAGACTATTTGGCGATTTCCAATTACTAAGACAAGTACTATATACGCCAGATGATACAAACTCATACCATATTTATGACATGTTTCTATAATGAAAATATTATGAACGAGTGTGTAAAGAAGCCGCCTGCTTAACCCTGAAAGAGGTGAATGTTTGTAATTGTGTCCTGTGTGTGTATGGTATATCCTTCGAGTCAGTATGATGACCATGACTGATTTGTCTCCACGCAAATTTACTTCTGGAGTTTATTTCTTGGCGGTTATCATCTTGAATTATCCGCGACTGCAATGCCTAACAACAACAACGTAGATTTCGAAATGTATTGTTATTTCCCAAAGGAAAATTTGGACATACATTTTTTTGCTCAAGATTTGTTGACGTCACTGATGATGTAGCTGGTCAGAATACGGTGCGGGCGGGAATTTGGCGGCTGCTTTCGTAGATACACTCGGCTAAACGAGGTGAATGAACGCATGGCTTACTCGCTTAATTCTGGCCCACTGCTGGGTCGTGTCTATGATCTACTCGATCACGAGCCGACATGATCTGACCTATTAACATCTCTCTGATCTGTCGTTAACGTGGTCTTTGGAATCGCGTGGTGTAAGCATACGCCTACGCCTTGGAAATTAGATATGTATTATACTTCGTCATAACTCATTAATGTTACATACATTCTGGAATAGCTAACAGAGAATTACTTACGTGCCTTTAACTAAAACTGTTTATGGATGTCTATACAGACTGGCAATCGTAAGAGCATTGTATTATATCTATATTGTTCTCAAAGAAATGAAATAGTTGCGAAATATATTTCAGTATATAAATAAGGGGATAAGGGAACATACCCTAGAGGATAGCAAAATGCAGTAGGCATTTACCCTGATGCTATATTTAAGTTTATGTTAAGTATTATCTTCGCCAGTGAATGATATTATATCAGCTGTTAGCCCGTTCAAAACGGAATCGTCTGTGATCTTGGCAAAGAGAAGACTATTTTTGTGTGGAACACTTACCACCAGAATGAGTGGCTGGGTAACCAAGCCGGTCAGTTTAGTGGTCAATTTTCAAAACATGTATCCGAAATACAATACAATAACAATCAGGCTCATACATATAAACAGTCCACGTATACACTACGAACAAAGCAGGTACTTCAAGTTTGAAATCGCATAAAATGAGAATCCTGATGACACCTCATCCAATTGGGGCAATCTCTGAGCTGCCTGTGTCTACATCACTCGGGTCACTGGTGATAGCGGCATGCGTAGATCTTAATAGCAAAGAAGGAAGCTACTACACCCGGTGTCTCTGGATCTGACACTAGTAATGACAGTATTTCAAACCGGCGTTTCCATCAGCTATTCATTTAATGAAATTCTGAATTAAGCTTTTGCAATAATTGTCGCATAGAATAGCCGAGTAAGGCAATACTACCAGGTATGGTAAAGTCGTTTTCTTCAAATCCATGGAAGGAAGGAATGCATACAAATGCATACAAATTGTTTTGCAATGAACTGAGAAAGGGTAATTACTCGATTTAACAGTTAGAGATTGAATTTACGACGTCCATCTATACAATACTTTTACTCACGCACTCACAGTAATCCTTAATTCGTCTACTCTTGCCGTGCAGTAAAATTGCTCCAGGATATAATCGTGTACGCCTGGTAATCTGGTATTGCGGCAAACGATCATGCGTATGTTAAATATGTTGCAAGTCCAATGACAATATAACCCCACATACCAGCTTCCTAAATGTTGGTGTGGCATTTATAAATGTATCAACGTGACGAACTATTGTATGGCGCTAAGTCGCATACAAGGACCTCCAATTAAGATTATTTTCTTAAAGACAGTTAACACACGCAACATAAGCTTGTTTTTGATAGATTCAAAAGTGAAATCTTTCGATGGAAATAGCACATATATTTAAGCTTGGTTTAACAGTATGATGGATTTCAACTTCCTACAGGAACAGCATGTGACATATGACATCCGTGTACCACTCACAGTGAAACAGACTGAGCTATCGTTGGGCAAGCTGTATACAATATAGACTAACATCGCATGATTGCGCGATCGCAATGGCATGGCTCCGTTACAAAACAAGTGCACAGTAACTCACACAATTTTACGAATATATTTATGAAGTTAAAAAAAACATTCTCTAAGTTTCTTCCGAAAGAGTTGGTCCCGATCCCACGATGATTCAGAATAAGGGAACATTGTCTGAGTGTATCCGTCGTGGCATGTGGCTCCATAAGAACTGCCCAGAATGACGTCACCAGCGACCGTCAGTCAGCGCTGAAGAAGTGATCGAGATGGTCATGAAAGCTACACTCAACCAATTACCAATATCGGAGAGGTAACTCATTTTTCCTTATTATAATTCTCTATGTTATTTTTGAAATAAGTTAGCTTGGACCTCTTGCTGCCAGATGCAGCAATATCCCACTGCCAAATGTGTAACAAACTATATAACAGCTTACCTACAATGGAACCAGGACATTTTGCACCAGGGTGTTCAGGTTTCAAAGTTTCAAAATGTCATATTCCAACAAATGTCCAAATGAGGCGGAGCCTAGCTGGAAATGGACAGGCATAGATATAAATGCATTACACCAGGGTGCAATATGTCACAGTAAGGCCACAGAGACGGTATTACTTGTTTATTACTGAGTTATTCTACAGCCGCACTCACTTGACAAACACTCAATATAATAGGTGAAATACAGTGTTCATAATATAAGTAAATCCTGGGCAATCCATTACTTTCCGAGCACTTTAACTAACTAGCATGTTGTTGGTACTGTGGCATACATTGCCATACTGCAGCGTGTATGTGAATGGATATGATTGGTAGTGAATCATAAATTATTGTATTTTCCCAGTGAAACTCGGCCTTTAAACCCTAACTCATATCGATAGTAAATGTTGTGTTTATCGTAGGCGAACATGCGTACGCGTATCGTATTTAGACAAGCCTATTACGGTGCAATCCATCAAACGTAATAGGGGTGTCAAGTTGGCATTTATAAATAACAGTACATAAATACGGCAATTTGTATATTAATTTAACCTTTAGCTGTACACAGACTGGCGATATATAAATATTCAAAACTGTATATCATATATGCTGACGGTATTGTATAACTAATCAATCAACACATTACACCAAAACCAACCACCCCTACAAAAGAATGCTCCAATGGACTCAAACAGCCTGATCGCGGGAATTTGAAGAAATGAAGCGGTAAGAAAACGGACGTGAGAAGAAGATCGAACACTGTGACAAGAAATAGCAAATTGTGTTTCTTATAGAGAACATGAAAAACGAATAGTATTCCTACCAGACGGAACAGATCAGTGATACTATAATGCATCGTTGATGTTGATGTAGCCAATTTCACGCCGTCGTTATAACAAAAGGCTGAGAATGATCGTTTCTGTCACATAGATTGAAATCAACAGCGTTGCCATAGCACACTAATAGTACAGGCATGCCCAGTCAAAAGTGAAAGCAGTGGACTTGTAGATGTTTAATAACGAGCACCTTGATTAATTTCGGGCAACCCGAGCATGTAACGCGGTGATGTTGGCCATACTAATCGGAACCACAGGTAACCATGGTAACCTGGAGATGTGTCGCATCGTTTCTTTCTGTAACTTCCCGTAAGACTATAATTACCTTTCATATCAACATGCCGATACATAACACCTCATCAGGAAGACTCCAATACACATTGACTGCTTTTTCATCAACGTTCTTATAGTGTAGATTCCGCATCTCTAAAATAGACGAGCCATCAACTTATGCCTAAGAAACTGTTCTACTGATATACAACTTCCGCGTCCGCATCCCCAGCCCACGATTACACTCATAACATATACACTTTACATTCACCCGCGCCTGAGCTAATACTGTAAATAGTAATATAACAATTGTAGCCAGATTTGGGGTTTAAATACCACCTTGTCTTGAGAGTACCACTTTGTTTAACTTTTCAGTCCACATAATTGAAGTGCATGTTTTCTTTGTAAAATAAATTATCATGAAGTTCATTTAAGTGAAGTCAAGAGTTGTTTTAATTGTCACCAAATCTTGCTGCAATTATATAAAGCTATGTGTATACATCGCTAAATGGTGCATGCACAAGTGTGAGGGTTGAATGGCTGCATGCATTGAACAATAACTTAGTGCAATATTTGCATTACTGTGTATGACTACCATGTATCAGCCATTTTGAATGTGCGGGGTGGGCGGGGTTGGAGGTGACATGGTCTCATTCCATGTTTCTCATTCGTTTTGTTTCATGTAATAACCGAGAAGAGAAGACCTGGTGAAAGCATGGCGGGAGTTGAGAGGACGGGTTGGGGTGGGTAAATGGGGGGGTAAATTAGGACGGTATGGAATAACCATGAATATGATATGTTAATTCAAGTATTCAATCTGTTATATTAATAGCTAACTGATACCCGACGATGAAAGTGTTTCTAATCCGTATACATCATTTTTCTCCCCAATATATCTCTCTCTCACTCTCTCTCTCTCTCTCTCTCTCTCTCTCTCTCTCTCTCTCTCTCTTATTGTATTGTCTCTCCCTCTCACCTCTTTTTAGTGTTCTCAATCATTGGCTGCATATACTAATTCTGTAGGGAGAGGGCAAAGCTAAGTTGTAAGAACTTGCGCCAGATCACATTGTGCAATTGTTAAAATAAAATATGTTTAAATAAAAAAAATGTATCACCAGATCTGGCATAGAGGTATCATATGGGAAAGGTACCTCACGTTCAAGATTGCTCTACTAATTCCATTTCAAAAGCAACATTGTTTGATCAGTTGATTCAACCGTAATTTGATTGGATATGGCCTACCCTTGCACCAGCTCTTAGCCAAGTTAATGTTGGTTGAATTGATGGAACATTGTAGCTTTGAATATTATTGAATGGTTCAGCGAGGACGAGGAAGAATGTACATTGTGGCTCGAATGACCAGATTTATGTTTCAAACTGCTTTGTTAAATCATAATCGTCATTGTTGATTCTGTATCTTGAATTGTATGACTTCTGAATGTTGTATCACTGAGCATGATCTTGTTATTATTGTAGCATCATAATGTGTTCAAAACATTACGTCTGTGTTTGAAAATCGTACACTCTTTGAGTCCGGTGCTCCATAGGCAGATAAGTCAAAATTACTGAGATCGATTAGGAAGCACTTTAATAAATGATGCCCCACTCTTAATGCCAGCAACAGCCACATCTCAAAGCTTTCGTTATACTGATTGATTAAACGGTGAATTTCCATTCAATATTCTATAATGTAAATACGTATTCATGAGAATGCCTGCAATTTAATTTCATTGGCAGCTGTCATTGTCAAAAGATCAGCCAATAGTAACTTATTATACATATACGTGTTTAATGGCGTTATTGCACATATATACACCTGTGCAAAAGTTAAGCACCAGCAAAAACAATAGAACGTAGAAACATGATTGTACAACTAGGCTGCCATATTTTTTGTCCCCGCGTTAGCTGACATAATTCCAAGTACGAAATGCACATGCATGCATGACTTCACGCCGCTTGATGTCCGTGCGTGGCGGGAAACAGCACACGTGTTCAGTTATGTAAAAGTCCAGTTTGAGGTATAGAAAATTACATACAGATTTAGGCGACAAGATTAGGAATTTTGTGTTCATGACCGTGGTTTATTTGTACAGAGAGAATTAGCTCTTGATTGTGAACCGATATGGCAAGACGAAGGTTAAGTGATCGTGTGAAATGGCAAATCATAGGCATGCATACCACTGGTATGTCATACAGAGAGGTTGGCAGACAGCTGAACAGTAACCATACTGTAATCAGTCGTTTGATTGCAAAACATGGGCAAACTAACGAGGTGAAGGACATGCCTAGATCTGGAAGACCGAAGAAGACTACTGCCCGTGATGATCGAGCCCTAGTACGCCTTGTTAGGAGATCTCCATTCACCAATAGCAGAGTGCTCAGCCAGCAATGGGGCACGCGCAATAGAGTGTCAATGTCTACCGTCAAAAGGAGACTGTATGCTGCTGGCATGACAGCTAGGAGACCTGTCAGACGTCCTCTCCTCACTGCACACCACAGAGAGGAGCGTCTGAGGTGGTGCAACGAAAGAAGACACTGGAACATGAGATCCTGGAGACGGGTACACTGGTCCGATGAAAGTCGGTTCCTGCTTCATGCCACAGATGGTCGAACTCGTGTATGGATGTCCAGACGCACGGCGTACGACCAACGTAACATCATGGAAGAAGTTCCATTTGGTGGAGGTTCCGTTATGATATGGGGGTGCATCTCATTTGATTGTAAGCTGGATCTGTTGACTGTACCTGGAAGACTAAATGGACAAAGATATCAAGATTCCATACTGGATAGAGTTGTGGTCCCTCATTTTGTAAATCATGCACCTGGAACCCACCCTATATTCATGGATGACAACGCCCGACCACATCGTGCTAGAGCTGTGCATGAATACCTCCGCCAGAATGCCATCGAAACCCTACCATGGCCAGCAAGGAGCACTGACATGAACCCTATTGAGCATATCTGGGACATTCTGGGAAACATGGTGAGAAGGAGGGATCCTCCTGTGCAGAACCTACAGGAATTAACAGACGCACTCCATCTTGAATGGCAACGAATACCACAATGGCCTATCAGTCGGTTGGTGACCAGCATGAGACGTCGTGTCCAGGCCGTCATCCAGGCACAAGGTGGATATACCCGGTATTAATAATGACAGTCTCAAACTCGTGCACAGATGTTAAACTTCGTTTTCAGACACCATTGATGACAATCTAGCCACGTGTGTCAACTGTAGGGCAATAGTTGTCAGTTGTGTCAACGTAACCATATTCAGGCCTCGTTTTCAAGTTCAAACAAAAACATACAGTGTTTCCCCACCATCATAATCAGCATTCCTCTAGTTGCATTATTACCTCTTGCACTAAGATGGATGGGTACATAAATGTGTATGCTATTGCTTTCTTCATAGCACATGAACATACCCTCGCATGTGCGTAAAAATAGGGTGGTGCTTAACTTTTGCACAGGTGTATATGTGTATATTTATTGAGAGACGTTTAATAATGCTGAAGTCAATATATTTTATATATAATCATGCATCTCGTTAGTTCGTGCTATTTGAAAGAAAATAAACTTAGGCCCTCACTCATAGTATACCAATCTACGTGTTGATGTTTCTAATTATATGTCAATGGAATTCATTATCATATGTAATTAAGCTATAATATCATTCATCTATCCATCTGTCATCCCTCCATTATTTCGCTCCATCAACAACGAACCGGGATTATGAGCATCAATGTCGGAACTCTTTTAGTATTTCGAAAATCAATTGTTGATACGCGTTGATTTGACTTATCAGTTGTTAGATTCCCCATACCGAGCCATTAACTTCACAAATACCCCCTAGATAAGTATATGTCGTTAATCCCAATTCCTGGTTGAAGCAGGATTTACCATGACAATAATTTACTTCAATATGTGCAAATGATGGTGTGGTAATGTTTTCTGTTAAAATGCCAAGTCTTTTTGCGTTACAGTACCAATTCTATGAGCCCATTTCACCAACAAAACTAGAGCGTCCAATTGCAGATCAGTTATATTGGCTAGGCATTATAACAGTAAACATATGCTGACTCTTTCAACATGCTGCATAGCTAGGTCGTGTACTTAAAAATTAGAATTCTAAACTGTGCTGCAAGGATGTATAAATACACGTCTTTGTATGCATAGTATGCATATATTGCTCTTTCAGGCTTTTCAAAATCAGCAACAATCTTGTTTTGAGTTATGAGCGAGATATGTGTATATTATACCTCTACATACACTCGACATACACTCAGCCACAGCCATATTTGAATAATGCGAGCCAAGACTGGACGTGCATGAAATACACAAGTAGGCATACATACGTCCAATAACACGGTCAGCAAGTATGTACTAAGTTTACCTATACCATCTACTAAGCACTTTTCATTTTCCAATTTATAAACAGTAAAATATGTATTGCAATTCATGGATATATCCCTACTGTGTGTTGAATTGCAATTTATGAAATCTCGACAGTTTGTAGCTTGAATGTTTCGACACATGTGTATAGATCAACACGTTGGCATTGCTTGGCACCGCTAGCCCTGGGACGATGAGCTGGTATTGGAGAATTTACCTAGAGCGCGGGAAATATGCTCAAATAATAAGGTTATGAAGAATTAATCTACGCATACAATTATTTAGATGCTGTACTTCAGTATGACGCCATAGTCGCGACTGACAGACTGGATTACACTTTTAACGTGTGCTAATGTATGGCTCATGGAAGATCTCCCTAAATAGAACGCCAATATAGGAACATCACTTCCATATGTGCACTCAGACACCGCGATCTAAAATGTCAGCAGTCCCGCCATCGGTTGCTAGCTAATGGGCAACCCGGCATTACGCACTGGCTTTATTGTACGCAGATATATTGCGTGTGGTTTCATAATTCACGAATAACTCACTTTTGATGTCCACATGACGGACACGGTTGTGAAACAATGCCTCTTGAAATCACAAGATAAGGGTTCTGCATAACATGAACAAAACCTCATGACGGGACATGCTGATGAAGCAGTGCGGCTTGACTCTTTATGCGCAAGTGTATGCTCGGAGACACAAACAATTATACTACGCAGAAGCATTACTGTAGTGCTGATGTTTGACATTATTTTCTAAATGAGAAGCATCTTAATGCAAACATAATACTGTCAATTGATACCATAATCCCAAGGTTTATAGTCAGCAAATTAATATTGGTCTGGCAAAGAACTGTAATCTACTGCTGAGCACTGAATTGCACCAGCAATAAATCATGCTCATTTCCAAAGATAATAATTATCTCTTCTCAAATAGCCATTCGACTCTATAACTGGGTAGGGTTGTCATTAACACAGAGCTGCTACCTGCATCCGTGCTAATTACACATCGTGTAATTAACACACTGAGTGACGTGCTATGCCATGCTCCATATTAACAATGTGACCACACAACATGGACAAATCACAATAAGTTAGTATTTGTGTGCAATGGAGGATTCCGATTTCAGCTATGTATCGCTAATATCTAGCTAAGCTCTACCCATGCGTTGTCAATGTTGAGATCGATTGATCGTTGCCCTCTCTGAATCTCAATTTCCAGCAAACCATACAGGCAAGCTGTTGTATATTAAAGTAATATGCCTGCTCCCAGTCAGGCTAGCTTCAAAATATTCAACAGCAGATGTATTAAATACGAAGGTCATGCAAGTCGTACCACCTAGCAGACTAGTGTTTACGATGGTTAAGTTTGACTCATGCACGACGCAAGTGTTTGGGACGTCAGCCTGCATGGCACGTGGTTGATTATGGTGTCATATGATTAGTTGAGAAACTGAAATTCATGAATTGTGCACGTGATGTGAATAGAGGATTACTGGCCTGAACACGCTACACACAGTAATGATACCCACACGGATGAAAGCGGTATCAAAAGGATTTATTGAATTTCCATATGTTCGCTATGCTTGGATGTGGCAAGTAAGCGTGGAGAGGTGTTTCCCCTTGCTACTGTGTCAGAATGGCGGAAATGGACATTGTGTATACAGACTTTGATTGTGTATGATGTCTCTCTGTGAAACTGAGCCTTCTGAGAGTCATTTTTCAAATTCCAACTTGCAAATGGTAGTCGCAGAAAGAGGAGTTGATTGGACTAATGGAAATCGAATTACATCAGGGTATCAAAGTATCTGAGTGCCAGCGAATGCAGTCAGGTCCCCGATGTGATCCATTGGCTGCATGCGAATGTCAATTGCTAATACAAGTACATATTATCATCGTTATATGATTACTAACCCAGTGCAGTATACTGGAGAAGAGGGGGGGGGGGTCCGGTAGAGACCGAGAGGGAGAGAGAGAATGAGAGGTGCTTGACTAATTTCACCTTAGGTGTAAGTGGGACGATTCCAAATCAATGAGCAGGTATGTGTTGCACCAACGGATTGCTGTAATAACAGCAGTCAGATGCAGTAACCATTCAAACAACTCGCGAGGTGCCCACAACACTCTCCACAACGTATACATAAGTGCGTATAGAAATGTATTTGAACTAAAATAGTACATTCAAAACACAGCCTGTTAATCCATGGTTGGCAAACGGACTTCCATCTGCGTGCAATGAACAACACCGTCTGTATCCTAAATTCATAAACATGTCAACAACACACAATAAAAAAGATTCGTAACATGTGGAACAAACTCCGTACTATAAAGCAGTCCGCAGTATTCAAATACAAACACATATAGTCACAGACCCTACACTTGACAGTGAATGTACACACATGTCTATGTAATGTATGTAATATATCCCAATTCTAAGCAGGTTGAATTAGTTAGATTGAAGTGGCAAAGTGTTATCTGAGCTGCTGATTCAGCTTGATCGGTTCCTTCACAGTATGCCACGGGGTACTTGGCAACCGAGGGTGCCGTAAACATGCACCTCATCAGAAACAGTGACTGAGATCTGTAGCTGCAAGTTGTGCATTGCTTCTTGTAGTTTAGACATTCAACTGTATGTTAGCATGGATAAGTTTCGTAATAGCCGTAACATGATCCAGATGTCCTACGTTTTAATAGTAATTTGTTTAACCCATTAAGCTTGGCTAAGCAAACATGGCATTGACCAGGGGTCTGATGCAAGAAAAGTGTGTAACAAGTGCACTCTTTTGCCATGCTTTGGTTCTTACCATTTTCTCCATACTTGATTATGTCAATAATGCAACTAATTTGACCTAGCTTTTCCTGGCAATCTCTTATTACAGATTCGCCATGCACTGCCCATATCATATGCATATGATGGAGATTACGCTTCTCAACACGTTATACAAGGGCATCATCGCCAACACTACTCTTGCCAGTATAATTTGTAAGAGAGATAGTCACTGGCTCAATCAAACTAGTTTACCTTAGGACAGAATTGGTGTAATTTGACTGTTTCTCAAAAGTTATGTTTAACCATTTAAACCAGAAACACCGAGTTCAAAAGATCAGTTACCCTTTTAGACTTAGTATAATAACGGTGTTGAAACCAAATTGATTGTGAATAGTGTGGGTGTGGTAGATTATTGTGTCATTAGATCTAAACTAGTGTACATGTCTGGTTACTTTGCAATGCATATATTGGGAATGCAGACGTCAAGGGAGTAATATGCCGCATCAAATAAATGCGATCTGAATATTCTGATGGGCATATACGCATTGATTCACAATTCTCAAAATGTGCTACGGTAAATGTACCCAGATTAATTCATCAATTGATTGCAATGTCTGTACATTTTCAATCATGTTACTATTTAAGCTGGCACACTGAGTGCACGTGTCTAAAGGTGCACATGCCCACAATTTTGATATAGATGTAACTGGAAGCAAAAGTTCACCAGGAGCAATCAGTTCCCTGTGGACAGAATTCACGATATGACAATTAGTCATAGAACTCAATACAAAGCCCAACATGTAATGTGAGACGAGCGTATACCATCTCGCACATATATATCAAGAATCCTGATGTTTGTCTTTACTAGTTAATAAATAGCATGTTAAATATATTGAAACTAATATAACTGGCCGCTCTATTCACTGACTTAACTGTATAGATCGAGCACTCCCAACACGTATATGTGTTGGTGGAGCTTTGCTAGAGGTGGGCTAGAGCTAGATGTAGGCGGGGCATAGCTAAACCTGTATGGCCCATTTGTGTGATGACTGATGAAGTCATCTATGTATAGCACTAATACATATTTGTTTTTTCAAAAATGGATTGTATATTATGGCTCTGCCAGCAAATTGCTTAAAACCAGACATTTCAAATTTAATTGGCTCCAGTACGATTAACGAGTAACGGTACACTCCGCGAGGCACATCTAGAAACAGTATGTCTTAGTAGTTTGCACTGTCTGGCAATACTGTTCTTGCAATTTCCATTTGACTATAGCATATGCATTTTTTTATGACATCTCTATAATGTTATTCACTGTATTCCTTTCAGGCTGATGCAACACATTGATTACTCGACTAACTCTGCTTCAGGTCGTATCTGGAAATTCGAAATGGACTCCACTCAACAACTGATGATTTCACTGATGGCAGTAGCTGGCCACATGCTAGCATAGAAAGATAGGACAATTCCAGTTGACCTCCTCGTAGCCACGCTTATGTAAATGAGTAGATCCTTTCAATTCGATGCAACACATTGATTACTCGATTAACTCTGCTTCAGGTCTGGGGAGACTTATCACCTACCCAAGTGTGCGTGCCCAGACATAATTAACAACTCACTGGTTCCTCGTTCGCATGATCTTGAAGATCATAGAATACGTCTATGCCTGGGAGAAATATGGTTTACTGTAGTCGGAAGTATTATGTCCTTTTAACAACACCCTTCTTGAATCCAGGCTTGGTTAAGTGTAATGATGAGTGCCTGCAGTAAGATAAACTACATTTGGTTACATGACGGCCACACTATTTGCCGTATATCCGGGTATTTTGCCAAGTGCTAACATCCAGTAAAATATGGTAATTTCAGTTAGATTAATGGTTATATTTAGTGTAATAGCTTGTTAGTTATGAGTATGCTTAGTATGTACTTTAAGCATAGTGAAGTTGTATTGACATATTTTCTGTAATAAGTGGTAGTTTAGCATCACGTAAGTTAGGTTACAAGCAGTATTATCGTATGGTGATGAATCAAGTAGGCTCTGACGGCAATTTATCGCCTCCATATTGCCATTGATCTCAAAGAAAGTGTGTAATTAGCCGATATGCCATGACTCAGAAATAAGCCAGCGTATGTGAGATACACTGGATGGTATGAATGGAGGTGGTCCTTCTAGTATACTAAATTGGATTTGTCTTTTAGAAAACGAGCATTACATATATGCTATTCTCGTCAACAGGTAATTTAGCCTAGCCATACAGATCAATTAGACAATTTCATGTATTCTTTTCAAAATGGCGTACTTGTCATTAGCGATTAAGAAGATGGCAACACGCATATTTCGTCAGGTCGTAAAATCAGAAACTGCAGTAGTAGTTGCAGCAGCAGCAGCAGCAGCAGCAACAGCAACAGCAGCAGCAGCAGCAGCAGAAGCAGCAGCAGCAGCAACAACAACAACAACAGCAAAACAGCAGCAGCCGCGGCATCAGCAGGAACAGCAACAACAACAACAACAACAACAGCAGCAGCGGTGTTACAGTAGTAAGTAGTAGTAGTAGTAGTAGTAGTAGTAGTAGTAGTAGTAGTAGTAGTAGTAGTAGTAGTAGTAGTAGTAGTAGTAGTAGTAGTAGTAGTAGTAGTAGTAGTAGTAGTAGTAGTAGTAGTAGTAGTAGTAGTAGTAGTAGTAGTAGTAGTAGTTAATAGTATCAATGCACTGGCTCAGAATCTTCAATAATCGAACAATTCAAAAATTGTAAATACTTTGGTTACTGCCTGAGATGTGACATTTTGTTTGATGAAAGCCATATGGAATTAATGTTAACCCTTTACAGGCTAAATTTCTTCTGTTATATCCAAATATGCGTTTACTTACGTAGTAGCAGCAGCAGCAGCAGCAGCAGCAGCAGCAGCAGCAGCAGCAGCAGCAGCAGTAGTAGCAGCAAAACCAGTGGCAGCAACAGCAGTGGCTGCGGCAGAGTAGGCGGTGGCAACAGTGGCTGTGGCAGAGGAGGCGGTGGCGGCGTCGGTAGCGGCAGCAGTAGCAGCCATTCTGTATATTACATGTAATCCACTTTCTGTCAGGATAGTTGTAAAATATTGTGGCAGTTTTGAATGTATATTTATTGTATGTCATTGCATCAAACGGGTGTGCAAAAGGCTATTTCCAAGATAACCCTCAATCATCGCGATCTGTTGGATGATGTTTACATAATTGCACAATAGGTCGCTGCTTCCCATTTTGAGTGGACTTGATTCCATCCAATAACACGTATGGATGGATCTACTCAGGATCATTTACTATTTACTCAGATGAAGATCGATTCAACGCATATCAATGGCAGAGCTGCAGAAACTGGGGACAGTTTCACAGAACTATCCAAGAATATTGGTTGACTAAATCGTGCTACGAAATGTCTGACCTAGTGGCCCTCTCCAGAGGCTACATGCACGCATCCAGATATGAGCGTGCCTGCATGCCAGGCACATCTATTATCCCATACTCCTCCAGGACATTTCATTAAGGAGATGTTTTAGTCAACCATTCTTACCGAAGTACAACTCACTCGTTGTTTATTTACGCAAATTAGCTCGTATTTGACTAGGTAATGACTCTTTTCCATTGAACCAACTTCACTCGGTTCTTCAAAGGCAATGGGTGTCCGTGCTACTGCATCACCGTAGTAGTAACGTTCATCCTCAGTGTATGCCTGCTCACGGGCCAAGCGACAATCAAAATGACCTCTGCTATTAAGGTGTTCCATTTAAACAGCATCACCTTTGTTAATCCGTTAGCGTCGTAAACGTCTTCCTTGGTATCATATGATCTCTCAGTTATCCTTGGTCTCGAGCTGTAGGCTGTGTCTACTAATACAACGCAGGATACAGTACTCATACATACACACACATATACTTGCTACCGATAGCCGCACCTATCCCCTGCACATACAGGACACTATGCTAAGAACGTGAATTGCAAACCACATGTGATTAATAATTGCTTGTAGCTGCTTAATGTTACGGTAGTTGGTGCTGTTCTCTATATATTGTAATCGACGTCGCGCATTCATAGGAAGAGGTGGTTTGAATACTGCATGGATATGATCAGGGAGATAAAAGAGCTACTGTTCACATCCAATCTGTTTATTCAGTACAGCACTGGAGTCTAAGGAGTAAGCTATGTCTATCATCGAGACACATGTAGAAGCCGTATTTGCCAGCCTCGGCCTGGATGGCTAATACCTTTACAGTGGGAATGGATATTAATGGTGTCATGCGAATACAATGGCCCTACTTACAGAGAGAGAGAGAGAGAGAGAGAGAGAGAGAGGGGGGGGGGGAGGGAGAGAGAGAGAGAGAGCGAGAGAGAGAGAGAGCGAGAGAGAGATAGAGAGAGATAGAGAGAGAAAATCCCCGCCCCCCCCCCCCACCCCCGAAGTGTTGAGAATATATATATATAACTAGGAGGTAAACACAATGTTCATGTTCAACACCAACCTATTGAGGTCAAATGACTCACTGCACCTAGCCAACTTCATCTGCACTTACTGACCGGTGACCGAGTCAGATGGCAGGAATTGTTGTTCAAACGGTGGACATCATCGACGATATATTAATGATGGCATTGCATATAGCATCTTGCAGTACGCGTTAAGATTGTATGAGAATTATGTGTTGCACCTGTTCATTAATCAGGCACATATATATGTCATCAGTGCATGCGTGGGCGTGTGGGCATATACGTGCGTGTGTGTGTGTGCGTGTGCATGTGTATGATTCTATTAATGGGTCGTATCCTGCTGCATCGTAATGCATTAACATATGATGTACACGTTTTCGTCAGAATACGTATAGATTCGCGGCGGTGTGTTTGTATGTGTTATCAATTACTTAACTGATATTATACTCGGTTGACAGTTTAACCTGCACAAGAAATAACGCAAAATGAGGAACATTTGAATACAAATGCATACGTTACAATATAATTAAATATATACCGATCAGAATAAGATCAATCTCCTGCGCACTTAGATCCACTGTCTGCGAGGCGTATATCCAGATTCCTTTGCAGCAGACCTGTCTAGCTATCTTGCGACTAACTTGGGACATCTGAGAATTAACACGGTAATGGCTTTCAGAACTGTGCAAATCGAATTATAAGTGTCGCAGTGCGTATCTGTGTACCGTCCTGCCAGATGACCAGTTAATGCAAAACTGTTGTGCAACAATTGCCATGGAACATATCAAACCTGCTCTCTGGTCTCACTATTCGACGGTACTCTGTATATGCATAACTGCAAATCTGCTTTGAAATTCAAATACATGAGCATCGTGAGTGAACGACTTATTTGACCATGGCACATGTGCTCATAGAAGCAATAATTTATAGATCGTTGCTGAGCCAAAAGATGCTGAAAACCTGAAACAAGATGTACGTAGTAATTTATTTGTGAGGTATATTATTTAGCGAGCAAGAAACACACATTTACAATCAATGAGCATAGAGCAATAGCGATTCACTTAAAATACACATTCGAAAACTTGAGACAGATCAATAAATCCCTGCTGATTTAGAGCGTGTCTTCAAAGAGGTACGAGTAATGAATCAAAATACGAGCATTGCATGCATACTTAGTAAACATTGTGAGTTTCGCAACATATTCAGACTCGGTCTTTATCCAATCGCACTCCACACTCCGTGAGGCATTGAGTTGTTTATAGCCTTAACATTAATGACTGAACACACAAGTATCGGGCCGATGGATATATACATCAATGTTGCAATTCTCATTGCCTTAATTCTAAGAATAACAGACAGCAATAGCGACTACATAAAAGTTAATCACATTCAGCGGATACTCAGTTCGCCAGCTCAAGTATAGCCTTTATAGGATTGCATTTCAAATGCAATTGTTCATTGCCGTCAATAATGCCCACATTATCCAGAAAATCGGAGTGATTCGCTGACATCTTTGCAGTTGGAAGCGGGATAATCGCTGAAATAAAACCGACAAAGAGACATGGTTTATGAACCCATTTATTGCGGTGGAAAGTGACTGAACACACGCACCGCACACGCTGCAACTTAGTTTCAAAATGGATCATCCTTGCTAAGCCAAAGGTACTGAACTCTATGGCAGGTAGCAATATAAATTGCGGTACGTAAGGTGTCAACGTCCTACAGTTAAATCAGTCTCACATTATACAACAGGTTACATGCGTTGTTACTGTTGAACTAATGTACTGACTTCTACAGCAGAGTTCAGATGACAAACGTGTGAAAGGCAACACTATGATTATCATTTGCTAATGTTAGGACATGAACGATTCTAATGTATTATCTGACCATTGGGGCATGGATATTTATTTCAGGTTCCGTCTAGGGGCTATGCACTTAAATAATTCCGAGATCCGCTCATGCTCTCTCCGTGCGCACATGTCCACACCACTCACACGTACACATAATCGAGTAATTGAATGAATTTAAGTAAATGCACTCGCACAATAAGTCAGGGTGTTAACAGGACGGGTATTACATACATAGCGAATGACCTCATCGCCAATATATGATGAGGTATTGTTGCCAGCAATATGCGGATACATTGTATTGATGTATTGATTTGTATCACACACCAATTGGTGCAGTGGCATTTATGTAAGAGAGCGTAAACAGCATTTAGTGTTTTAAGATGATAAGGTATTGTTGCCAGGAAGGCTGTATACCTAGGTGAAATATGCAGTTACATGTTCCATATATCGGCGTGTATCATACACCTATCAGGGGTGTGCAAATTACATACGATAGCATACACGACATAGTATGATGCCACTACTGGTGCAGGGATTTTCATATCTTGCTATTCTGGTACAGTACCACTGACCGAAATAGTGTATTTATTTCTTCATGACTTAGTTGTTAGATAGCAGTATTTAACCCTTTGGATCAGAACTCCCCAAGCTCTCAATTCTACGGAATAACAGATGGGAAAATATTCAAAACAAAAATATTAGTAAACCAATTTCGAAAATTAACATTCAACACAACTCATTTCATATACCAAGTTCCAATATTAGCATTCAAAAGACAATTTCGCATCAAAATAACACATTTCATTTCAGGAGTCATAAATTGTCATTCAAGACATTTGCTCTTTTTTTGGCAAAACGGTGATTTTTACTGTAAGGTATGTACATTTGCACCAATACACTAATTACGTATCCAACATATAAACCAATACAGTAAAATAAAATCATCATCAAGTCGACACAAATGTATGCAAAACTAGTAATATACTACCAAGATGCACACCGCATTTTAAGAAGCCGATGACCAGCCAAAATACACTTGGCATGATCATACGTGCTGCAGATGTAACCATCAACTATTAAACCGATTATGTACTTAGTTGCTGCTTACTTTTGAAAAAATGTTTCGATTATGTTCTTAGTCATTGCTTACTTTTGGAAAAAAATGTTTCATAAGATGCCGCCACCAATTATAATCAGCTGTGTTCGAGCAGTTGCTGTGGGTTCTTTGCTGTGAGTCAGGAGTATACACATGTCAGCATAGTGTTATACTATTGATCAGGATATAGGCTGTGCTTTCAAAACTGAATCTAAAGACCTTTGGCTCTCACTTAGATATTGTGAAACCATTTGAGAAGAAATGCTGGTATCACAGCGTCATATGCGTTAGTCCAAGTCTATTAGTGTGTTTTATGCTTGGCTGGTTGCTTGGCTGGTGGCAAGAGACGTTAGGCCTATGTTGAGGCTAATGTTTCGCTTTTGTGCGTGCGTGTATGCTACGTACATGAGTGTATGCGGCATGTGAGTAGGCGCATTCGTGCATACACGTGTGTGCATGCATGCGTGCGTGTGTGTCGACTATCATGTGTCCGCATATGTGCATGCACACCATTCATTGTCCAGTGATATCCAAGTCACCAAATGACGGGCATTTGGCTGTGTTGAGACCTGCCTCGTGGTATCAATTACAATCTCTAGGCTGTCCGCAGACGTGCATGACTTACGCGTGTTAGGAATCAATGGACTAATACTATTCCGCACACTGCAGCAGCTCCTCATGTAATGGCCAATGAACAATTTTGATACGATGTCAGAAGGAGAACAAACACAGAACTGCACATCTGCCAGCGAGACACAGCAAACACATCGGAAATCAGGTTTGATCAGACTAGCCATTTCAATTTATATAGGTGAGCACACTCAGTGCACTTGTCACATGCCCAACTGTAGCTGGTGATGAGAAAACCACCTGCTATCTGGTTGCAGAGATGAGTATGAATATACATGACTCATTTGAAGTTGTGCTATTTTGCACAGAAAACGGGCCAACGCTGAGACGTGTCTGTTTTGAAAAGGTATATCTCAGACTGCACCAGCTCATGGCATCAGATTTAAAAAAATAGATACCAGCTACCTTCCAAAAAATGAAGCAAATGAATTATTAGGTAGTGCTGTGATTAACGTCGCCAACGCGAATCTAAAAACACACAAGAAGCAATCCAACCGGTGCCATTGTGTGCATACGTATGTGAACAAGTAGTATGCCACTGCTCCATAAACTGTATGAGAGGGTGATGTAGGGACTCGATAGCTGAGTTCGCTAACCTAACATATGGGAAGGTATTTTCTGAACAAATCCTTCCCATTGGAAGCAAACTATATATGTTATCGCCATTCATTTCTTTGAGATTGTGTGCTAATTGAATTTGGAATGAGACATGATTTATACCAAGGAATTTTGCTTAAAACAAACTCTTATTAAGATGTTTTCGTTAAAGATGTAGTCATTAATGGTAATAACACATAGTCCTTAAATGGAGGCAATACACGATTTTAAAGTAGTCATTAAAAGGTAGTCATTAAAAGTAGTCATTAAAATAGTTATTAAGCAGTAGTCATTAAAGACGATATTTTCATAATTAATGGATGGTGTGTCCTGCCATGATATAGTGGTTCCTTAAGGTATATATGCTACCTGTCCTAAAGAAGCACCCATTTGGGGCACTAAGAGTAGTGGATCATTATCACACTTTGAGAGGTGATCATATATCGAATGTTGGTTTAGCTTCTGGTTTGGTTAGGTTCAATCTGATAGCGAATAAACAGGCTCAGACAACTCAATACTTATTATTCCATAACACCAGGGACTGATGCAAGCGAATTGCCATTTCGTTTCTGTCTAAAAAAAAGCGTTGTCACAGCAACTCCAAGAAAAAAAGTCTTCGTTTTTTTTGATTGGAGATACCTTCTTGGATTAGCGTTATATGTCATATGACGCTCTGCGTGGTGTCAATGGCATACACAAATCCTCATTATGAAAGATTACTCATAAAATACAGTCATTAACGGAATTAAATACCATCTGTGAAAATAACTATTACACGTCTTAAAATGTAGTCATTAAATTCGTAATATGTAGTCATTGGGCATTGGACATTAACGTATTAACCTCATTAACAATTCCTCATTCGGCATTAAATACGATGTTTTCACAAATAATACATTATGTGTGCGGCCATTAGATTGTGGTTGCTTATGACATTGTTCTTATGGCCATCTGGCTTTAAGAACCACGATTGGGTGGCACGATTAATTTAGTAGGGATTCAGTATCCTGAGCTGATGGGCGATCGTATATTGAGGACTGTTCTAGATTTTGGTCTGTGTTCACTTATAAGAAGATTTGCCGGTCAATAAAGGATTAGCTTGAATAGAAATACGTGGCCAGCTGGTTATATTCTAAATTAGCACAGTCGCTTCTCGCCGACAATGCTGTGGGTATTCTCTGCAGTTAGATTGAAAGCGTACATTGATCTGGCGGATCAGTTCAGTGTGTGAATCTGAGTTGCAAAGTAGATAATACTTAGTAGTGCTTAAAGCAAAAACATCCGTATTTCAAAGGTCGATTTGCACTGATAGATTATGGTATGTCGTTCCAATATGATTAACTTCATGTTGCATTCCTTGACCTCTATCACCATTATTTGGCATTTAGCCAGTTTCAGCCATTTAATGCTGAATTGCTGTCTACGCCATTTGTCTCCTCACGATACATGATGTCCTGCAATGTAAAACGGTTACTACCCGGTCGTTATTGTGGAATACCTATCACATTGATTTATCTGAAAGTAATTCGACAGAATGCTTTTGTCTCCTGACATCATCGTATGGACCTAAGATCAACAATCCATAGCTTTATGTGTGGGATATCGCATCACATACATAGCTAGTATACGACGTGACGAGGTTGCCCTTAAACAATACTAATATAACACCCACGTAAACAGTTCTAACACACCCGTGACCATCAGACATCTCACATGAATGAAGATAGCGCTCACAATCTCAAGTTAGATTGCTGTTGGGCAAACACGTGCATACTAGTATGACATAGGACACTAATCGGTTTGAAGCATGGACTATCAGGTCTCAAATCGCTGCTACTGAACGGAGTTGTCTAAACCAACACATGCTTATAACCTATGGATCACCGGGCAGGAAGAAATAGAAAATAGCGAAAAGGAAAGACACATAGATTCATCACACGTCGGATGATTATATGACCTACATTGCCCCTATCATATCAGTGCTTAAATACCATAAGTGCATGCAATCATTATATACATTTTTTAAATTTGAGAAAGGTGAGATACGGATGAACTTGCTAAGTAATGTGTATATCCATACGTGATTCTTAAGCTAGTCATGCTAGTTACAGCAGAGCAATTTTCTTATTTATATATTTGTTTTATGATGAATTAAAATATAATTCCATCATGCACATTGCCCTATAAGTAATTCTGATGAATGGAACAAGTGGCTAATGACTATTTTCAAAGCAAAAACTGAATATATTCATTAAATATGTATTCAATAAAGCAAGCGAGACTTAGGTCCTTTACATGGTATAACAAATAGGCTGTAATTTGTATAAAATAATACCAGCAATATATTAGGACATCGATAGTGAAGTGGCATGGGTTTCTGGGCATCTCTAGGCATATCAGTCAATGTATTTAAATTGTCATTTCTGAGAAGTTCTAACATATGTCTTACACAAGTGATTCGAAATTATGATACATATTTTAATGACAACTGGTGTGGTTCTAGGCAGCTTTCGGTCAACTTACATTCAACATCGTTAACATATTTCCTCCTACTATGATCATAGTTTGCCAAAATAGGAAGGGTTTCCATATGCCATAGTTGGACAACTATGGAATATATGATGGCACAGCACTCACACATCCGAAACAATGTGGGACATTTTTTTTATAAATTACATGCACGTATGCCAGAATGGTTGCTACTAGAATGGACACCCACTTCGCACATGGTTGCTTTGCTAGTTTGATCCAACATATAACTAGTTTATTCAAGGCATTGTGATCAGCATAGCATGCTGTGTGGTTGGCGGATCCCCATTATCAAATGGACACGAGAGTGTGCATACAATCTTAACACACATAATAGCGTTCTTGCATTCGTCCTAGACCCAATATCAACATAGTAATCGACATGCATTCACCTCGTCAAGGAGATAATGCTTGCGAAGCATTGAGCCGGTAAAACCGCTTTCACAACGACTTACATCACCATTCACCAGACATCAAACAAGCTCTCATCTTTCTTTGCACAATAAACTCCGTCATTCCCAATGACCTTGTGTGCACTCACATATTTGGTCTAGACGTCTGGCCCTAATATGTTCTCCCTCATCTAATGCGTTCACCAAATGCGATGCCATGTCAGTTGATCGTATATATAATGTAGAAATTGTATAATTATATTGTTAGGCTTATTCAGAGATATGGTTTGTCAAACGCATCGATCATTAATATGGCGGACACTAATGTAGTCACCTATGTGTGTATGCATCAGGTTAGCCAGCCCACTTACCGATAAACATATTATTTTATTCACAAGAGATGTGAATAGTCAGGAAAGCCCGCGGTGTGGTAGATAGTTCCTTGTTAGTGTAATAGCAGTTTGCAGTCAACCTAAATTAAAAAACTGGGCACCATATTTGAATTCGTATTTTGAACTTGTGTGCACGTGCGTTCAATGGAGACAATGTTTATGAACGTTGTAGTGTGTAACTGTATACGTTATCAATCGGTGTGCCCAGTATGCGATTAGCAAAACCAGACTCTATCAGGCATTACTGCCAATTCACCACGCACGGCCAACGCTGATATCATATTAGTCACATAGGCGCAGTGCTACCAGAGCAAACGGCATGCGTTTCTAATATATCTTTCTAACGTGCAGTAAATAGTGCTATTATTTTCTTATGTTATTTTACAGTTTGCTATGTGTATTTATATGTCAGGCTCCACCTATTCCTGGTAATGTTAAACATCGATGCGCTGGCCTCATCAGTTCCTTAACTTTAATGAATTACATTAAACGGAAACTGACCGCATCTTAAATGCCACACTTGTGTCGATAGATGTGTGCATAATAAGTCCATTAAACACGCAACAATGCATCTCTATATCTTAAAGAAGCGTGCCATACAATCCTGATATTGTTGAGTTGTGTGGTCGCCGTTTTGTTTCTTTAAGCGATCGTCGGTGATATCGTGTACGTACAGGTCTCACAAATATCCATTATGTTAGAACTACTTTTGTTTTGAAACTAATTTGACTGGACCGTGCCACTCACTAGGGCAACATCAGATTCCTGTCAAATTAGTTTCAAAATATTACATTTTCAACGTGTGTGGGGTCTGTTGCACCAACTTACACATCTCTAGATTGTAGCTATAGAATGTATAGTGCATGTGGGCGGGGTTCTTACTTAATTATGCTTACAGCTCAGAGTATGTTCTTTAACTCCTTACCCTTCTCAAGATGACCTCCATCTTCTGTGCTTTCTTGTCCGAGTCGCCCCTCGTTTCCAAGCGACTGTCGTTTTGCCAGATTTTATTCCCAACCCCAACCAACAGAAATGTAAGCAAGCCATATAGCACATTGAAGCCAGATCACAAGCACGCACGTATATATATACACACACACACACACACACACACACACACACACACACACACACACACACACACACACACACACACACACACACACACACACAACAAAAGGATATATATATATATATATATATATATATATATATATATATATATATATATATATATATATATATATAGAATCTCGTGGAGTAAGCACACGCCTAAGACTTGGAGAAAACATACGCATTATACTTGGTCAAAAATGGTTCGTTTTAGATACATTCTGGAAATGTTAATAGTTGTGTATACAACATATCCGTAATACAATACAAACCAATCTCATACATATAATCAATCCACGTATGCACTACGAACAAAGCAAGTACTTCAAGTTTGAAATCGCACAAAATGAGAATTCTGATTTCACCTTATCAAATTGTGGCACTCGCTGAGCTGCCTGTATCTGCATCACTCGGGTCCTTGGTAATAGTGGCATGCGTAGACCAAACCGGTATATCCACCAGGCATTCATTTTTTGAAATTCTAAATTACAGGTTTTGTAATAATTGCCGCATGGATTAGCAGAAGTATGCAATGCTACAAGGTATGGTAAAGCTATTTTCTTCAAATCGATGGAAGGAAGGAATGCATACAAATGCGTAAAATTTGTTTTGCAATGAGGTGTGAAATGTTAATTACTTGATTTAACACTTAGCGATTGAATTGACGGCGTTCATTTATACAATACTTTTACTCCCGCACTGGCAGTACTCCTTAATACGTCTACTCTTGCCACCTAGTAAACTTGTTCCAGGATAGACGCATGTACGCCTGGTAATCTGGTATTGCAGCACACGATCATGCGCATGCTAAATATGTGACAAGTCCAATGCAATATAACCCCACATACCAGCTTCCTAAATGGTGGTGTCGCATTTATAAATGTAGCAACGCGACGAACTATTGTATTGCGCTAAGTCTCATACACGGAACTCCAATTAAGTTTATTTTCTTAAACAGATTTAATCCGCGCAACAGAAGCTTGTTTTGATCAATTCAAAAGTGCTATTTCGATGGAAATGGCACATATATTTAAGTTTGGTTTAAAACAACGATGGAGTCCAATACCGCACAGTAACAGTAGGCGGCTGATGCCATCTACGTACCACTCATAATGAAACCGAGTGAACTAGCGTTGGGCAAGCTGTATGAAATATCAAATAACATCGCATGATTGCCATTGGTAATATGGAGTTTTCCTATATCGCATTGCCACCTCACATACAATAGAGGGATGCAATTTGCCACTCAAGTAGCGTGCATCACAATCATGTATGCCACATGGCATCTGCCGCCGCGAGTGTAATGGCATTGCTCCGCTACGAAGGAATCTCTGAGTTAATCACACAATTTTCCGAATGTATGCCTGTGGATTATTTACAAATTAAAAAAACATTCTCTATGTTATTTCCGAAAAAGTTAGTTCCGATCCCAGGATGATTCATAATACAGAAAAAATGTTTGAGTGTATCTGTCATGGGACTCCACAAGAACTGACCATGTGGACGTTACCATCCACCGCCAGTTAGTGCTGAAGAAGTGACCGAGATGGGCACGAACGCTACACTCAAACAATTTCTACATCTCGGAGATGTAAGTAATTTTTCCTTATTATAGTATCTATGTTATTTTGGAAATACGTTAACTTGGAACTGTTGCTGCCAGATGCAACATTAGCCTACTGCCAAATGAGTAACACAATATATAGCGACTTACATGCAAAGGCACCAGGAAATTTTGCAACAGGGTGTTTAGGTTGTAATGTTTCAAATTTTCAGTTTACAACAAATGTCCAAAGGAGGCGAATTGTTTCATAAATTAAGCACAACTCGTGGATCATGGATCTTGCAAAATATGTTTTTTAAATGTGTGTGTGTACTTTAAATAATTGTAAGAATAGAGTAATTTTTCATAACATATTATGTGAGCGTATTGCCCGCGCTCCCGGTAAATTCTCCAATAACAGCTTAGTTTCCCGGACCACGCAATACCAAGGTGTTGAACTATACACATGGTCGAGACATTCACAACGTAATTGTTTATGACGTCAGCCTACACGCCACGTGTTTGATTACGATTTCATATGTTTGCCCTAGAAACTGAAATTCTAGAAATGCGCACATGATGTAAATGCAGAACTCCTGGCCAGAACAAGTTGCTCACATTAATGATACCTAGATGACTGGAAGGGGTATCAAGAAGATGTATTCAATGTCCATACATTTGCTATGCAAGCATGCGTGTAGTGAGTTCTCCCTTTGCTACTGGGTCAGCATGACACAAATGCAGATTGTGTATGAAGGCTCTGATCATTTTCAAATTACAATTCTGCAAAGGTATTCAAAATAAGATGAGTTGTTTTGACTATTGGAAATCGAGTGAAATCAGCGTATCGGGATATCAGGTAATGCATTACGGTCTCAAATGTGATCAATTTGCTGCCGGCTATTAACAATTGCTAATACAAGTAATTCTTCTCCTAGTAATAGTATTCCTAACGCCTTACATTATACTGATGAAGAGGATGATTTGGTTGACTAATGTCGGCTTAGGTGTAAATGGGGCGAGTCCATATACCGTGTTGCTATGGCGGGACATGTCACGAGCCTCCGGAACAATTACACGCTTACAGATCCTAGAACTACTTCGCCAGGCCAGGTGCAATGATGATGAGCTACGAATAGTGAGACTACTGCTTGTAGCCACCAAGCTGAGAGTCAGTGAAGTCCATAGAGTTTGAAACATCAATCGGTTCCCCACATGGAGAGGGTCTATCGGCGGGGCTTTTCACCTGTTACCGTGCTGCTGCATTGAACTCCGTAAGGAACAGTTCCACAAGAACTCACCACCACCACCCCCCCTTCCCGCCCCCGCCACCCAGCCCAGCGTCAATACTGTGTATGCCGCTGGAGATGGAATATTCCGACGATGTGGACATCATACCCGAGGAAAAGAATCCCCTTGATGAACTTCTCCCAATAGCTGCAAGCAAACTAAAACTTGAGAATCTCTTTATGAATGAATCAAAAACAAAGTGCACCCACATATACCTATCTACACATCATGGCACTAAAGAAAATGACAACCCACTTCGTGGCGGCGAACCATGGAGGAAAAGTACAATTCTTGGCACACTGCTTTGCAGTACTGCTGCCATTGCTGCATTCTACGTCATGGGGAACATAGTGTTCCAGTCATTTTGGAAGCTATGGATTCGCAGATCAAAGATATCCTTGATAAAAAGACTACGTGTATACAATGCAACCTGAATATCAGTGATCCTATATACCTGTAACAGCGTACTTTCCAACAGTGCAATGCACAAGGTGTGTAATATGACGCAACTGTCTGTAAAGGTCGCCCAGTACAGATGGTACATGTGTGGCCATGTGCTTAGAATGCTAGAAGACACGCCAGCAACGAGAGCCTACTGGGAGTCAACAAACACAAAGCCATGAGAGGACGTCGCTGCATGCATCTGTTAGGCGTGCTACGAGGTGACCTCAAGAAATTAGGACTCGGTACACTTAAGTCAAGAATGTACCTGAGGAAGCTAAGGATATACGCTGAGGACAAGACACTATTATAGACTCGACTTCTACTGAGTTTTTATCTCAAATTCATAAACGCTTCAACAACACACAATAAAACATAATTCAACACACGTAGGCACTCCTCTTTACTATAAAGCAGTCTGCTGTATTTGAAATACAAACACATACACAGTCACACACGATGCATCCGGCTGTGAATGTGCATACATGCCCATGTAATGTATGCAATATATCTCAATTCTAATCATGGTCACTACTAACAGCATACATAGAAAGAAATCCATAGAATTTAGACTAACATCACAAGGTTATATCTGATCTGCAGATTCAGCATGGTCGGTTAATTCACAGTATGTCACAGAGTACTTGACGACAGAGGCTACCGTGCCAAGCACCACCTCAGATTGAAGCTGTGAATGAGAGGTGTATCTGCAAGTTGTGCATAGTTTCTTGTATTTTATACATTCAAATTTATGTTAGCATGTATATATTTGGTAATAACCGTAACATGGTCCAAATGACATATGTTTTAGAAGCAATTTCTTTAGCCTGGTAAGCTTTAGACAAACAAAGATAGCGTGGGCCAAGTGTCTGATGCAAACATGTATGTATCAGTTGCCCCATTTGTGTAAGGTTTCTGTTTTCTCCATCCGCGAGTACACTCAACAATGCAACTACTTTGGCCTAGCTTTAGCCGCCAAGCTCATATTGCTGATATGTTAATCTCTGCACATATCGCACCCATATGTCGGCGAGCGAATGTACCAACACTTTAGCTATGGGCATCGCCAATAACCCTACTGTTGTTGGTATACTTTGTAAGCCAGCTATTCGTTCGCTCAAGCTAGTGTATTTTACGACAGAATTTGCGTACTTTTGACTGATTCTTAGAATATGCGTGCAACCCATTAAACAGGCCGAGCTCACAAGGTCAATTACACGTTTAGAAATAGTATAATTTGCCTGCAAATGGTATGGGGTTGGTAAGTTACTGCCACATTACATCTAACCTATGTACACGGCTGGTTACTTTGAAAGTTATATATCGGGAATGCAGATGGCATGGGGTTAATATGGCGCGTCGAATTAATGTGATCTGAATATTCTATGGGCAGATTCACTGACAAGTATCCTGATTTCATGAAAGCTAGTGTAGTACTTTAACACGTGCGCATATGCTATAGCTTCGACAGGTGCTATCTCCTGGCCTAATCCTGCCTGGCACGCCTTGCAATCTTTGTATGCACTGTTAGGTTGGTGAGGGCAATGTGCATGACGATCAACCGTACACGGCTCGCGATATTGATATACGCTGTTAGCTGGGTGAGGGCAATGAGTATGAGGAGTCATCAGTATAGTATTGTCCTCAAACGAGGTGGGAGCGATTAACACGAATGCACAGTCCGTGACAAGTTTCACACTATTGTATATGTGTACAATAATTCAATGGGCTACATTTTTTGCAATGTAATATGTGATGATCCTTTGATAGCCATTCGAACCTAGTATATGAACCTCGTCTCTGGTGATATGCCTGGGCGTTGGTTTATCTGTCTCTTGGTATATCCATTTGTTGAGATTTCTGACAAAATCGCCGCCGTTGCAGAACTAGTATGTTCGCACGTGTCGTTTTCGAGCTCTAATTTATTGTTACTTTCCAAAGACGGATTATATACCGCGTTGACTCTGCCATGACGTCGTTTGAAACTAGATATTCCACATTTCAGTTGATACAATACGGATCACTCTTTGATACGCACATATAAACAATATGTCTAAATGATGTATACTGCCTTGCAATTATGTGCGTGCAAGTTGCATTTAGCCAATTCCTATGACGTTTTAATGTGATTTCTATAATGGTATTCGCTGGATTCCAGCCAGTGGTTTACGCATCCCCATGACTGGAATGCAAAATATATATATATATATATATATATATATATATATATATATATATATATATATATATATATATATATATATATATATATACCTATGTATGGGGATTATCCTGAAATGGTATGGGACTTTTCTAGAAATGGAGTGTTCTGTGTGCGTATCTGATACATCAATTCTCATCTTATGTAGGGATGGGCACATTTTGGAATGGCCAGGCGGTGAAGTTTGCCTTTATCGCAGACGATAATATGCGAGGAAAGCATGCACAAGTGTGATATGTGTCTAATTTGTATTTGTTATCTAGCACACTGGTAATATATGAGTACATATATATGTATGTAAAATGAATGATTTGTATAATGGTGCCGCCTATGCGTGTTTGATAGCGGTAAAATGTTTATAATGGACGAATCCTATCTATGATTCAATTAAATGATGCAAGTGTGTGTATTTAATGGAGTTACCAGTTAATAAACATAATGCTTGATTATTTTGACGCTGATTTTATTGAGCACCATCGCTGCCTTCGGGAGTTTGAAATCAGGATTCTGAGAAGTCAATGTTATGTATATAAATTGATCCCATCGGACATACACTGTTGGATGGGGATTATCCTGAAATGGTATGGGGCTTTTCTAGAAATGGAGTGTTCTGTGTGCGTATCTGATACATCAATTCGGTACGAGGTCGATGCAAAATTTCCCACCATACAAGGCTACTTCAGATTTGTCATCTTGCGCAATTATCATCTTATATTGGCAGCTATTGCAATGAATAACAGGAAAGTAGAATTCGAAATAGTCTCCAGTGAATGGCTGACGGCATCACTGATGACAATAACTGGCCACAAGTCAGCATAGAAAATACTGGAATTCCAGCTTGTTCTTCTCGTAGCTCGTCTTCTATACATGAGTTGGCACATTGAGTCTAATGCAACATATGGATTATTCGAGTAACTCTGCTTCACGTCTGCATCGACTTATGACCATACTCAATCGTTCGAGCGTAGAGGTGGTTTAGCTTATTAACAGCACACTGATTCATCGCTAACCTTATTCTGATGATCACACTGCGTAAGAGTACGCCTATGTCATGGGAAAATATGTAGTCGAGCATATCATGCCCTTTGCAAAACATTCTCGACTCTCAAGCATGCAGGCTTTATCTATTAACATCTAGTGATGCATGGACTCATTGAGGCTTTGGTGGAAATATGTAGCCTCTGTATTGCCATTGATCTTAGATAAATTGTGCAATTACCCGATTTAGAAATAAGCCAGCTTATGCAACTCGTACTAGAGGGTATGCTTAGACATTTGAAATTTCTAGTGAACATATAATCAATTAATTCTGTCTCGTAGAAAGCGGGCATTATTTCTGGTATTTTCCTTTGCAGGTAATTTAAACTCGGCATACAGAAGAGAGTTGAGTAGTCCATGTATTATTTCTCATGGCACACGGGCATATTCGGTCACGACGAAAAATGCCAATTACGCACGCAGTAGCAGCAACTACAACAGAAGAAGGAACACCAACTGGAGAAGCTGCGGCAGAGGTAGCAGGGGCAGCAACAGCAGCAACATTAGTAGTTGTAATAGTAGCAGCAGTAGTAGCTGTAGTAGCAGCAGTAGTAGTAGCAGCAAGTGCAGTCGTCGTCTGCAACTGCAACTGCAGCAACATGTCATGCCTATTAAATGTAATACATATTTCTTTCAGCAGAGATTTAAAATACTGTGGCAATTTTTAAATGTATATGCATCGTGTGTGGCTGCATCGTACCTATGTGCCAAGGAGTATATTACCAGGTTACTGCCACTCAGTGGAGATATGTTCGATGTTTCATTACATAATTGTGCATTGGCTATTTCAAATGGGCTCAATTCCAAACAAAAACACATGTGTCTGGTTCTGCTCATGACCATATAATCCGATGAAGTTCGATTCAACATGGCTCAATTACAAAGCCACATACCCTTTCACAGACCAGTTTCATTGCACCGAACCCTCATCCATATAATGCTAGACTAGCTTGTCCTACATCAATAGCCTAACATCTCTCTAGAACGTAGATACACGAACGTATACACGCCACGTCTATTATTACATACTCCACCAGGAATATTTCATTAAGGAGATATTTTAGTCAATCTCTCTCACTGCAATGCAACAGGTAGCTGTCGGCTGCGAGATTATAAGCATGTCATTGGCTCGTTGTTTATTTACATAATTCAGCTCGTCTTTGCATAGATACCGAGCCTTTTTCCATTTAACTAACTTCAAGCAGTTGACCAACGGCAATGAGCGTCTGCGCGCCTACAACACTGCTGTCATAATCGGAGAATGCTTACTCAAAATGACTTCTGCCGATTATAAACGCTTTTCCATTCATAACATTATCAACGTTGTTAATCCGTTGCTATCGTAGACGTCATCTTCGGTATCTTACAATTTCTAATTTGTATTTGTTATCTAGCACACTGGTAAATGCAACATGAGTTCAATGTAGGGATGGGCACATTTTGGAATGGCCAGGAGGTGAAGTTTGCCTTTATCGCAGACGACAATATGCGAGGAAAACATGCACATGTGTGATGTGTGTCATCTATAATGGAAAAGCCAGACACAGTTGGTGAACAAGTCCGAGTACAGAGTTCTATCAGGAAAATCATAAACAAATAAAATGTAATAATGTTAAGTCCACTCATGTAGAATTGCTACCGATTAGTGTACACATTCCATGCATATATAGTACACTATGCTATGAATTTGGATGCTAAACCCTGACAGAGTAATACGTGCTAGGCGATATTCTGTAGCCGGTAATGCTATGGTAGTTGGCGCTGTTCTCTCTACGGCTTTAATGAACATGCAGACACATATTTGGGAAGTGAACCTACCCAAGTATTGCACATGCTGATCCATGGCGAGCATTCGCAGTAAGATGGGGGTTTTGAATGACGCATGACTATGACCAGTCTCCTCGTTCAAAGTTTGGGGAAGACAACATGTTGAAGAGAAAAAGAAGCTTCACATTCATACCAGTTTGTCGGGTACAGCACCGAATTGCGTGCAGTAATGGTCATGCCATCACGCACATCTAAACGACATATCAACTGGGAGGTAGACACACGATTCATGTTAACCATCAACCTAGTAATGACAAATGAGACGCTGCACCTGATCAACTTCATCGCGACATGCTGAGCGGGTGAGCCAGTCAGATGACACAAAGTGTCTTTCATGCAGGGCCAGCATCGACCATATATTAGTGAATGTTATTGCACACAGTATTTTGAAGTACACTGAAAATATAGTATAATTATGATTTGCACCTGTTCGTTAATACATCACATAAATGCATCCGGTGCGTACGTGAGTGCATGCGTGCTCGTGTTTGTGCGTGTGTGCGCATATTCCGCAACATCTTAATTCATTAACATACCATGTACACGTTCTTGTAATACTACCTATAGTATACCTATATACGTCGGTGAGATTGAATGTGCCAGTGGGCACGCGATTATTGTACTCAGGCAACACTCAGCTGACAGTTTGACGTGCACAGGAAATATGGCAAAAAGAGGAAAATTAAAATAATAATGCATATTTTGCAACAGAATGAAATATATATCGATCATAATAAGATCGAGATCCAAATGCTACGAGGCTCAGATTCAAGATTCACGATTATTTATTCGATAGCAAAATATATATAAGTAATGAATTCACCTAGGTTGTCCTCCGAAGGCAATGCCTGTTGTGTTGGCATAGTATATTACTAAGTATTGGTCTAAGGAAATGTCCGGTTATGGGGGAAAATAGTGCATTATGCATTGTTAGCTAATCTGGTATGGCAATTTGTGTGCATGTAAGATTCCAATGTCATTTGCTCCTTGTACCTGCGCATGTATGTTGTAGCTAAGGCTTCTTATTCTAGTAGTAGTAGTAGTAGTAGTAGTAGTAGCAGTAGTAGTAGTAGTAGTAGTAGTAGTAGTAGTAGTAGTAGTAGTAGTAGTAGTAGTAGTAGTAGTAGTAGTAGTAGTAGTAGTAGTAGTAGTAGTAGTAGTAGTAGTAGTAGTATCATTAATGTGCTAATTAAGTAATCCTGTATTGTTTTCTTGAATGACTTTTTTGTCAGTATTTTGCCCCAGGTTTCCTGTTTAGCGTTATTCCATAATTGGGTGGCTGCAATTGATATTCTGTGTTTTCCCATGTATGTGCATGCGTATTTTTCATGAAGTTTGTGTCTTCTTGTAGTGTTATGTTGGTGGATATTAATATTGTGTATAAAGAAAGGGGCTATGGAATTGGGTAGAGTGTTGTGATGGAAGTCTTTCACACTGGTTAGCATGTTGTATGTACCCATGTCAGTGAGTTTGAATAGTTGTTTTCTAGATTGGTCCTCTGCTGATTTTAAAAATAAGTCAATGCTCTTTTTTCGGAGACTTTGGATTTCGGATATTTTGTTTTTGTAGGTGTTAGTCCCAAACAGCATTGCATAATCTGAGGTGATGTACAGTGATTTAAACATGCCATGCGTCATATATGGTTTTATTTTTTGGTGGCACATATTCCTTTTGCTACTTTTGCAGTAACTGTCTGCATTTGTTTGGTCCAGGTCAGATTTATATCCAAATATACTTCTAGAAAATGTGCGTGCCTGACATCTTCAATTTCCTTTTTGTTGACATACATTTGTGTAATACATATATATATATATATATATATATATATATATATATATATATATATATATATATATATATATATATATATTAATTCTATAGATTTTGAAAATAGCATGTATTTTGTGTTATCCACATTTGATGATCGCTTATTTAATGACAACCAGTTAGTAATTTCTTCCATTTCCTTATTTACGGGTTTGTGTAAAGTAACTATATCTTCGTCAGAGCAAAATGCATTGGCGTCATCGGTGAACAGTATTAGTGACATGTTTTGCATTTATTGGGCAGCTCGTTCATATACAAGACGAACGGCAGAGGGCCGATGATGGATCCCGGAGGAACACTGGAGGTTAGTCTCCTATTCTCAGAGCAGGTTACATTAAATGGCATGCATCGCGTTCTTCTCTCGTTTAGGTAGCATTGAAACCAGTTAAGTGCACGTCTTCGGAGTCCATAGTCGGTACGTTTTTGTGTTTTTAATAGAGCGGTTGATCGTGTCGAAAGCTTTTGAAAGGTTCAACACATGCCAAATGTCAATTTACAGACCAAGCAAAGACCCGTCGTGAAGATTTCCCACTGGAATGACTGGTTTGATAACTGAGCCCGTCATTCCAGTGGTAACCTCCACCCCACCCCCACAGTTATCTCCTGGTCTGCAAACCAACATTTCCTGGGGACAATTTTACTTTTCTTGAGAGATTAAATGCTTAAAGGGTTAAATGCAGACACAGATATAGATAGTGAGCATTACTATTGAGCTCAAAATGAGCACGCACGCTTGCATAAAAGAAAGCGAAAAGGATTGGGATGGCAAAGAGCGACTGTGTGCAATGTACTTAGCAGAATCAAGTGACAGTCATGACATTGCACAGCAGCATACCTCTACAAACTAAGGTTACATTATATTGACACATTCATAAGACAGTATGTTTCACAGACGCATGCGAACATTAGACAGATTGTGAGGTTGTGTATGTGTTGGTGATCACAGTTAAACACGCCAGAAGCCAACGTTCGGGGTCACAGAAAAAACAGGATAACACAGAGAACAGAGTAATAATACTCATGGCTGTGACAGTGCATTACACAGAGGCATACCTATGAGAGATGAAACTGACACGTGTATGCAGGTAGTAAGCATACACTGGTATGCCATAAGCGATGAAGAGCATGCATGCAGGTCGTAAGCATACACTGATACAACACATGCGATGAAGCACACAGGGTGATGACGCACGTGTATGCAAATAGTAAGCAACTACGGATATGACATAAACGATGGAGCACATGTATGCACTTTGGAAGCATACACGAGGGTTGTGAAGCACGTTCGATGTAAGTGGGCACTACGCATACACTGATACGACATAAGCGATGAAGCAGATTTATGGAAGGATGCACAAGGGTGACGAAGCACACTTATTTGGGTAGCAAGCATACCATGTTACAACATGCCAGAACACAACAGTTTATACAGAAGCATACAGCAACAGTTCGTTTTCATGTCGCTACCTTGTCCAGGTCAGCTGCTGATGTAGCCATTATGGTGTTGCCATAGTTTACAAAGCAGATCAAGTGTCCATCAATTGACCATTCTGATTTTACCACATTGTGCTGCTGGCATGACTTTAATTGCTGTAACCGTCTCTTGGTGAGGCTCTCTGTAATGACAAAGTGTATACCTTTTAATTTGCGTTTGGAGCTGAATACGTCATGGTTGGTGTTAATGATATGATTCTAATGATCTTACGTCTGCTATGGGCACAACTGCTAGTATGGGCACCACTAGGTGGCTAAATCTCTATGCACTTTGGGCCAATTCTATGGCTGTGCCCAATACTGGTAGGATCTACTGTTAGTCCCAAAGTGTCATTTAATATATTTAGTACAATATTGTCTGTGTTCTCGTTTTGAGACTTTGGAATTCCATGTACTAGGAGGCGGTTCCTCCTTGCGTAGTGGTCATGATTGTCAAGCTCAATGTTTATGCTTGTATCTTCCCAGATCAATGTATCATTTTCTGGTTTAATGGCTCTCATAGCTTGCCTAACACTCCGATCTTACCCTCTATATGCATGATTAAACTCTTATAAATGTCCTGCTTCACGTTAGTAAGAAAACAGCTGCCCTTCGCTACCGATTCTGTGATTAGTTTAATGAATGTCTTATCATCAACACTATTTTTTTTATCACAGCACAAGTTACATGTTCGATTATATTCCCTAGCATATCTTTATTACTGATTAGGGGTTCATGTATTTGTGATTTGATTAATTCAGTATTGAGATTGTGATCGCCATCAGACTGACTGTGTGACGTACTTCTGGTACCGACCTTTCCGTGAACAGTTTTCGTGTCAGGCATTTTGCTTTTTAATCAATGCCACTTTAGTGTTCATGATAATTTAGTCTCACCTCAATGTACAAGTAACTTCTTATGAGATACTGTTCATAATTAGGAAGACGCTAATTGGCACTTGTAGTTTTACATGTATATATTTCAATTATCTTATAGCCAAGAGAAAGAATTCAGTCCGCCATTGTTGCCAGATTATTGCAGCTTCAGTTTCGTGCCAATACTTGGATGGACGTATCAACCATCTTACCTGTCTAGCTAGCTTGACACTGACGTTGGCCTCCCCGGTATTGCGGGAATTGTATTTGTTGCGGTGCTTACCTGTTACCCTTTCCTATCAGCTGATCAGTTAATGCAAAAATGGTGTGCAGCACTTAACATGGCGTATATTATTGGAACCCGGTTGCCTGGTCGCAATATTCGGCCACAATCGTTATGTGCGTAGCTGTAAATTTGCTATTTAAATTCAAATACATGATCGTGATGATGGAATGACTTATTTGAGCATGACACACATGCTCATATAAGCAAGAGCCCGTAGCTCGGTGTTGGGGCATAACAATCTGACAACCGGAAACGCGTTTAATGTACTTAGTTATTTGTAATATATGGTGTGGTCTAGTTAGTGCTCAAAAGCAATCTATGGGCACAGGGCTATATCCATGCGCTTAAAATACTAATTAGAATATTCGAGATAGAGCAATAGGTGACTGAGGATTCGGAGTGTCTTCAGATAGGTACCGATACTGAATGCAAATACGAGCATCGCGTGCATACCTAATAAAAATAGACAGTTTCGCAACATATCCAGACTCAATCTTTATTCAATCGCACTCCATAGTCTGAGTCGATGCGTTGTGTATATCCGTGACATTAACGAGTGAACACGCACATATCGGTCCATCATCGTTGCAATTAGAATTGCTTTAACCCATAAAAATAGCATACACAAATAGCGTTTAGATAAAACGGAATCACAATACGCTCATGCTCGCTTAATCAGATTTAGTATAACCTTCAAAGGATTGTATATCAAACGCTATTGCTCATTGACGTCAGTAATGTCCACTTCCTGGTATCGCGATGGTTAGAGGCTGGCGAACCGCTGACATAAAACATGACAAATAGATATTGTTTATGAGCCCATTTATCGTGGTGGAAAGAAACTAAACACACGCACTGCACGCGCTGCTTCTTACTTTCAAAATGTCTCATCGTTGCTAAGCAAAAGCTACTACTGAGCGCTATGACCGATGGCAATATACATTGTGGTACCTAATGCATGATTATCTTCCAGTTAAATCAGTTTCAAAATATGCACCAGAATGCGTACATGCGTTGGTACTGTGAAAACCAGGTGCTAACTAGGAACTCGTGGTTCAGCTGATACACATTTGAAATCGAAAATATATTCTTGTTTGCCACTGTTAGGATCTGGACCATCTTCCCAATTCATATTCTGACCAATGGCATGGATATTTATTTTAAACTATATCCAGGGTGTATGCACTTAAATAATTCCTGAATCAATCCCAGACCGCTTCATACGCACTTGCTCACACAACATACAAGTGTGGACAAACGAATAATTCCGTAGTCCTAGTTATGTTTTATTTATTCATATTGTAAGTAAGTTGTGTTTCGTCAGTAAATTGTGACTGCAACCTTGTTTTGCATGTTGATCTGCTTCTTTGGTAATGCGCCAGCAACTGTGTGCACTCGATCCTTGATACACATAGTACTTATGCGCCGGAGTTCCACGGTCCGGAGGGGTGTGGGGTGTTGTTGGGCGTGGGGGAGGGGTGTTGAGTGAGGGTTGCGATGGATCGATCTCTGAAGACCCTGACTATGGATTTTTTTAAAACTACACAGGTAAGCTGTTGAATATTGTGAAACTAATTTGACCGGGTGTTGTTGCTGCCTAAGGCGGCAACAACACCCAGTCAAATTAGTTTCTAATTTGTTCAACAGCATGTGTATTAAATAGCAAGGGATTACAAAGACATACAATTCATAGAACGTGACGGACTCTTTAAGATTTGATGACGGTCCATATGGAACCCTTTGTGACGTAATGGGTGTCACGTCATCATACACGCACTGAGCTGATTATGACGTCATACGAGATCATAAGATGGATGGATACTCTGGAAAGGCGAATTGCGCTGCATGCTCAATCACGTAGGCGGCCATTGACACCAAAATCACTGCCTTTGCTGGTGAGTCTAAGGCTACGGTAATATATACACTGAATATGAAAAGCGATTACTTGAATTTGAATAAATCAAGAAAAGATGATAGATTATTTCTGGCTCAAATTTGAGTATTTCTGAAGACTTACGGTAGTGTTACGTCAATAGCCTGTTGGCATCATACACATACACACGTACAGATCCGTCATGAAGCTTGAAAGGTCCGTAACTAGTTAACGTTAAATGTACAACTTAAGAAAGCGTATGTTGCCTATTTTATAACTAGTTTGACTTTTAGCTGTTGTTGCTTGGCACTAATACACCCCGAATCAAATTTGTTTCAAAATATTCAATACCTCCCATATATATCTACATTTAAGTGTATATGCTAGCGATATAGCTGTATGTGAACTGTCAAACAATTTAATAATCGCCTCAGAGCTGAAAACCGTCAGCGGGTTCTTGGAAATGTCAATCCGTTAGCGTATAAACAGGTCCAGGCAACTCAATACATATTATTCCATAACAACAGAGAATGACGCGACGGAGTTGGCATTTCGTCCCTGTTTACAATTCTAAACTGTTGTCGCAGCAACCCCAAGTACAACTCCTCAACTCAGATTGTGTTTAGATTGGAGACACATTCTTGGATTAGCCTAATAACGAAGTCCTATGCAGTTCTACGTACTGTCGAAGACATACAAAACTCCTCATTATGAAAAATTTGTCATAAAATCAGTCATTACAGGAATTAAATACCATCTGTGAAAATAGCTATTAAATGCATTAAAATGGAGTCATTAAATTAGTAATATGTAGTCATTGAAAATTGGACATTAATGTATTACCGTCATCAAAAGGTATTAATTAAAAGTCGGAATTACATACGATGTTTTCACAAGGAATAACTGGCGTGTGCGGCCATTAGATGGTGGCTCTTTAACGCATCTGGCTTAAGGAGCCACGATAGCGTGGTACGAGTAAATCAGTAGGGATTCAGTATGACGCGTTGATGGGGGATCGTATATCAATGCTTGTTCTAGCTTTTGGTCTGTGGTCACTTATAAGAAGATGCGCCAGTCAATACATGATTAGCTTGAATAGAAATGCGTGACCAGCTGGTTATATTCTATATTAGCACTGCCGCTTCTCGTCGATAATGGTGTGAGCATTCTCTGCAGTTAGACTGAACGCGTGCATTGATCTAGCGGATCAGTTCAGCCTGGGAATCCGAGTACTTTGCTCATGGATCCTCGCCTATATAATTAATAATTCTTAACGCAAAAACATCCGTATTTCACAGACCAAATTGCACTGATAGATTTTCACGGTGCATTCCTTGTCCTCTATCACACGTAGCTGATATTTAGCCAATGTTAGCCATTTAATGCTGAATTGCTGCCCACGAAATGTGTCTCTTCAAGCCATACACAATACAGTTACTACACGCTCATTAGTATGGACTAATTATCACATTGATTTATCTGAAACTAGTTTGACATAATTCTGCCTCCTGACATCATCGTATACATCTAAGAGCAGAGATTCATAGCATTATGTGTGGCATATCGTACCACCAGCATCGATAGTATACGAACAGTTCTGACACACTTGTGACCATCGGCCACCTCAGAGTAATCAAGAGAAGGTTCCCAATACCAAGTTAGATTGTGGTTGGACAAACAAGGGCAGACTAGTATGGCATGGCAAACTAATGGACTCGATGTATGAACTATCAATTTTCAAAACATTGCTACAGATGCCGCTTGTCTAAACCAGCACACCCTGATAATCTCAGGAGCATCTGTCAGGAAGTAATAATAAATAGCGAAAAAGAAACACACGTATATACATCGCAAGCCGGAATGGTTATATGATCTATATTGCCCGTATTATGTTGGTACTTAAATAACATAAGCACATGCACGTATTATACACATTTTTTTAATTTGAGAAACGGAAGAATTTGTTAAGTATTGCGCATATCAGGAAACTGACTTCTAGAGACATATAATAGTAAATGGGCATTGCCAGCAATAGCTATATGAAAACATGTTGCTAGAATGATTTACAATTCACTGGCCTATAATTATGATCATCAAGTAGCGTTCAGAAAGCATTCGTCTCTCCCCTGTTCGTGAAGGTTGCTGGCCGGCAATGGCCCAGTAGTGGCCGAGTAACCTGCGCTATCATTAGTGTCTGGACAACTCATTAGCTGTACACGCACACGCACACGCACACGCACACGCACACGCACCCACAAACACGCACACACACGCACGCACGCACGCACGCACGCACGCACGCACGCACGCACGCACGCACGCACGCACGCACACACACACACACGCACACACACACAGTTAATGGTGTGTCTTCCACAGGAAAAGTATTTCAAAACGTCTTGCTTAATTCATAAAACCTGTACTCAGTTGTTTTGTGATCCACGTGTTCATTTGCTATGTAAACAATAACTACCTATTAAACACATGCAACCGCGTCCATAGGGTTTCCTTTTCTATAGGCAGTGCCCTTGAGGTCTGGTAGAATGCAGTGTGTTACTACTATTCTGGTAATTGATTTAGATTATGTGCGTCAAACACTTTTGATTCTATATATCGGTTTCATTAATAAGGGATTGATTCACTGCCACGAGAAGAGAACAAGTAACTGATTTATATTTCATTGGCAGAACTCAAAAGATGCGTAAATACGCTGCATGGATGCTGATTGGATATTAGCTATGCACTGTATTCACCAATGTAACACCCGCCCACAAACCTAAGCACACCTCAATCCACCAAGTTTTCCTATCTGCACACCAGCTCATCCGCGTTACGGGATGGGAATGCGATATGCGCTGCTATATAATTTTTCAAATACATAATAGCATGGGAAATTTAACTGTTTGCTATTGTAGTTAGTATTCTACTATATAATGTCAACAATGGCAGCGTACCTTGACGATCCTACCAACATAATCAGTGGTGCATACCAGGGAACAACTGTTGTCAAAAAATTGCATATCTGTGCAGTGGGATATGTATTGCTTAAGGAATATATGTTAATGATATTCTAGAAGTTAAGCCGATTCCATGCACGTTGACCCCCCACACACTACTGTGTGCATGCCATGTGCACGTGTACGTATGTTCGTGCGTAAGTGCATGCATATGCGCACGTGCGGTTATGTGCGCACAGACATGCATGTTTCGCAAAGAGATAATACGCGTGATGCTTTGTCTATTATGTTATCGAATCTGTAACTGAGTTTCCAAGTATCACGATCCGTCGAATCATTGCATGGTTAAATCGAAATACCCAGCACGATGTTTCATATGTATGCTTCCTATCACCGTAAATATACACGATTTCGATATTATTCATATGTGTATACGAGTCGCCTTAAGGAAGTGTCTAGACGTAAACGAGAGCAATCTATTTCCACAATACGTATTTATCAACTATCGGTGCATCTGCACTCATACCGCATGGCATATGCCTGGTTAATTCGTGGATGTCACATGACACTCCCGTACACATCTATTACCTAGGACCCATCGGACCCATTGACTGATATCACCTCACCTGATATCAAATCAAATATGCCAGCTATCAGAGGCTTGACTGAGTAAAATGAATAATGCTGACATTACACTCCTTTCTCTCAATATTTCTTACTAGGCAATGGCTTGCTTCAGTAAGTACTGGGTACCAGTCATTATGTACAGCAAGGTGGCGCGTGATAAGTGTTAATGTCCGAAACTCTGACACGTAAGTTGACCCATAACAAAAAATGTTCGAATTTTATCATCTAAGCATATGAAAAGAAAGGATGTTCCAAACACACGGCAACGCAAACTATCAGACCAGCTTATGATTAATATACATCTTATCACGGACATACATAGGGCATATGAACACAAACAAGCAGGCGGGTTTCATTTTGATATAATTCCAAACCATGTTCCAACTCGCAAATACTTCAGCGCGACATCTGTTGTGTGTGTATATGGAATGTTCAATAGTGCGGACACCATACATATCAATGATCTGCATTAGCTGATCCTTTGTCAACTTCCCACGGGGTGGTATTAAGGAATGAACATGCGCAGACCAAAGTAAATCTGGTTCTAAAATGTACCACTGGAACAACAAGCGCGTTACAGCGGTGAATTAGCAAAGCATAGTATCCTCTTGGCCTGCAAATGGACACTGACAAAGCGAAAAATTGTCATTTTCTTTAGCACTAAACCTCTCATGACCAGGCCTGTCTCTGCAGCTGTCAAAAGAAGTATTTATTTACAGGACATATATTTAAAAAGGTGTCAAGTTGGAAACGCATGCACAGTGCCATCTCTGTGCCTGCAAATGAGCATTCGCTGAGCATACCCGTGAATGGATCTTTCTAGTTTATCCAGCCAGTATATGGCGTGATAATCAGCTACATGATGCGCAAGATGGCGTCATAATGCATTTATGCTTTTACGAATAGCATGTCTTTAGTATTTTAATAAACATTCAACATATAGCAGCACCCAGTCAAATTAGTTTCTAAATAGTCAACAGCTTGGCAGTATGGTTTTCTTGAAATTGCTAGTCAGGGCGTTCGGCGAACGATCGATCCCAACACACGCAAGGTCTGGTTGGAGCTTAACTCGGGATGGGCGGTGCATAGCTAATAATGGGAAGGCCAGTTATTTGAAAACAAATTCAGGATTAAAGTGTTGGTTGATATGGATAGCTTTATGTGTGTTCTGGAGCGCCGCTGACACGAAAGTGGCTGATTAGTCATGCATAATATGGTATATAATATAATAATGCCATGTGCTAATAGCAACAACAGTTAATACATATTCAGAGTAATGCATGCCTTCAGTTGGATGTATTTGCAAAGCCCTCCAATCTGGTTAAAGACAAATTAACGTGACTGAAGCAATATAGACGATAGCATGTCTCCATAATGTATCCCTACTCATTGGACGCATTCCAATATCTTACTCTGCTATCGATGATTTACTTCCTGGTGTATAGTAGTTATACCCAAGTAATCACATTAATGAATTACATTGTTTCACCGATGTATTCCCCGCAAGCACGGCATATTTCCAAACATTAGCATGCATTCAGCTGGGCAGCTTCACTGATTCCGGGGTGATGAGGTGTTGGTCGTTATTCCTGCACAGTATATCACAGAAGGGTAGCATGTATTACATACGTATATTGCTTATCAGCGCCCTGTACTGGGCGAGCTGTTGAGACAGATGTATTGCTGCGAAGGGAATATCCACATAGCTAAGCGCGGAATGGATAATTGATAAGGCACTATCACTGTGAATACCCTACACTACACAACTCGGCAACTCTGTCGCTCATATCGAATCCAACGGCAAATGCTTGAGTAAACGGATATGACAGACGAGTCAAATACCTGTGCTAATCCGATGAACTTCTCCTTTCGTTAGCAGCATAGGAACTTACTTCTCTCAAAAGTAATTACGAAATGTCCACGAGTAAATTAAATAGGCATGCATTCTAGTGGAGTAAAACAATTGTCCACATCTGTAGTATTTGACCAACCTTTGTGTTGCTATTCATGGTCGATCCACGACACACCACAATAATGATGTGATTAAGCAAACTGAAGATAGCTATTAAAGTAGCATTCATTCTACATCGCCTGCAGCTGGTGGCAGTAAACGTTAATTCCATGGTTCGCCCACTTCCTAGTCTAGCCACAAGGTCTCTTTATGTAAGTGTACTATCACTTCCTGTTTGCCTGTATATATATATATATATATATATATATATATATATATATATATATATAATAATAATAATAATAATAATAGTACAGTTGTAATGCGCTAAATCCATGCGATTGCATGCTCTAAGCGCTGACAATAAGAGAGAAATATAGCATACAGCTTACGGGAAAGCTTCTTTAAACAAGAATGTGTTCAGGTTAGTTTTAAATACGGATAAAGTCGGGGCAGATTTAATGTGAGTTGGGAGATTATTCCACTGAGTGGCAGATTATCCACTGAGTGGCGGCCACGAATGAAAAGGCTTTATGGCCATAGGTGTTAGTGTTTACTCTGGGAATCTTCAGGAGATTTTGTTCAGAAGATCTGAGGGTTCGTGTAGGTGTGTAACTCTCTAGCAATTCAGATAGGTACGTTGGTGCAGTTTCGGAGACACATTGATATGCTAAACTTAGGATTTTGAAACGGATTCTGTATTCTAGTGGGAGCCAGTGTAAAGCTTGAAGAAGGGGGGTAATGTGGTCATACTTATTTCTCAGTGATACAATATATATATATATATATATATATATATATATATATATATATATATATATATATATATATATATATATATATATATATATATATATATATATATATATATATATATATATATATATATATATTGACGTGGCTATGCGCGACTCTACAATTGGCACGATAGTCCAAGGTCTCCTTGCCGGATCTTGAAGAACCCCCGGGTGGGATGTTTATCTTAGATATGTGCAAGAATCACATTAATGTGATCTTATAATGTGGAAGATCTATGCCATCCAAACGAGTGGACGAACCAGATTTGCTATTCTCCAAATCGGTGCTGATCATATAGCCTCCCTAGAACAGTGTGAAGGAATCACGGGAATGGGAAAAAAAATAAATTAACACACAATGTTATAATGATAACTTTGTGGCTGATATAGTGTTAATGAACTCCTGAACAACCTGAGCAGCAGACTGCTTGCATGCACATACTTATTTAAAGAACCTAACTCGAGTACATTACGTCATAATACAATATGACACAGGTTCGCTGAAGTGGCAATCATTATCACACATAAGGTTATTCAAGAAAATTGAAAACTACGATATGAAGTGCAACAATTTGTATCTCTGTGAGGAATTTACAATTTATTAAATCGATGTTGAGCATTTTGAAAGTTATATGCAACAACACACTCAGTTAAATTAGTTTCAACATATACAACAGCTACACTATATAGTTGCATTGCAACTTATATTATGGAAATTCGTGTGGCCATGTTTTAAAGCCTTGTTTTTAATAGGCGGTGCATGGTTACACACTGTTTCCCCATTCTAGTGGCTGTTCTAAATACAGTGTTACTGCCATGGCACATCTACACGGATACTTCGCAGCGCATATGTTACTGTTATCCACCAGCCAGCAAACGATACAGATAATACTCAAAAACATTAGCTCGATAAAAACAGTGCCACATTAAGCTGCATTTCATACCACTAAACACTGTATCAGAAACAAACATGGGGCCATCGATATGATGTCTGTGTGCTCTCAGTAATCTATGGCATTGCACTTTTAGTAATCAGCAATAGTCTGTACTAGCAACTTTTGTATTCGGAACAGCATCATGTAGAGTCTGCGTCACAGTTAGATATGTATTTGCACCCTTCTTTCATAGGTACACGCAGTATGTTCAATGACGCCTCTAACATGTTGTATTGTTATATCTTATATTGTCACATGCAATCGCCAGAAAATGTGCATAAAGATAAAGGATCGAGTTTCAATAAAATAATTTTCAGAAAATGCCAGGATGATGCACCATGAGGTAGACTGACTTTCCTAAAAAGACATACACAACATTATACTCCAGTATATCCCAAGTCGTCGGTTATCTGACAAGTACACTAATATGTGTTTGAATTACGACTACGCAGGCCAAACATGTTCACTGCTGTGGGCTTCCAATTACCTGGCTTTAGATCTGTATAGTTGAAAGCTGCATGACACCATCACTTCGCCATGCTTATTTACCCATAATAGATGCGTCATGGATCGCATACTGTTAGTCTACGCTGCTGAGTACGTGATGCACATAATTGTCCAGTTAATGGTCTTCATTTATTTACTCTCATGATAAATTATAGACTTTCTTAATTGGGCTGCCAGTTCCAAAACAGTGTCCATTACCTCGCATTGGCATGTGCATTAGCATCTACAGTTGCATGTGTGGGAGTATAACGTGGCTAGGCACAGCCCGCATCGGGGATGGCTTGAATAATGCCGCGAACGCATATATCCTGTATGCGTGCAATGGCACGCTATTTGGTACACAGAATAACTTCACGCATATTTGTAATCCAATACCCTGGTCATATTATTGAAGCCTCATATAAATATTGACCTTTACCTCATGGCATTTATGTACTGAGATTTAATACGCAACGTGATTACGTAACAGAATAATCCATAATATGGAGAGACCCATTTATAGCTATGCTCCGCCTATTTCTAGCTAAGCCCCCCCCCTGCCACCCCTGCCCCCTCCCCCCGAGTGTGTACATATGTTGGGGTCGATTTTAACAGTTTGATCCTTTAATTCCAAGATGTGCAATTTTAATGTAACTATTCAGATACTATGTTAGCTATTTTGAAACTAATTTGACTGGTAGCTGTTGGAAGCGAAACTCAAAATATTGGTTAGTAAATTGCAATTTCACCAACGATATAAAATGGCGGTTTCCAGTTTCTCACTCAATCATGTGACGTCATAATCAATCACGTGACGTGTGGGTTTATGTCATAATCAATTATGTCATGAATGACTCTATTGGGTCCGTCTTAACCCGTAAAGGGTAATATTCACATTAAAATGTTTCAAAATTAAGTTGCTAAATTATATACTTTTAGAAGCTCAAATTGTGTTACTAAATGTAATAA